>CM076583.1:1251483751-1252079827 GCA_034641835.2 Pinus albicaulis
GCTTTGTCTACTCTCAGCAGGTAGAGTCAAATCCTGGAGATCTGTCTGCAATTTTGCATAAAGGCTTTGACACCTTTGTAAGGTGCATTCCGCCATGTTCCTTTCCCATGGTATATTAGTAATCTCAGCCGGATAAGTTGTGCTAGGTTGACAGCCTTCTTCTTCAATGTAGCGCGCTGCCCTGCGTCTTTTTTGACCACTGGCTCGAACATTTTGAGCCTCTGCATCAATATATATATAATTTCATATATTATAAAAAACATGTGTAAAAAAAGTTGTAAAAATTTAATGAAAAAATATTGAAATTGATGGCAACCTTGATGTTGTTGGTTAACATCATCTCCAACATGACCCTGCTGAGAACCAGCCCCAGAATGATGCTGCTGAGAACCAGACCCACAGCGACCCTGCTGAGAACCAGCCCCAGAATGATGCTGCTGAGAACCAGACCCACAGCGACCCTGCTGAGAACCGGCAGCCGTTGATTGCTGGCCTTCGGGGGAATAAATATCACCCCCTCTACCTCGACCGGTTGAACCTTGGTCACGCTCCATTGATGGAGTAGAAAGCCTTCTCCTCTTGCCTCCTAAAAATTAAAATATGAAACTTGTTAACAACTAATTTCACTCACAAAGTTAGTAAAAAAATCAATTCCATATGTACACACATGTATGTAGATTTAAGATTATATTTAAATACCCTGAACATCCTCCGATCCCGAGACTCCATATGGGATTCGGTTGATCTTCGTCTTTCATCCTCCATGATGTATATCTATTGGTCAACATTCACAAAATAGATTTCAAAAAATCAATACCTCAGAGTAAAATCCAATTTGGGGATGTTAAATCCAATATGTTCTATATTTCTTACATTTCAGCCCTCCTATTTTTCTTTCCAACCAAGGTTTATAAAATACCATGAGAAGCAACATGAGACTTAGAACAATCATTTTCATTATCTATATGGAAGGCAAGAATGATTATATCCCCTTGAGCTTAAGGGTATGTAGTTTGTCAATTTTTATCATATATTTTTTGGTAAGTGTAAATGTTTTTTTATCTATAGTACACGTCATGAGTTCCCCACTTTTACCTTATGTAAAGCATGATTCTAGGATTACTAAAATTTGTACTTGGTTTTTTAAGAATATATCAAATAAAGTTTTTGAGAAGCAAATATGGCTTTTTCCTTAGAATTTGGCACTTTGAATTTCCTTACCCATATTTCTTGTTTATGATTATAACCTTAAAATGGCTAATATTGGTTTGTCATCATCATCTAAAAATGACTTGGCACATGAAAATTTACCATGTCCATCATCATCACTTCACACCATCTCATACATGACCCCTTCTACATATTATATGCATAAAATTTTGAAATGTCATCCTCTCTACCTATCCCATGAATGGATTGTGACAACAGGTGAATAAAATACAATTTATAAGCAAAAGATAGTTTCTAGCTTGTCCTCCTCCATCCGTCCCATAGCTAGTGATTTCTCAATTTTCCACTTCCAACTTTCTATTCTCGAAATTCATTAGCAGCTAATTTTATCGATAGCCACACCACTATACATATAATTATCATATTATACACTACTACATTAATGAACTCTAAGTTGTTTGTTATTGTAAAGTCAAATAACAAACAATGTTAATTGAGTTTAGTAGTGTATATAACAATTTCTTTGACTTCCAAGTGTGTTGTGACTAAATAGTAGAATTAACTACCAAAATGAATTTCCAAAATAAAATGTTGGAAGTCAAAAATAGGCAATCATTAGATATGGAGTGCGTGGAGGAGGAAAAACTTATACTGATCATTTCCTTATCAAATTTCCTTTATTCACCTAATGTCACAATCAATCGTGGTCTAGATAGAAGGGATGGCCTACCATAAATTCAATCATATAATGTGTAGAAGGGTCATATGTAGATGGTGTGAAACGATGATTACAATCATGATAATTTTTCATCTACTAGGCCATTTTGAGATGATGATTACAAACTAGTGCTAGCCCATTAAAGGTTATAATCATTGGTGCCTAATGCGGGGTGGACAATTTAAATCAAGTTCGTATCAAAGTACAATTTAGCTCATTTTAGTCAAGGTTAGTTAGAAGAATTAGCTATCGGTTTCTACCTTCAATTTCCTCTGAAAATGAATGTGTACGTGCTTTTGAGAGACATTAGAGACATTAGAGGAACAAGGTCCAATTTTTTGATGAAAATGTGCTATGAAAGTAAAGGGTTTTAAAGGCAAGCATGTACAAGGCATAGTTGAGCCAAAATGTTCTTCAAGAAGGGCCTAATTATTTGGGTCTTGGTTATGGAAAACATGGAAAATTCTCCAAAGCCAAGGAGGCTTGTGAGGTTTGTGTTCATGATGAATGGAACATGTACATAGTTTACCTTAAAGTTGTTGTGTTTTACGAATATTAAAAAATGAAGAACTTCTATTTAGATCCATTCCAGAGATTGACTGCAGGGGAATTCACTAGATATGTCACCTTTCATAAAAGATGAGATCCAGAGGCTACCTGGCCCTTTACAGACTCTGCCTATAGAACTTGTAGAAGTAAACACTAGAGGCATTAACAATATCAAAGAACTAGACATGGGAATGTGTCTCTTGCCCTACGCAAAAAAATAATTCTTGAGGTAGTTAATCTTCATAGACAGGTCATCAAGCAAGTCAATGTGATCATCCCTCCTTCCCTCCCTTCTAAAATAATTATGTTTTGCGGGTCAAAAAGCCAAAATATGGAGACAATTATCACCAAATCCAACGTACGATTATGCATGATGGAGACTATCTAGCTCTTTCCCTTGTTAGAGAAAGTACATGAGCTCTATTATTTGAGCTAAGAGTCAGTTGTTTGAAGAGGCATGTTTTGTCAACTTGTTTGGTTGATGGTTTTGTACACCAATATGTAAGAGTACATGGACATATTCACATGATGTGAATTTTTTTTTCTTTGAAGGAGAAAATGATGTGTTTTCAGTTTGATGGTTTTGTTTGTGACAAGATGTCACAAGATTTTGGTGTAAGTGGTGGTGCTACTATTGAGGTATGATGTATGGTGACCAACACATCTTGATATCGTCGGAGATTGAGACAATGTTGTGTATAATGTTTGTGTTTCACATAAATAGACAAGAGGTCGTTGGTTCTTAAACCCTTATTAAGTGATGAGGTGGCAACATCACATGATGAAGTGGGGAGAAATGGGGGTGCTTAAGGGGTATGAAGGATACTCTTCAACTCATGAAGCATGGGGCATGAATTGGTGGGATGACCTAATGTGTCTCAAAGGGCACACGGGGGACTAACCTTGGGTATTTTTGGTTGAAGGTTCTTTCTAAAATAAAATTATAAATAACTATGGAAACTTGCATTAACAAATTATCCTACAAAAATTATTGTAGAAAATTTTCAAAATTGAAATGCAACCTTAAATTCCTTGCATTCTTTCATCAACTTTGTTAATAATTGAATAGTCTACTAGTTGACTATATTACCAGCTGCAATGAATATTGTCTTTTCCTAATGTTCATTGTGAAAATGGATCCTCACATTAATGTGATAGGATCTTTTTCATCTCTCAAGTTACTAGGTCAAAGCATCCTAATGGGTAAATTAATTGTGAGATAAATTACAAGCATTAAATGTCAATCCAGGTTCTTATACTTCTCAAGTACACTTGCACAATATATGCTAAAGCCAAAATATGGAGACAATTATCACCAAATCCAACGTACGATTATGCATGACGGAGAATATCTAGCGCTTTCCCTTGTTAAATATATTAACAAGGGAAAGCGCTAGAGATTCTCCATCATGCATAATCGTACGTTTATGATTATAGAGTGAAAAATCTAAAAGAATCAACTTGTAGGGTCATTTAAATGGGGGGTGGAGAATTCCTGGGTCTTTGCAAATTCAAAGTATGGTGCATGTTGCATGAAGCAAGATGTTGAAAGTAGAGTTATGTTAGACACATAAATGCAACAAATATGGAAATTTTTACATGAGCTCTATTATTTCCTTTAATATGTGATCCATGCCTTTCTCTAATTCATATTTTTATCTCTTCTATTAATTATGTTATTCTTTCTATGTATTGTTCTAGTACAAGGGGGTGAAATAATTTCTTATCATTTTCTAAGTGGTGAGGTCGTTTGAATCTCCAATAGTTGTGTTGGTGTGGTGGGAACCATGCTAGGAGTTGGGCATTCCATTGATATGGTCAAGGTACTTAGTGTATGAGGAGCATCCAAAATTAGACGGATTGGGATCTTGATGAGGGGGATATGTCACTTGATGCATGCAGTGATGATGGTATTTGATGAGTACAGGACACATATAGATGAGATGAGTGTCTTTAACATAGAGCACTCAAGGGCATGCCAAATACTAATTAACCGAGTTCGTGACATAATAAATGGTGGAAGAGGAATCATCAACATATGAGGTAGGTGTAAGTGGTGGTGCTACTATTGAGGCATGATGTATGGTGACCAACACATCTTGATATCGTCGGAGATTGAGACAATGTTGTGTATAATGTTTGTGTTTCACATAAATAGACACGAGGTCGTTGGTTCTTAAACCCTTATTACGTGATGAGGTGGCAACATCACATGATGGAGTGGGGAGAAATGGGGGTGCTTAAGGGGTATGAAGGATACCCTTCAACTCATGAAGCATAGGGCATGAATTGGTGGGATGACCTAATGTGTCTCAAAGGGCACACGCGGGACTAACCTTGGGTATTTTTGGTTGAAGGCTCTTTCTATTAAAATAAAAATTATAAATAAATATGGAAACTTGCATTAACAAATTATCCTACAAAAATTATTGTAGAAAATTTTCAAAATTGAAATGCAACCTTAAATTCCTTGCATTTTTTCATCAACTTTGTTAATAATTGAATAGTCTACTAGTTGACTATATTACCAACTGCAATATATATTGTCTTTTCCTAATGTTCATTGTGAAAATGGATCCTCATGTTAATGTGATAGGATCTTTTTCATCTCTCAAGTTACTAGGTCAAAGCATCCTAATCGGTAAATAAATTGTGAGATAAATTACTTGCATTAAATGTCAATCCAGGTTCTTATACTTCTGAAGTACACTTGCACAATATATGCTAAGCAATTAACTCTCAATCAAAAATGGAAATGTAGACATAATGTATACACACTTTACATTAAGAAAACGTGTATATGCACATGCTTTTGAAGAAAGAAAGGCATTTAACATGCTTCTTCATTCAAAATAAGTATTTAAAAAGCCCTAAAAAGAAAGGAATTTAGCATGCTTCTTCATTCAAAATAAGTATTTAGAAGGCCCTAGAAATGAGATAAACTATATGAAGTGCTGGAGAAATTCCAAAGTTTAGATTCTTAAAGTAAAAAAAAAAAAAAAATCATATCATATCTAACTAACAAAAATCAACGTTTAAGGCTAATAATACTAAGAGAAAAGAAACGCAAAAAGGAATAAAGTAATAGAGTTCCTCATTAGTGGAGTTTCTAGTTTTGTGATAAAGAATAATACCATATTGACTAGGGTCAAATCAATTGAAAACATGATAGAGAATAAATCATTGAACTTTTTATGATCCAATTATTTTTTCAAATACACAACAAGGATAAGTTAAATTTTACTTCTACAAACACTACAATGGTTCATACAATTTAGAAAAAGTTAAATTAATTGAACCTATAATATGGTTTTTATAATTCCTATCTAAACCAAACCAAAATCTATTACTTTCCAACAAACTAATCATTTACTTAATCCTACTATGAAATTGACAATGTTCATATCTTCTATAATAACAACATTTGATATTTAATTTAACAAAATATAAACTACGTGGTAGGTAAGAGGGTTGCTCTTTAGTGGATGAAAATTAATCTTTTGAGGATTTTTCTACTGTCTTGTTTTGGGTATTGCTAATGCTTTAATGCTTGCTTATGATTGAAATACATGTTCAGGAGTAGGATCTAGGATCTACGTACATGCTTTTGAGAAAAATTTTGATGAAAATGTGCTATGAAAGTAATATCATGAAGCTTTATCATTACACACATGTCTAAGAGTTCTACTACGAACCAATGGTGTTATGACCACTCATGTTCCAAGTAAGCTGATCTAAACCAGTACTCATGCTTTTATTAAGACTGTAATCATAGTATTGTTATGAATAATGATAGTGTAATCATAGTGATTTATCTGTGTTTATACTAATGAATGATCATACTAGAATACTAGTATAACAAGTACGATTTCAACTACATGCACAGAATCTAAAATCTAAAAGTTAATCAAATCTAAAACTAAGTTTGAAACAAAAAATAAATTATTTTGAAATCTAAACAGTAAGAACATCTAAAAAATAAAAATAAAAACTAAACTACGTGCCTTACTCTACAGCTTAAATTAAAAATCGAAATTACAATCTACAATTAAATAAAAGTCGAACTTAAAACATAACAAAGAAAACTTATGCTATAAAAAGAAAATCGAATCCTAACCCTACGTTAACACAATGAATTAAAAATGAAATCGATCAGAAATTGAAAAAATGCCGGCGTGAAAAAATCTAATGCAATTTTTTTGTGTTTCTGACTTTCTAGATATTTATTAACATTGTGTATTATCTTGATTAGCAGCCCGAGAAAAAGCGACAAAGGAGGTGAATTACCACGTTGCAGTTGTTCCTTATGCTGGACAGGATCTGTATGATGACTGGGACTGAGATTGGACAGGATCTGTTTAATGACTGGGACTGAGATTTGTACATTGTTGAGACTAAAGTAACTGAAGGTGTTATTGATTTGTTTGATGTCTGTGTGTGTATTGTCCGAGTAGTTTAAAGTTTGGATTTGGTTAATACTGTGTTACAGTCACGTTTGGGATCATATTTTCACTGACGGGTATTAGACTTTTGATATTGTGTTTTGTCAACAAAAAATCTAACGCAATTTTTTTGTGTTTCTGACTTTCTCGTTTTGAGTTTACGCAGGTCCACTTGGACGTGGGTCTGGACGGTAGCTCGGGCAGGAGGAAATGGTGCATACGGCAAGGAGCTTGGACGGGAAGGCGGGTTTGGAGATCCATCTCTGCGTTCAACCTTTTTTGTTTGTTGTTTGTGTGCAGGAGCAGGTTGATATGGATGGCGGGAAGAAGAGAGGACGCAGGAAAGATTTAGATGAAGAAGCTAGGGCAGCGTGAAGAAGTTGACAGATGCAGCGTACGTTTGACCTTTGTTTGAATTTGCGGAAATCGGATCTGGACAGAGGTGAATCGATGGAAAGAAATGGTCCCTTTGACAGTGTTTTTCAGAGATCAATAATACATAAACAGTCTTGTTTCTGAGATTTTCTACAGACATTACAAATAATAATCTGTAGCACAACACATACTCAAGTTTATACAGATTACTATTTTACACAAAAAAAAAACAGTCATAACACACTGCTGGAAAATGTTCATATGTTACTATTTTACACGCTTGTTTACATAGGTTTCATATAACCAGTTTACAGATAAAGCTCAACGTACCCGGCAGATGATAAAGCTCAACGTACCCGGCAGATCTTAACCTCGACCAGCAATGAATCGCGCGGAAACAATGAATCGCGTTGAACCTCGACCACCAATCGCGCGGAAATCGCCCAGTAGAAATCGACAGAAAACACAAAGACGCGCGGAAACAATGAAAACAGTAAACTGACAACTTTCGCGGGCGATTTATTTATAAAAACGTAGTTCGGCCGAACTTGCAAGTTCGGCCGAACTCATAGTTCGGCCGAACTTTACAATAGTTCGGCCGAACTATTATTTCCGGTTTTGCAAACCTCCGGTAAAAATTCTGTTTACTGGGCCGTCACAGTGCCGTCAATATTAACGGACACAAAAGTTCGGCCGAACGTACTAAAATAGTTCGGCCGAACTATTATAAAGTTCGGCCGAACTTTATAAAATGTTCGGCCGAACTATTGCCGAAAATTTTTTTTTGCCCCCGATTCTCACAAAAGTGTAACCCAGCTTCACGTTTCCGCCCATGTGTTTTCAATTGAGTTTTAAATTTCTGCAAGTTTAACAGTGGAAGGATTCTGTATTTAGCAAGAAGATAAATATTGTTAGATCAGGAGAATCCAGTAATACATTATTGTTTTTATAAATTTCTACACTTATTTTCCCTCTAAAATATTTAAATATCTCTTAAGTTAAATTTAAATAATTTTGATTTCTTTACATATTATGTACACACAAATTTTATGGTCACTTTTAGGCTAAAATCTCCTCTAATGACCCTGTAATACATGATAGCCTTAACCTCTATACTTGTTGACATAATAACTCCCTAGCATAATATGACCATAAACATACTAGAACCCCCTTATTTCAATATGCCACTTAACTATTGTGACTCGTAAAACAATCACCCTCTAATACTTTATGACCTTGGAAATGTTAACTGCCTTTATACACTATGAACCTTAGCTTGGTAGCCTACAATGTCCTTAGCTTTCCTAGTTGCGAGCCGCTTAACCTCAAATTCTATTTCTTCAATAGAAAAAAATTCATCATCTATAAGAACATTAGAAATGGTGTTAGTGGTGTTAGGGGATTCATAAAGATTTTCAAGGTATAAATTTCATTTCTTCAAGGAAATCATATTATTTTCTTCCAAAACTTCCTAGGGTATAGTTTATATAAGAGCAACAACTACTTTCTTTCTATATATACATTATATTTTATTCCTTTTAATGAAGAATATATATATATATATATATATATATATATATATATATATATATATATATATATATATATATATATATATATATATATATATATATATATATATATATATATATCTTATCAAGCTTTAAATATTCATTAGAAGCATCCATAATTGTTTTTCTATTAGCTTTACAATCATTAGCATACTAAGGGTTGATTGTTTTATTATTCTCTATACATGACACCTCACTATATAATTTTTTAATTGAAGTATAGATGATATGGTTTCTGATGTTATCTTTATAAGATAAGAGGTTTAAATCCCTATTTAAATCCTCTAAGAAGAGATCAACATTACTTTTTCAAAAAGAAGGTGTTTTTAATTCTCAACATTCGCTTGCATGCGAATTTTGTGCATGAAAAAGTTTAAGGTTAAAGCTAAACGTATATGGTCGAAGTCAAGCTCAATGTAAATTAAGACAATATTTACTATTTGGTTGGAAACAAGGATATTGAATATCACATGATCCACTACACTATTGTTTAGTACATGAATATAAGTCATCTTATTGGAGTTTGATCACTTTATTACTAATGGGCCCTTTAATTATCCTTCTAATTTCTCACAGAGATAATAAAAGGGAATGTGCATTTAACTGCCAAACTCAGGTTCATATGGAACAATTGCCAGTTACCATGCACTATATATGCAAGTTTCACTTTCCACTTCGACCAATTTGTTTTATAGTTGTAGTTTCAATTGTTACTTTTACACACAGAGTATATATAATTCACAAGTTTTGGAAATGTGCTACAAAATTTAGAAAGTAAATCACTCTTGTGGAAAAAAATTAAACTCACTAAAAGGAAATCAGCTTCACACTTTGCAGAAAAGAAATCACACTTCACACTTTGTTAAAAGGAAATTACACTTTACTTAAAAGAAATTGATTAATTATTTGTTGAAAAGGAAATTGACTAAGGCCTACTAAGATGATCATTGTTATTACTAAAAAAAAAAATGTAACTATTATGTTAAGCACAATCATTCAAAAGATTAAAGGAATGCAAACTGTATGAAACTTAATATGAAAAGTAATTATGTCAACTAAAATTAGAAATAAATACATTTTTACATGAATAATTAATTGCGTATAAATTAATGAATGCAATCCTACTTGAATAATTAATTGCACAAATAAATTGAATCACACATTAAATTTTTTGAAAGAAAAATACCTAAACTACACATAACCATGTGCCATTGGAGTGGACTGTGCCCATAGAATAAAATGTAGATATTAAACTATATCAACACTCACTACATTTACAACATAAGTTATTTATCGAAATTAATCTACAAGATAAATTAATTTGCTAGTAATGTGTAACATAAATTAATTAATTCTAATAACATACTACATTAAATAATAAATAATAAATGTTGGTTTAAAATAACAAATATTAAATGTTGATCTACAAGTTTCTCGAGTAAGTTTCACAATTTGCTAATAACTATCAACTCATGCATATTCCAAGATCATTGCTAACAACTCAAACTATTCTCATTTAAGATTTCTAAGATTCTTGTGAACAATTCAACCTAAGAATTCAAAAATACTTGTTAACTCCCATTGAATTTAGAATATCTTTAAATGTCAAATTCCAAATAGAAAATAAGAGTTATAATATCTTTGAATGTCAAATTCCAAATAGAAAATAAGAGTTAGAATATCTTTAAATGTCAAATTCCAAATAGAAAATAAATGTTAAAACAACATATGAAAATACATCCCAAATTATATCCATAATATCTTCAATTGAGGTCAACAAATCTTTGTAGAAATTCAAATATGCACTCATATCCACCAAAAAACTACCTTATTTGTTTCAAATAATTAAATTATAACTACCCAAATTAAATTGAAACATATAAAATTATAGAATAATAAATTTATGCACATGGAAAATCCATCATCCATAATTAAACCATATAACAATATATTTTCCATAGTCTATGGTGGTTGGCAAATTGATTTCTATGAATCCTTACAATTATTTCATGGATTAGGAGCAAATGCCGAGTAATAACAAATAATAAAATGTCTATTCTCAAAATGTACAATTTGGGTTGTTGAGATATTTTGAAAATAGGCTTATATTGAGTTGATGATGCAATGTAGAGGAAATATATGTACCCACTTCATAAACAAGTGGAATTGCATAAATTAAGAGGGAGAAAATGACAATTAGTTCTTTTATAATCAACAAAATAATTCCCTTTTCAAAAAGGATTAAAGATGGGAAAAGAAACTGTAAAAATATAACTTTTTTGCAATCCAACAATTAAGTCATTGCTAATTATTAGGTCTTGAAAACTATAAAATTTGACTATCTTGATACCAAATAAATTCTTGATTAAGTCTTTAGAGTTACTTTTGTATCTATTAGCTAAAACAAGGTCATCATCTAACCATAAAATATTAGTATTGTAATCATTACTTAGAAAGATAGCTTTGTTAATTGCAATTCTATCCCCCTCACAAGAAGATATTTCTTATAAAAGATGAAATTAATAGGTAAGAAATAAAAAAATTGTAATATAAATATTTTTAGTATTAATGCCAAAAAAAATGCATATAGCAGGTTATTCTTCCAATGCATTTACAATAAAATCTCTTGTTCCATGTTAACCAATAATGAATCCATTTATATGAGAGACTTTATACTTATCATGTTCCCATATTTTAACTAAAAAAATAATATCTAATTCAACTTAGAATAAAACCTTTGTATTAGAAAAAACCATGACAATTCCAAAAAACATATATTCACATTCTTATTTATTATTATCAATTTGATCTTCTCTATTTTTAATTATTATTCATTTTCCTTCCTTTATCTTTTGAACAGAAATAATTTAAAGTCCTTTAATAGAGTAAGAGTGATGACAAGTCAATGATGAATCAACATGCAAATAATTTAAAGGGAATAGTATTATGAGTCCATGAAAATAATTGAAAGTAATTTAATGTAAAGTTTGACCGGGTTTTTCTAACATGAGACTCGTGAGTAGTTACTTCATGAACCAGAAAGCCAATGACTGACAAGGACTTCACGAATGATCACCATACGGTCAAATATCACGTGCATTGAAGCTTAGACTTTTGTTTCAATATTGTAGAATAAAAACTCACGTGGATCCAAGCCAAGGACATCTTAGGTCATAAGTCAATATTGTCTTTGTTTGACTTATTGCGAGGGATGGTTTTTAAATATTAATATTAAAAAGGTTTTTTATATTTTATAGAAAAATGTTTTGTTTTATTTTTTGGTTAATTTTAATTAAAATCAAATAAATTTTCTAAAAGCTTGAATTTGAATTGCTTAATTTACCTAATTAGAATGTTTTAGAAGTTTTTCAAATGTGAATCGACAAAAACACAAAAAAACAAACCTTAATTTTTTAAATTTTTATATATTTTAATTAAAACATTAATATAAAAAGTCCAATAATAATCAAATATGTATGTGTAACTTAAATTTATAATTTTTTAAAATTAATTTTCATTATATTTTAATAAAATTGATTAGACTTTTTTGTAAAATGGTAATTTCATTTGTAAATTAAACTACATTTAAATAATAAAATTAATATTTTAAATTAAATTTAAATATTCTTAATATTTCATGATGTATTTATTAATTAATAGATAAATAAATTGATAATTTTATTTTTAAATTTAATTTTAAAATAATATTGATAAAATAAAATTACAAATACGAAAGACCAACGTGACGTCAACAGTATTGTCTTTCATTTAATGATTAGATTACTATTGATATGAATGGTGACTCGTGATTCTTTGACCACGATTTCAAACGTAATAACTTTCAACCGTAAACCATGTGGAATGCTGATGTGAACTTTAATGTACACATACACAATATGTCCTTGTGAATCTGATTTGTGGAGCCGCAATGCACACAACTTGCAAATAGAAACAACGTGGAATGGAATTGGAGAAATGAGGATATAAGAAGTCTAGGGGTATATGTCATGGCAAACCATATATATCATGATTGAATAAGAGTGTGGGCATATGTCATGCAAACTAATATATATTGTGATATAGATTTATTAATGTGCGTAGTTGTATAGGTTCACTATTAAATAAGTTGTATAAGTTGTATAGGTTCACTATTAAATAAGGAGTTGTGTTTAGTGTGATTTTTTGGAGTTTCAGGTGCTCGAATTCGGTGAAAATTTGAGGTAAAATTTTGGTTTTTGTTATTTGAACTTGTTTTTTGACTCTATATATGGATTCAACACCCTCAAAAAACCCTAGGGCATTTCGATTGTGCAAGATTAGCAATCAAACTTCTCTTTTCAATGAATTCCTACTGGATTTTAGAGAAATTACATCGGGAAAAGCCACAATAAAAGCCTTCAAAAAATCACACTAAATACTACTCGATTAAATAATGTATTTGTTTTTCATCCCACAATGGTACCGTACATATGGGTAGTCCCTAAGTAAATAATGATCATTGTTGTTGTAAAATTATTTTATTTGAAAAATAATAATAATAATTATTATTATTATTATTTTAATTATTAATTTAAAATATATTGAAAATTAATAATAATAATAAGTTAATTTATATTGGTAAATAAATAATGATTATTTTTCAAATGATTTTTTTGTTAGGAACTTGACTTGGAACAATAAGAAGAACATAATCAACTACATGTGTAAAAGGGTTGTATCTCATCAATGTTTTCAAATTGTGGACCTGCAAGTGGTGTGGCTTTCTAATTTGATATTTGAATTGTCATTTATCTAGCTTGTAGACTTGAATGACATTAAGTTGAAATGACCGACCATCCTCAATTAAATTTGTCTTCACCAAATGATGCCGAATGGAATTTTGTTTTGTTTTAATAACGTCAACCTCTAAGTCAGCTCCTGGTGTAATGATTTCACTGCTTCCTTTTGAGTTTTTATTAGGACCTTCACTATTGTCCATGATTTTTTCATAATGAGAAATTTTTTTGTTTCTTCCTCTTATTCGTTATGATATTTTCTTCAACCAAAACAATATCCTCATCATTAATTAGAAGGGAGACATTCTTGGACATTTTGTTTTGCTTTTTTATGGCTTTTCTCATTTTTAACTTCAGTTATAATCTGATCCTCAGATATGGCAACACATTCTTCATCTTCAACCTCAACTTCCTCATTTTGAAAAGTAACATGTCTACCTTTACTAGATTGATCCCTTTGATATAATCTTATAGCATCATGTTCCTATATCTTCTTCTTCATGTTCATGGAAAATGGAGACAAGATTCATAATATCTCGCTCTATATAATAGATTCCTCCCAACATAATTGACATACCCTCAGCAAAATCTTGTAAAACAAAATATAATATGTCAATATTAACTAAGTTATTAAAAATACAATGATACAGTTTGAATAACACAAAACAGATAAGTGTAAATAAAAATATTTACAACCTTTTGTGCAATATTTTGAACGATTTGTTTGCATATCTTTGAAGAATATTTCCCCGTGTTATATATTGACAATGTAAAATGATATCTAAGTTTATAATGTGATTTGGGCAGTTTTGAAAGTATATAAACATTTTCAATATCTGGAAGAATATATAGGTCTAGTACTTTTCCCACCAGGTCAAAACTTTCAGCATCAAAATTTTTACTAGCATATAGATATAATTGCAGAGTTTTGTCTTCTATATCTTTCAGAAACCATGCATATTTTAGAAGATTCATTTCTGTTCATTTCTTCCAGTATGTAATCAACTTTTTTTCTTTTGTATTGGCATCTCCTACATCTTCATTAATCAACTGAGGTGCAGTTCATCCAACAGTGATTTTTGAAGGCCCACTTGTAGCTTTAGATGACGCAAATGTTGAATTTGGTCCAGAAAGATTGACGGAAACCTTCCTTGATGCTACTTTCCTGCAAACATATATATCTACATATAAATTAGTAAATAAAATAAAAATATCTTACGTAAACAAAACAAACGAAAAAAAATAAAAATAAATTAAAAACTAAAACACACCAGAAACATGTACATCGTCTCCAGGTCTACTGTACATTTAGATTCATTCAAAATACGAAAAATACAAAACCAGTTCTTTCAATATATATATATATATATATATATATATATATATATATATATATATATATATATATATATATATATATTACATTTTTTCCCAGACAAAAACTGTAAAACAAAATTTAATTTTTTTACATGTCATCTTCGCAACCCCACTGAATTTTTTTTTTATTTATCAGCCCCCTAAATTTAAAATAAGTTCCTTTAAATTTTTTTTATTTTTTTTTTTACATTTTCTCCTCGACGCCACTAGATTTTTTTTTTTTTTTAATATGCCAAAGGGGCCGATTCTCAGAATCGCCCCCCTACCTTAGGCGATGTCGAGCTCGAGCGGACACCGCCCCGTTGGCGCGTCTACCTGCATCACGGGCATCGTGGCCTGGGTGGGCACGCCCACCCAGGCCACAATGGCCATGTGCTCCCCCCAGGTGGGCCCACCCACAATTTCCATGTTAATTGTTTAATTATTTTTAGATATATATATATATATATATATATATATATATATATATATATATATATATGTATGTATTCGATTTTCTATCGTTATTTGGATGTGCATACCAAAAAAATTTAAAGGTAAATTCTAGTAAATATATAAGGGTTTAAAATATGTACTAAGTGAGATTTGAACTTGACTCTCATTTATTTTAACAATTTACTAATTTTCAGAATAATAGAAGGGGAACTAACCTTTCAAAAACAAGAATCTCCTCCATTTGACAATGTTGTTGCTCTAGAAAATCATTCCAAGCTTTTAAACAAAACCTCGAAAAATCTTGATGTGATGTGAGGAATAGTGACAATGAAAGTTATTATAAAGCAGAAATAACAGAATTGCTTTTCGGTGGGATAAATGTGGGATAAAAACTATGATAAATTTTTAAAAAATAAAATCTATAATGAAGTAAATGTTATATAATTTAATTAAAAATATTTTAGTTTGAAAAAAAATATTAAAAGAAAAATGCTTAGGGAATTTAATTCGAAATTAGGGTCCATATTGAAGAGAATATTTTAGTAACTAATTTTTAAGTAGATCGTAGAAATAAAATTTGGAGGGACATAATTCAAGCAAAAAATTTCGGCAAAAAAATTTGGAGGCAAATTTTGGAGGGAAATTTTCATTCTTTCAACTATATATTATCATTGGGAGAGAGATCATTTACATAATTCAACATCTCTTGTTTGAATGTTATGGATTCCCATGATACTTAAGTTTTGTTTTATGAAGCATCGACATTTTTGTCACGTAAAAACTTTATTCATATTGATGAATATAACGAAAGAAACAATGACAAAGGGCAGGATGAAGATTTTAAAATGAATAGAGAGTCAAATTGTCTACTTAGTCCTAATCCTATGGACTATGAGAGAAACAATGACGAATGGCAAGATGAAGAATTTCCAAAAAATAGAGACTCACAATTTCCACTTAGTCCTAATCCTAAGGACTTTGAGAGCAATAGTGATGAATGATAGGATGTAAAACTTTTAGTGGATAGAGAGTCACATTTGCCACTTAGTCCTAACCCTAAGGACTATGAGAGCAATAGTGATGAATAACCGGATAAAAAAAATTCATTGGATAGAGAGTCACATTTTCCACTTAGTCCTAACCATAAGGACTATGAGAGCAATAATGATGAATGGTAGGATGAAAATTTTTCGATGGATAAAGAGTCACATTTGCCACTAAGTCCTAATCCTAAAGACTATGAGAGAAATAGTGATGAATGGCAGGATGAAAAATTTTCAGTGGATAGAGAGTCACATTTTCCACTTACTCCTAATCCTAAGGATCATCAGAGCAATAGTAATGAATGGCGGGATGAAAAAAAATCAGTAAATAACCAGTCACATTTTCCACTTACTCCTAAGCCTATGGACTTTGAGAGAAGAAATGATGAAGGGCACGATGAAGAATTTCCAATAAATCGAGAGTCTCAATTTCCACTTACTCCTAATCATATGGACTATGGGAGTAGCAATGACCAAGGTTAGGATGAAGAATTTCCAATAAATCGAAAGTCAAAATTTCCACATATTCCTAATCCTATGGACTATGATAGCAACAGTGATGAAGGGAAAGATAAAGATTGTGAAGAATATCCTCCAATTCAATATTTCTAAACCACATATGAGGGTATTAAAAATTTTCATGCCGCCGAAGATGGTAATGAATATTTTTCAAACAATGATGGTGGTGAATTTCCTAGCTATATTGAAAATTATCGTAGTAAGAATAGAATTCCTCCTAATGATCATGTAAATGCTTTTTCAGAGAATGATGAAATGATGGAGATGTTACCAACAAATATTGCTTCTAGTAGTAGGAGTACACCTTTTCATATCAATCCAAGATGTTCTAGTTATATAAGGGGTAGAGTAGAATATCTCATGAGAAGAAGTTCTATCATTGAGGTCATTTCAAGTGACTGTTGTAAAAAGGATTGATTGAAACATAAGGATTTCAAATTTTTCTTTGGAGAAAAGGAAGAACTATTTGTCAATGACTATAAGCATGCGGAATTCATATTTAGTGGTGTGCATCCAATCTACACTGGTAGGTTATGATTATCATATTGGGTCTTTATTACTTTGTAGAAAGGCTTTTAAAATGACTCATTCAATTGGAAATTTTCTTCTATCAAGAATCCAAGATAATTTGGAAAAGGATCCTATATATTATTCAGAAATTCATCATAAACGAGAGTTTGGGCCACTGGAAAACGTTGCAATGTCATGGCTGCAAAACTTCTTTTCAAAACATGGAGAGTGTTTTCCAAATAGAGATACAATAGATATTCCAGATAATTTCTCAAGACGAGAAATCTACAAATTATACAAGGAATATGCAAAAGGTGTTGAAGGAAATTGTCATTTTAATACATATCAATATTTAGTGTGAATATGGAGGAGAGAATTCAACAATGTTCGTATTCCTAAGAAGACAAGGATGGGGGTTTTCAGTACATGTGCTTCTCTAAAATAAAAAAGGGATAAATGTCAAGGAGAAAGAATAGGTAAGTATTCATAACATTATTCTTTGAAATTGTATAGTGATCAACTATGAAAATGTATTTATTAATAAGTTTATGTTATGTTATGTGTAGATTCCATTGTTAAATCGATTCAAGAGCATCGTGAACAACAAACAAGTGAAAGGAAGAAGTTGTACAAGCATCGAAAGAAGTTTTATGATAATCCATATAAATATTTTGATTTAATAATTGATGGTAGGGACTAGAAGAAAATGCTTCTGCCATATTTTGTTTTCACACCCAAAAAATTGTAGGAGGAAAATTTTATCCAGTTTCACTTGGCCGGTTGTATGGTCTTCAATGGGAAAATGTCGGCAAGATTTTACTTCACAACTCCAAATATTCATAATGGTGGAAATATGACAATAACCATAATTCATGATGTTCTTTCTCATTGGGGTGGTGATATTCCTGAAATTTTGTATCTACAATTAGACAACACTTGTCGTGAAAACAAAAATCATATTGTTTTTGGATATCTAAACATTCTTGTTGAATTGACAATTTTTCATAAGGTAAAGGTTGGTTTCCTTCTTGTTGGGCACACTCACGACCATATTGATTAGATGTTAGTCATTTTTCAGTAACATTGAGGAGGAATAATTTTGGGAGCTTACCATAATTAATTGAATGTATTAAGAAGTCATATGTGCAAGAGCCTATTTTTCATGTGTTAGAAGAAACTGTTGACATGCAAAGTTTTATTCTTGGATCGCATGGTGAGGAGAAATGCATTGAATAACTTAATGACATTAGCTTCCAACATCAATTTCGTATCAAACAAATTGATGGGAAAACACTTATATAGGGCAAGAAGTATTTAACTACTGCAGAATGGGCGCCGTTATCAGGTTTAGAATTTTTGAAGTTCATTGCAGATCATCCAATATTTGCATCAAATATATTGTCATTACAATCAGTTGGTGAAGTTCATAATGCACGAAGGAAAAAGTGAGATATATATTATTATGAATGTATAGAAGAAATTAAAAAAACCATTAGATATACATATGAGTACTTTGATGTTTCTGATTCAGTTTGGTAGGAGTCCTTTTTCAAAGATCAAAGTGATATCCTTTCAACACCAGCAAATGAATATATGATTTTGAAGACTCCATTTATTTGGCCATAAAATGTGTCAAACAAACAGGAGGAAACACACATTCTTGAACAACAACAATCATGAGGTATTATTAATTCTACACAATTGGAGGAAAGAGAAATGTATATTGGTTCCAGAAGGTATCGTGCACAACGTGAAGCCATGGAAGACCTTTACAGGGGTTTAGTACAGGATATTAAAGAGGGTTGCATGATCGTTGTCTTAGCACATGAAGATCCACATGGCTATCCATTATGGGTTGCCAATGTTATAAAGGTGATTACAGAAAATGAAGATGATACATGTGTTGAAGTACATTGATATGCTACAAACGCACACCCATTCAATGGTGTGTACAAGCCAGAGATGGTAGTTGATAAAAAAATTAGCGGAAAGAGGAAAAGAAAGGGTACAAATATAAATCATCGCAGCACAGACCTCCTAAAATTGGAGGAAGTTGACATACTTGTTTATGACTTCAATTTAACAAAGAGAGGAACTCTTCGCTCCAGGACGATAAATATTATTAAGAGGTTGTGACCACAAGAAAGAGTGTTGAGATGGCAATCTGTTGAACCCAGTCGTAGATCTAGAATACTTTTGAAACCTCAAGTGGTGGGCATGCATGTTGACTCAGATGAGGCACTAGTTGATGAAAGAGAAGAATATGGAACATCTTCATCTGCATCCAGTCATTCATTTGACGATGTGAATTCTTATGGTGTGCAAGAAAATATGAGTGATTTTAAATAATTGTGTAAGAAAATTGATATAAATGATGTTTGCATTGAGTAATGAAAATGATATTTTAACTTCCTATGATCTTACATGAAGTTATGAGTCATTTTTATGTTTTTTAGATTACATGTTTTAATTATGATAGATTTATTTGTCTAAAATATTCACAATGCAGCAATAACATGGAGAAATAATTTATGTTTCATTGGGTTATTTTAGTCATATAATTTGTTCATAATATCATGGTTGAAATATGTTGAAAAGCTAATGTTTTTTAATTCTATGGGTGAAATATTGTGAAATATATTTTATCTTTAACATTATGGCTGAAAACAATTAGAATTTTAGGGATTTTTAGTGTCATGATATTATATGTTAAATGACATGTATAAAAATTGTTAAAATTTTAATGTGTTTAAAATCTCATTATTTTATATTTAACGTCATTATTAAAAATATATTGAAATTGTACCTGGAAAATTAAAATGGTATTCCACCAACATTTGTGTGTTTTTTCCATTTATTTGGCATATAAAAATTGATTTTAGTGCCATTTTTTAAAAATGCTGCAAATTGACCCAAAAAAAAACCTCTTTATAGAATAGACTTTTCATTTTTGAAATGTTTTTCATATTTTTAAGGTTTTTTTTTTTCTTCTAGAATTTATGTTTCTAGAAAAAAAAATATATGTTATTTATTCTAATTATTTATTCTAATAAATTAATAAACATTCATAAGCTAGAAAATAGATTATTATTTTTTTTAATCAATTAAAAAAAAATGTTAATTAATATTAAATATAATTTATACTTAATATAAATTTATATATATATTTTTTAAATTTAATTTAATATTACTTAACATTGTTTTTGAATTGATTAAAAAAATTAAGAACCCAGTTTCTAGCTTATGAATGTTTATTAATTCATTTTCATATATATATATATATATGAATGAACTTTATAATTAGGTATAATATGTTAAATTTATAGAGAAGGATCAAACACAATTGAAGTTGGTGACGGTTTTTCTGATTCCTTGTCCTCTAACATGAGTACTCTTCCCTTTCAAGAGAAGGTGTTGTTGGAATGGCAGTGGTTCATTCTATACCTTTCTCTCTTCCAAGTGGATGCAAATATGAGTAGCTCTTCCCTCTCCATAGGAGGAGGTGGAGGTGTTGTAGGAATGATAGGAGGAGGTGGAGGTGTTGTAGGAATGGTAGCGGTTCATTCTATTTCAATAACACTTTCCTTAATATTCTTATAGATCTAAATTGAATTTTTTCTGTAATCTAGATCTAATTTGAAAATCAATATTATCTTGGGTACTATGTGGAGTGTGTATCTCAATATTATCTTTCGTATTTGGTAGAATGTGGAGTGTGTATTGAAAATTTTCTTTAATCTAAATCTAATTTGAAAATCAATATTATTTTGGGTACTATGTGGTACTATGTGGAGTGTGTATGTCAATATTATTTTGGATACTATGTGGAGTGTGTATGAGAAATGATTTTTTTTTTTAAGATGGTAATATGGGTATTAAATCTATTTTAAGAATATTTTGTGTTTTTTTTAAATCTTTTATTTATCTTTATGTAAAGAAATTCTTAACTATTGAGTTTGATCTTCCTAAATAAAAAGTTTTGATTTTAAACTCTAGATCCAGGTTTTGGGGAACCTACGATTTATGTATGAAATATTGGACTCCCTCTTTTGACTCTTTGACAGTTTTTCTTTCCTTAACTCTCATGTGGGTTAGACTTCCAAATGTACCCTTACATTGTTGGAGCTTTAGATTCTCTTCAGACCATTGATGAAGCCCTTGGAAAATACTATTACAAAATCTCTAGAACGAAGAAGTGAATCACTATATATGTTCACATGTGTGGAAATGGAATTCAACAAATAGTTTTTGACATAAATAATTTTGAAAGGTGAAAACTACTCCCAGACTTAAAAAGGCTTGATTATGAACATGTTTCTTTCCATTATAGAGCTTGCCTTGAAGTAAGGCATTTAGCAAAAAATTGTCAAAAAGTCTCATGGAAAATTTAAAGGCATCAATAAAAACCAACCTAGTGGATTGGAGCTTAAGAATAACATCAATTGATTACAAAAAAAAAAAAACACTTAGAATGGACCCTCTAACATAATAGTCAAAAGAAACCAAAGACACATTTATAAACTCAAAGTAATGTAAGAATACTCCCTAAAAATAAAACCTACATCTCAATAAGGATCGACTCAAAAGGTTTGGTGGAAAAGGAACCTACTTTTTACTTGGATCAAATTATGATGAAGAATATACAAGAACAATTAGAACCCCAAACCCAAACAAATCGAGAATGGTAGGAATAAAAAGAACCTCATCAAAGACAAAGCTTAGGTAACAAAAATAAAGAATAAAAAGCATGGCCCATGCTAACTAGAAATCGAGTTGATAATCCTACTTATTCACGCAATGTTTTGTTGTTTTATTATGTTTGCAAATTTTCAAAATTTACTCATGTAAGAAATATTAGGATGAAGACACAAGTATTTTATGTATTTAGCAAATAAGTAGCTCATAGTTTTTCTTGAAATCCAAAGCCAATATTTTTGTAATTGAGCTATGAGATTAATCTATATTTTTTTACTAATACAATATTTTTGTTATTGTTATTGAGTCTTTGTATATGTATGTGGAGTTAATTTTAAGTGGATCTTAATATCATATGATTTCTTTTATAGACTTAACAATGATTGAGTCCAAGGACATTGAGTATTTTGGGAATTGACCATTAGAGAATAAAGGAAGAGATCATTCTATAGAATAAGGATAATATTAAAAATGGTATTAGCTAAAATTTTAAGGAGAAATTGTGGCGTGATAAGAAATTAAAGGGGAAAAAGAAAGTAACATACTATGAGGTGATTAACCCAAATCTAAAAAATCAAAAGTATCTTTGTCTTAACTAGTGTAAAGAAGAAAATAAACAACCCAAATTTTGAAAATAAAAATTATCTTGTCTTGCCTAGCTTAAAAACTAAAATAAACTTTGTTAAAATAAGAGCAAATTCTCATGAGTTCTATAGTCTCCAAAAACCCCTTGGGATGAAGGAGTCTCTCATCTTTGTAACACTAAGAAGGTTGAAGATGAAAATCACCTTCTTTGATTATCCATCATATACTATATGCACTTTCACTTCGATTGTCCTTCATATACTCATGATGCACATATTGAGATACACTCTCTCTTCAATTGTCCATCATATACTTACATTAAATGTTTAAGCTCATTGCTTTATGGGATAGTTTATTTCTCTTGCAAGTGCCTCCCATTTTTAATATCTTTTTATAAAATTAATTTGAACATAAAACCTAATTAAAAACTAAACCACACACAAACCACCTAATCTATACTTTAAGAAAAACAACAACATATTAAGTGTTCATCTCCCCACCCTTAACATCTATCTATAAAATTTAATTGAACCTAAAATATTACCCAAAAAAATTATTCATTAACAAAATTTCACTTCACAATTCTTAATATAGTGTTATGAGAAAGGATTTTATTTGCACAGTTCAGCTAAGTAACAGCTATATAAATATTTTTAAGGAGATTAAGTAGGAAAATATTATAAATTTTAGCAATTTTAGCAATATTATGACCAAATATATTTTGAAAATTTAAATTATAGCTATTAAATTTTAGGGTTTTGAGTGCTCAAGAAACTTTGGATGATGTTTGAATTTATTTTTACCATTTAAAAAAATTAAAAGCTCCAAATAAATTTTTACTAGATTCCCACCAAAAATCTACCATCGGAACGAAAAAAAATTGTAACATCATTAGACAACGCCATTGTCATATATAGAATGCAGGATACGGGACTGGAACTTGGACTCCGTCACTAGATTGACTTTGCCTATAAAATTTCGCCGCAACTTCCTAAAAAAAAACCATTGTCTTTGATATTTTCTTTCAAAACTCCCCCAGAAAATGTAAACCAACTTTGCACAAAGCCAAAAACGTCTTATAAATTTCCAACAAACTTTGCACAAAATGCTGAACCTGAGAGCTACTCATTTCAATCATATCCAAAAAACTTTGCACAAAGCACTGAAATTGAGAGCTTGCACTTTAATCGCATCTAGAAGATGGTAATGAATACCAGAAATGAAGAAGGTGAGTATAGAGAAATGAGCATTTTGGATCGAATCTGGATCCATCAACTCGGCGACTCCGACGGCCATGATTTCGAATCCTCGTTCTACCTCATGAGAAATAATAGGTCTGATACAAGAAACTCTATCCGCGAACAAGAAAACTTCTGGAGCTCACTCGCTTGCGATTCTGTTGTTGACAACTTACCGAAAATGGAGATGGCGACACCGACTGCAGCCGTTAACTCCTCCCATCCTTCTCTCCTTCTCTCTGTTACTCGACATGAATCTTTAGATTGGGAGAAATTCCCCGTTGGCTAGGAACTTAGAAATTATGTCAATGTCACACCTCCGTCTTTCAACCCTGTCTTAACCCTTGCATGGGCGAATTTCCTGTCAGATGAAAACCATTCCGAGGAGATTACCCTTTCCGGGATTCTCCAAGAGGCCGCCCAGAAGAGATGGATGCATCTAACGCCCAAGGACGAGAAGCAAATGGAGAAGAAAAAGGAAGCCGACAGTTTTCTCGTCAAGATAGAACCCGACGTCCGTCAAGTGTTGGAATTTCTGAATATTCCGAACAAATAGGGAGAAACAGGGAGAATAAAATTCTCCCCTATTAACACAGAGAAATGTTGGACAGAGATGGCATAAAAATTCTTTCTATTTCATCAACAAACTAAAAACTATTACAAGTTTCTTCCACTAAAGTGGGATTACAAAATGTATCTGACTACTACAAACGCAGTGCTCACAAATCTTATCTTTGTCTCTTAAAATTCACATACAGTGCTCTCTGATCTTCACTGTGTTTTTCTCTGCTTGTGGGCTTTTTCACTACACAGCAGAATAACATTACTATAGTCTACGGGCTTTTTCATTCCTTTTATATGGTGCAGTGTTGTAAAAATAAAAACATAAAACAAAACAAAAGAAATAAAAAAAAACTTCAATACTATGCCGCATGAAACTTTAAAAAAACTTTAATAAACCTTGTGGGCCCGGACATGATATTGGCGCATCCACGGTTGGCGGATCGGATGGTTTGTGGACGGACCTTTGGACTTGGCGATTGCGATGTGCGATGGACCCCATAGTGGAGATCGCATCATCGCATCGGCGAAACATCTTTGCGAAGGGCGGAATGGTTAAGCGGAAAAACTTGCGATGAGCGATGAGTGCTATCGGCATCGACAATGAAATTTGGAATGGATGGTTGAATAGTTTGGCAGACGGTGATGAGCGATGTTGCGATGTGGGGACCACATCACATCGCGACATCGGTGGTTTAAACTTCAGCGAAAACATTTCGGATGGGCGGGGAACATTGGTGATGAGCGATTGCGATGAGCAATGTTGTCAGCAATGTTGGTTAGGACCACATCGCATCGCATTGCAACAAACCTTCGAAACATATCATCTACGGTGGCATTAAAACAATCGTCCGTTGTGATATGCGATGTGCGACATTGCAACATCGCATCGCGGCGGGACTTCATATCAACAAGACACTAACACAAAAAAATTTGCGATTGGCGATGAAGTGGTGGGGACCACAGATGACGTGGCCCATTCATAAGTTTAAAAAGATACTTGGCGCATGAATCAAGACTCCTATTTTTGGTTGTTGAGGGCTTAAAAGCCCGAAATGACTATTTTTCAATGAACTCTGCTATTGCGTGGTTAAACCACGACTTTCTTCAATTCATTTGCTACGGAGGCTGCGTTCCATAAACAAAAAATTAATTTCATCCCTGCAATGGAGGCTGCTGCCCATAAACTTAAATTCCATCCTTACGGTTTCTCCATTCCTGTGTTAAATGCACAGTGATGCGCACTCAACCTTCTCTACTGCTCCTGTTGTACTCTGTTTCTACCTGTACGGGGTACGCAGGTGACTTTAATATTTTCAACACTCCCCCTTAAAGTCAGTTGTTGGGTTATTAGTCATACCCAAGCATTTTCTTAAATATTCAAAACTCTTTTGCCCCAATGGCTTTGTCATAATGTCTGCAAACTTCTCCTCTGTTCTACAATGCTATAAAACAATTTCTCCATTGTTCACTAATTCTTTGATGTAGTGAAACTTGGCATCGATGTGTTTCGTTCTCTTGTGAAACACAGAATTTTTTGATAATGCAATAGCTGAGCTATTGTCACAATAAATCGCTGTCCCTTTTACTTGTTCTTGGCACAAATTTCTCAACATTCTTCTCATCCACACTGCTTGACACGCTGCTGCTGTTGTTGCCACATACTCTGCCTCTATTGTAGATAGTGCTACAATAGGCTGTTTCTTTGAAGCCCATGAAATGGCTCCTGAACCCATATGAAAAACATAACCAGAAGTACTTTTCCGGTCATCAATACTTCCAGCCCAATCACTGTCAGTATAACCAATTAATTCTGAATTTTCTGAAGTAGTATACAAAATACCATACTTTTTAGTTCCTTTCACATACCTCAGAATTCTCTTTGCTGCTTTCCAATGTGCTTCTTTTGGCCTCTCCATAAATCTAGAAATCAAACTAACATCATGCATAACATCTAGCCTGGTTGCAGTCAAATACATGAGGCTGCCAACTATGCTCTTATACAAACTAGGATCAAAATCCTTGCTGCTGTCATCTTTGCTGAGCTTCAATCCCATTATTGTGGGAGTAATTGCTGCCTTGCAATCCTGCATATTAAATCTTTCTAAAACTTCATTAACATATTTTTCTTGTGAGATAAAAATCCCCTTTTCATTTTGCTCTACTTCTATTCCTAAGAAGTATCTCAACAATCCCATATTAGTCATTTCAAATTCATCTTTCATGACTATTTTAAAATTTTCAATAAGGTAATTATCATTACCTGTGAATATCACATCATCAACATATAAAACAACAATGAGCATCTTACCATCCTTTTGTTTGATGTATAATGTGGGTTCTCCTTCACATTTTTCAAACCCATTTTCCAGTAGATAGGAATCTATCATACTGTACCATGCTCTTGGTGCTTGCTCAGCCCATAAAGAGCTTTCTTCAATCTGCAAACCTTGTGCTCTTGGCCCTTTTTCTCATAGCCTAGAGGTTGTTCAACATAAATCTCTTCCATTAAAATTACATTTAAAAATGCTGATTTTACATCCATTTGGTATACTTTCCATTTGTTTTGTGCTGTTATGGACAACACTGCTCTCACTATTTCCATTCTTGCAACTGGCGCAAAAGTTTCTTCATAGTCTCTTCCATGCTGCTGCTTATATACTTTAACAACAAGTCTGGCCTTGTGTCTTTCTATCTTACCTTCAGCATTACTTTTGGTCTTGTAGACCCATTTTACTCCAATGAATTCCTTACCTTTTGGGAGATCAACCAAATCCCATGTTTTGTTCTTTTCTATGGCATTAATTTCTTCATCCATAGCTTCCATCCATTTTCTATCTTTTATAGCTTCTTCAAAATGAATAGGATCATCAACATGACAATATAAAGAAAATAAAGAATTCATACCTTCATTTTTTGTCTTTTTCTCATAAATTTCATTTAAATTTCTGAATCTGGTTCCTCTTTCATTTGGGGTACTTGTGCTTGAAGTAGCACTTAAATCTGCTCCATGTGGTGTGCTTGGAGAAGCACTCTCATTTCTTCTCAAGGGTGTTCTTACTCCTGCTTGAGGTGTCCCTTGTTGTCCTTGTGTTGGTGGATGTGGTGCTACCGATGAGGTGTTATTTTCAGCCAGATCTTCCTCATCTTCATCATGAGATAAACAACTTTTAACATTGACTGTTTTCTTAATGCTTCCTCTTCAATGAATTGCACATCTCTACTTATAAAAAATTTCTTGGTGGATGGGTTATACAATCTATAGCCCTTGGATTCTTCACAATATCTAAGGAAGATGCACTTCTCCCCCTTACTGTCCAACTTCTTTCTCAGTTGATCTGGAATGTGTACATAAGCCACACACCCAAAAACTCTCATGTGGGTGACTCCTTGTTTTCTGCCACTCCACGCTTCTTCTGGAATTCTGTTCAGTACAAATTTTGTTGGGAATCTATTTAAAATATACACAACACAATTTATAGCTTCTGCCCAATACTCATTTGGAAAATGTTTTTCCTTTAGCATACTTCTCACCATTTCCATTAGGGTTCGATTCTTCCTTTCAACAACTCCATTTTGCTGTGATGTGTACCTTGTTGTAAATTGCTTGTGTATGTCGTTTTCTCTGCAAAAACGTAGAAAATATTTTGAGATGTACTCACCTCCTCTATCAGTTCTAAGAACTTTGATATGTTTCCCACTCTATTTCTCTACTAGAGCTTTAAAGTGGCAAAATTTTTCAAACACTTCACTTTTATATTTCAGAAAATAAACCCATACTTTCCTTGTAAAATCATCAATGAAGGCCAGCATGTAATTTTTGCCTGATACTGATGCTATTTGCATCGGCCCACATAAATCTGAATGAATAATTTCTAAGGGTGCTTTCACCCTTATGCTCTTTCCTGATGGAAATTTTTCTCTGTGTTGTTTTCCCAAGATGCAGCCTTCACATAGGCTGTCCGGTTTCTCAATCAATGGTAGTCCTCTTACCATTCCTTTTTTGTGCATCAAATTTAGACCTCCGAAATTAAGATGTCCAAATATCAAGTTCCATAACCAATTCTCATCTTTCACTTCCTTTTGAAAGACCTCTTGAGTTACAGCTGCTACATTCTTTTCTTTTCCCTTCAAGTCAATGTTGAGCTTGAGTGGAAACATTCTATTGCTGGTCATTTGTATTTCAGCAATAATCTTCTTGCTTGGAGGTATATCCATTATTGTGCACACATAATTCTTAAAAACTACATTGTAACCTTTGTTTATGAGCTGCCCAATGCTCAAAAGATTGCATTTCAAGCCAGGAACATAGTACACATCTGGCACAAATTTCTGCTCTCCATTTCTTGCATGGATACTTACTCCGCCTTTTCCCTTGACATAAATTTTAGTATCAGTCCCTATTGTTACTTCAGATTTAACTTCTTCATCAAGATTGGAAAACATTGCTATGTTTCCAGTCATGTGATTACTGCAGCCTGAATCTAAGAACCATACATCATCTTGTCTATCTTGTGCTACATTACATCTCAACAACACATTCTTTGGGTTCTTCTCTTCTCTTGCTACATTGGCACTTTGCCTATTATTCATGTCATTTTTATTTTTCCTACACTCATTGGCATAGTGACCATATTTATTACAATAATGACATTGGACATTGGATTTGTCATACGTTTGTCCATGAGCATGTTGTTGTCCACCTTGCTGGCTACATCTTTGGCCGTGGCTTTGATTATTACTGTTGCTCCTTCCATGTGAATGTGAAGAGTTGTTTCTTCCTCCTCTGCTTTGGCTTCTGCCTCTTCCTCTTCCTCTGCCTTGACCTCTTCCTCTTCCAAAAGGCATCTAGGTCTTGAAGGCATGTTCTAGAGATGGGTTTATATATCTTCCCAATCTCTGTTCATGAGTCATTAGCGATGCATGAAGTTCATCTACTATGAAATTTGAGAGATCTTTAGTCTCTTCTATGGTGGTAACAATAATATCAAACCATGAGGGTAGACTCCTCAGTAGTTTCTCCACAATCCTTCTTTATTCAAGTGTTTCTCCATGGGACCTTATCTGTGTGACCATCCCAATCACATGTGTGAAGAATGAGTCTATGTTATCAGACTCTTTCATACAGAGAGTTTCAAAATCTCTCCTCAGCAATTGTAGTTTTGCTGTCTTCACTTTCTCCATAACTTGATATGATATTTTAAGAGTTTCCCATGCATCCTTAGATCTTTTAGCTGCTGCTGTCCTTGGAAACACACTCTCATGTATTGCTTGATAGAGATAGAAGAGGGCCTTAGAGTCCTTATTTCTATTACTCTTCAGCAGATCCTTCTCTACCTTTGTTAAGGCATTAAAGGCCTGCTCATCAACTGGTTCTTCAAAACCATCTTCAACAAATTCCCATAAGTCCTGGGAAGCAAATAGGGCTCTCATGGTAATGGCCAAATAATCATAGTTCTTCCCATTAAATTGTGGAAGCTGAGTATTTCCAATACTCATACTGGTGCTTGGTCCAGCCATTGCTTATAAACTGAACTCTGAACTAAACTTGACTGTGTTTTTAATAAAAAAACTTTCTTTAATTCTTTAAACAACAAACTCTGTCTCTGAGGACTATTCTTTTAAACAAAACAATAACTTTGTTTTTTTGAGAAATACCTGGACTTAATCTTCTGCTGAGCCTTCATGATGCTAGAGAATTGTTGCAACAAATTTCCTTCCTTCATCTTCTTTGACACCTTCAAAGAGCCTAGATAAGCTTTGATACCATGTTGGAATTTTTGAATATTCCGAACAAATAGGGAGAATAAAATTCTCCTCTATTAACACAGAGAAATGCTGGACAGAGATGGCATAAAAATGCTTTCTATTTCATCAACAAACTAAAAAATATTACAAGTTTCTTCCACTGAAGTGGGATTACAAAATGTATCTGACTGCTACAAACACAGTGCTCACAAATCTTCTCTCTGTCTCTTAAAATTCACATACAGTGCTCTCTGATTTTCACTGTGTTTTTCTCTGCCTGCGGGCTTTTTCGCTACACAGCAGAATAACATTACTATAGTCTATGGGCTTTTTCATTCCTTCTATATGGCGCGGTGTTGTAAAAATAAAAACATAAAACAAAACAGAATAAATAAATAAAAAATTTAATACTATGCCGCATGAAACTTTAAACAAACTTTAATAAGCCTTGTGGGCCTGGACTTGATATCGGCGTATCGGCGGTCGGTGGATCGGATGGTTTGCGGACGGAACTTTGGACTTGGCGATTGCGATGTGCGATGGACCCCACAACGGAGATGACATCGTCGCATCAGCAAAACATCTTTGCGAATGGTGGAATGGTTAAGCGGAAAAACTTGCGATGAGAGATGAGTGCTATCGGCATCGGCAATGAACTTTGGAATGTGTTATCACTCAGTTTTTCCTTGAAGTTGTTGGAAGAGGCAAGGAGTCCGAGGTAACCACAAACCAACCTTCAGATACAGAATCTAGCCAATCTGTATCCAGAGAGGGTTCTCTCTTTAAAATTTAGCTTTGTTTTAGAAGATATTAGGCTAGTTATATAGTCCAGGGGTTTTGTTTGAATTTGAATGGTGGAATATGCCAAATGAGGGCAAGATGGAGTATTTCAGGCCATTGGGCTATGGAGTCAAAAATATGGCTTTACTGGATTAATTTTTTACACAAAAGATGGCTTTGCAGGGCAAGATAGCCAAACAGAGAACAATTTTAGATATTAAAGTGAATGGAATGGATTTTTAAATGGATGAAAGGAAATTAAGAATCTTTCAACATGTTTAAACAAGGTAAAATGAATGATTATTAACAAAGAGAAATTAAGAATTCTTTATTAAATAATCAAAATGCTTAAACCAGAGAAACAGGAGCAATTAAGAATTCACTGTTTATAACCAGTTTAGAAGAAAACATAAGAATAACAATGATTGAAATCAGATTACACTTAAGTACCTTCTGATTTATTCTTTTTCATTAATCATTCAGAAATGAAACAAGATGATATAATAAACAATTATAAAACTTCAAAACATGAGATAGAGATGACTTATTGATCTGTAGTCTGACACATGAATCCTGCAAAAAGTCTTGAGCTTCAATTCATCATCCAGCAAGCCACAAAGAAATTTCTCCAAAAGAACTTTATTCCAAAAAGTCAATGTTATAGCAAACTAGAAGAATCCACCCAAAATACTTCCAAGAGTGAAGTATTTATACAAATTCTAAACTAAAATATCTTGAAAAAATATCAAGATTAGTTCACAAATCTCTCCAACTGTTTTACATAAATAGAACTTAAGTAAAGGACATTCAAACTAATGCATCTATTTGGCACTATTTTGTATGGATAGGTGATGACAAAGAGGAGAATTCGAATTTGATCCAACTCTTAGTTGATGATGAGGCATCCAATTCACTAACTGCTTCCTTTCTTTGTGCATTCTGCTCCAACAATTATGCAAACTTGGGGTCCAATGATACATTTTTATTTCTCAATCTGTAATAGATATGTAAAAGGTGAAAGAGGTTATTGTATATAAATATGTTGGTGAGATAAACCTCTTTCACTTTCCTAAAATGCCTCTCCCGCTGTGCACAATAGGCTCTGCACAACGATGTGTAAAACAGAGTTTTACAGAGTCTGAAAAATAACTTGTAAATATGTGCATGTATCTCTCAGTCTGAAATCACTGTGTAAAATTTGAGATATGTTTTTGTATATGGGCCTCTTAGGAACAAAAACCTCCTTCATTTTTGTAATATGTATTTCTGATTGGCCAAAATCTTCTCTGCAAAATGATGACTTAACAGGAATTTTCTGCAAAAAGTGCTTTCCAACATTGTTTAATATTTCCAAAACCATAATAGCTGTTAGAAAAGTGAGAGAGGTTTTTGTAGATGGCCCTATTAAGAACATAAAACTCCTTCAGTTTTGCAAAATGCATCTTGGATCGATCACAATAGTTTCTGCAAAACAATGACTTAAACATGAAATTTCTGCAAAAATGTTCCTTCTTGTTGTGTTTTTCATCTTTTCACTTTTTTGTTCTTTTGACTGTTTTACTTTCACTTTGGATAAACTTCATTGTGGCTGGTGAAAGTGTTTTCATCTTTGTTTAACCCTTAATATCTTCATGTTTACTTTCACTGTTTACTGTTTACTTTTTACTTTTTACCGCTCTATTTTTTATCTGTCTTCACTTTGTCATGAACTTGTATGTTCTGTTTTGTAACTATCTTCCCTGCTGTTTATCTTCATGCTAGCTGATTTACTTGACTTGGTCTTCAATATGATACTCTTTAATCCTGATACTCTTTGACTGTTCTTTACTGTGTCTTTTTACCTTCAATGTGTAGTTTAGGTTTTTACTATCTGTTTCAACAATAAATCGTTTAATATCCTGTTTCCTTTACTTGTCTTTCAACTGTATGTTTTATCTTCCATCTCTGTTTGAATAGATTTGATAACACTCTTGGAGTAAACAAGTCTTATGACTAGTATTAAGACTGTTTATCCAAGGATGTGGTCTTTTGATCACCTGTAAAACATAACAAATTGTTAAGAAAGCATTGGTTTGCAGGGGAGGTCGAAAAGGTTTCATTTGATTTTGAGAGGTCCGTGGAGTGAATCTAGAATGATTTTTGGGAGGTAAACCATGCTCGAATTGGTTAACAGAGGCTTCAGGTGGTGTAGATGGGTTACAAAGGGTTTTACTGCACAATCAAGTGAAAATGAGCAACACTAGGGTGTTTGTGTTTAAACGGGTAAACGGTTGATATTGGCGGGTAAGCTTTGAATGAACAGTGGACAGATGGCGTTGACTTGACGATGTGAAGTTTTGTCGTTAGTGGGAGGCGGTAAATGGTTTTCATCGCGCCGCTTTTGGTGAAGGGTAGTTTTGAACGGAGGGGCAGCGATTCCATACAACGATCGACACGTGGGATGGCACTGCTCAGAAAACCGCTGGCTCATCGCGCGTTATCTTTCGGATCAGGATGGCCAACGATATTGATAATAGTCGTAGATCTTGGACGGGTCGATCAGACGGTTGACAGGATAGGGAAATGACGGGGTTTTAATGGCGCGGGCCCGACGTAATTAAACCTTAATTAATCTCATCGGGGGGATTTCGATTGGTGAAATTAGACTGTTAATTAATCGTGAGGATTAATTGATTTTTTTAGATGGCAGACAAGTGATCGTGAATGGTTTTAAACCGAGACTTAACCAAAATTAACATTTAAGGGTTTAATCTTGGGTAAAGGGGTCGGGGAATAAAATTGCGCGGGGAAAGGATTATTTGTTTGAAGTTTTGGTTTAAACACATATAAAATATGTTTAAACGTTTTTTCATATATGTTTTTTATTATATGATAATTAAACCAAAGCGATTTGCTTACCATAGGGGGCGGAGTAATATTTAAAGATATATTTTAGTCAAAGGGGATATAACTAGGGTTTTTTATTTGAACATGTGGGGATAAAATACTTTGACTAAAATTATTATAAGTGGGTTTTTGGGGCTATTATATAAAAGAAGTTATTTATAATAGGAAAAGGTGATTTTTATAGGGAATTAATATATAAGTTAGAGTTAATACGACAAGGGGACAATGTAAACTCAAAATATATTAATATAACTAAGAAAGTGAATATTTACAAGCAAATTGCATTATAACAACTTCATCACTTAAACTTAGCATAAAAAATGGTTTTGAGGGTTTATTATGAAATATTGCATGATTTTCCAAAGTAAAATGGGATTTTACTTAGGAATGTTATGATGGATGTTTTCAAGTACTCACGTTTTTCTAATTATTGGGCCGAGGGTACGGTCCCTCCAATAGTCAAGGAAATTCCTTGAGCCCCTTTAATCTTCAAATACCTTAGTACTTAGGAAAATTAGTAAAATCTTTAGGGAAAAATGAGAGGGGGAGTTAATAATTTTGACTTTTCTCTGCTTGAACTTCTTTCAGTGTAGTATCTGCCTTAGCAGTTGTGATGAAAGTAAAGATTGAACACATTTAGAGCCACTATCCATCACATGTAATTCTGCAACATCATCTACCTTCCCTACCTACTTAACCCTACCATTTTTTCTTCTTTATTAGGGTGCACTTAAACTGGCAAACCCTGATCACACTTTTTCTTTTACATATGAAAATCTATCTAATTCTAACCTTATTACATCTAAGGGCTCAGATTAAACTGTTGAGCTCCTTTTATTTACTCTACCTATCTACTTATCTGCCAAGATTAAACAGTTTGGTCAGATTTTATTCTCTATCTCTAAAACATAAAATTGAAAGATGAACTAGCCAAGCTTAAATTGTTTGACTATTCATCAATTGTGGCATAAGATACACATTGCACACAATTTTTTATTACATAAGAGCAAAAAGTAGTGGCATTTAGACTTGCACACTTTCATTGGCCTTTCTTTTGGTGGGGTTCATTTTCTTTTACTCTTTTGGCCATTTTTATTCTTTTCACCCTTTGATTTTTGTTTTAGGGTATACCCTCTTTACATTTTTTAAATTTTTTGATTTTTTAATAATATGGAAAACCTTTGCAACAAGAAAAGGTATGAACATATTACATAGCTCATCAAGTCAATCATGAAATATGACACCTATTGGTATAGGAGTCTAACAGAATGGATGGTTGAATAGTTTGGCAGACGACGATGAGTGATGTTGCGATGTGGGGACCACATCACATTTCGACATCGGTGGTTTAAACTTCGACAGAAACATTTAGGATGGGCGGGGAACATTGGTGATGAGCGATTGTGATGAGCGATGGTGGTTGGAACCACATCTCAACAAACCTTCAGAACATAACATTTGCGGTGGTATTAAAACAATCGTCCGTTGCGATATGCGATGTGCGACATTGCAACATCGCATCGCAGTGGGACTTCATATCAACAAGACACTAACACAAAAATCTTTGTGATTGGCGATGAAGTGGTGGGGACCACAGATGACATGGCCCATTCATAAGTTTAAAAAGATACTTGGAACGTGAATCAAAACTCCTTTGTTTGGTTGTTGAGGGCTTAAAAGCTCGAAATCACTGTTTTTCAATGAACGCTGTTGTTGCGTGGTTAAACCACAACTTTCTTCAATTCATCTGCTACGGAGGGTGCGTTCCGTAAACAAAAATTTAATTTCATCCTTGCAATGGAGGCTGCTATCCATAAACTTAAATTCCATCCTTACGGTTTCTCCATTTCTATGTTAAATGCACAGTGGTGCGCACTCAACCTTCTCTGCTGCTCCTATTGTACTCTGTTTCTACCTGCATGGGGTATGCATGTGACTTTAATATTTTCAACATCAAGAAACAAGAACACAATGGCCGGCGGCAAAGAAGATGAATTCCGGGAGACATTATAGGGGCGTGAAACAACGGCAGAGATACGAGACTCTGCGCGACCGAGGGCTAGACTTTGGCTCGGAACCTTTACTACCGCAGAGGAGGATGCACGCGCATATGACTGTGTCGCTTACAAGATGAGGGGCTCTAGGGCTTTGCTTAATTTCACCCACCTCATTAGAGTGGAGGAATATACTACTGTCATGATAATATGTGTACCAACTCTAAAAATACAAATAGTAACGGTATGTACCAACCCTAAAGACAAATAGTTACAGTGGTAAAATAGTAACGGTGCGAATGTGAGTAGAAAGAGGGAAGTGAGCAGTCATGGTGAAGTAGAGAATGTCGAGTTAAGTTGGAAGATTTGAAGAGGGAGGTGGACAAGGTTTGTGGGGATATGGTTGATGAGATTCTTTGTGGGAGAATGGCAAAACCACCATCCAGGCCAAAGGGAACCAATACGAGCTTTTCTATCCAATTTGTTCTAGACGACTTCAAGTAAATTGAGTTTTTTCATTTTTTTGATTGATTGTTATATAAATATATTTGTTAAATGATATAATATTTTTTTTATTAAAAATATTAATTTTAATTTCTTAAATATTAATAATTAAATTAAATGCATTTTAAAAATATTTTATCATATGTATGAATGGCACAAAAATCATGAATCACTACGTGCTAAAAACTGAAATTCATTCCAAATCCACGCCATAGTTTTATCATTAATTAATACCATGATCACTAAATTGGCATATATTGGTAAATCCCAATGGCATTTTTAAGGAAAGTGGGGATAGCATTGATATTGGAAATATTCAATGTGGACTACCTATATACCTATTATCTCTTTGCATGGCTTATTAATTTTTCTTGTTTATATGGCTTTTCGATTGTAATAATGCAACTAAAATATATATATATTTAATTTAAATTTTTTTATTAGAAAAAAAAGTTATAAATAATAAATATAAAACATATGTTTTACATGCATGAATCTATTTTTTTAATTTGATTTTTTTTGGATTGTAAAATATTTCACAAGTCTGGTAACTTAAGGTCTCTATAATATTAATTTAGAATTAATCATATTTATATATTAATTAAAAAAACAAATTATTTCAAAATAAATCTTTTAAAATACTATGATTCTTTATCCTTATTATAATTAATTATCACCCCTATACTTTATGGCATTAAACACTCTAAATTCCTTGATACACTTTGACTCTTAACCGTTATGATTATTAATGGATCTAATCTTTAACATCCTACAATATATAAGACACTAACCTCCTTAATGTAAATTATGATCTTTAACCTCTTTGTCCTCTAAAGTGATAATCCCTAACACTTTATTACCTTGAACAAACTAACCCTCTTAATATACTATGACTCTTAACCCCATGACCACTTTGAGGTAATCATCCCCCAAAACTCTATGACCCTAACCATAGTAAACACCTTAATACATTATCACTCTTACCCCTACAACAATGATGTTATAACCCTTAACACTCTCTAACTTACAAGATATACTATGATCTTTAACCTTTTTATGGTTGATGTGATTAGTTCCCAACACATTATCGCCTTGAACACATTAAACTCATATGACATTATAACTACTATATGTATCACATGACTATCGTGCAATCACCACATAACAAAAAATGTACCCAAATTCATTGACCCTCTTAACGCACTATGACCCTAAACCCAATGATCCTTGATATAATCATTATTTAAGGCATTATGAAATGGAACACACTAATCTCTTAATAAATTATGACCCTTAAGCCCTATGACCATTGACATAATCATCCCCAACCTCGATCAACTTAAAGAACCTAACACCTTTAATAAACTATGACCCTTAGTCTTTATGACCCTTATCAATTAGCCCCTAATACAATGTGGCCTTAGGCACACTAAACCTCTTAAGTCCTTGCAAGTTTTGGTTATTTCGAGGCCTAATCTCTCCATCACTACCTTTGGCATGAGGTTGTGTGAGGCACCAGAGTCTAACATAGCATTGTGTAGGATTTTTTCATGAATGTTCAAATTAACATAGAAAGGAGGTACAACTCCTTCTTAATATTTTCCCTCTACCTCAAGTCCAAACAACAACTCTGTCTTGTCATCAGTCAAATTTAGAGTGTCGATGTCATTTCCTATGTTCAAAGCCTTCAAAAATTGAGACCTATATACATCTTGAGTCACTATTTCAGTAAGAGGTATGGCTATTTTGATCTTGGCAATCTCACCCTCAAAACTGAATGGTGTTTGTGTTCTCGGCATATTTACATTAGTTTTATCACACATAGTCTTTTCAGCAACTTTAGTTTGCTGAGTTTTATTTGGAATGTCAGTTAGAGCAGTTTTTCCAAGGCCACTAGTTGATTTACTAGGGAAGCTTTGGTCACCATTATGATGGCTGGTTTTGTCTTTGTTTTGATTAGGATTTTTAGCCATTATGTTGGTGTTTTCTACTGTCTTTTTTAGAATGTTTTCATGGGTCTTTCTAGCAGAAAAATTTGGTTTGTTTTTCTTGGAGGCATCTTGGGTTTTCTTACTTCTAAGGTCATACTGCCTATGAACCTCCATGATAGCATTTTCAAATCCTAGCTTGTACTCTTCAGAATGCTCATATTTTCTATCAGTTTGGTTTGAGGAAAATAGACCTTGTTCCTCTTCTATGACAAAAACATCATCCTCATTATTGGAGTCTATCAGATTTACATGGTTTTCTTCCTGCTATTCAGTCTCTCTTTCCTCTTCATCTACATAGTTTTCTTGGAAAGGAGGTTTGATTTGCTGGTCATTTTCTCTTTGTCTATTTTGAGGAGGGTCTCTTCTGAAGTTTTGGTTTCTATTTCTGTTTTGTGGATTTTCTTGGTTTTCTCTAGGGGGTGCTCTTTTATTTAAATTGATTTTCTCCATCATCCTTTCCATTACCCTAACTAGATTGTCAATTCTAGCATCAGATGTGGAGGCCATGGTTTCCTCTTTGTATGTAACCTTCTTCTCTGCCCTTAATCTAGCCCTTCTAGCATTTAGGTTGGATTCTATACTTACTGCTCCTCTTTTAATGTCCTCTAAGGTAAGGTGATCACTTTCTCTTAATTTATAAGACATGTCTTGATCAAACCCATCAGGAAACTTTACTAAGGCTAGGCCTTATGGGGGTTTCATGTGAGGTGGGAGTGCATTGTAAACACTATTGAACCTAGTGCAGTAGTCTTGGAAACTTTCTCCGACATTTCTCTTAAGGTTATCATATTTTGATAGGATTTGGAAAGAATTTTTCTTAGTCTCCCAATTGTTTATGAATGTTTGATAAAGGGAAGGGAGGTCATGAATGCTGTTAAGAGTTAATTTTTTAAACCATTTCTTTGGTTCTCCTCCTAAGATTTGGGCAAACATTCTCATTTTTATGGTCTCCTCTTCTATTTCTTGGTAGTCAAATGCATCATTCATCTTGTCTACATGTTGTTGGGCAGTAGTAGAGTCAGATTCAGTAAAGCGAGGGATTTTATATTGGTAGTCCTATGGTGTAGGCAGTAAAGGTTGGGGTAGTACCAAAGGGGCAAACCATGCTACCATGATTTGAGGTAAAGGAACCTAAGGAGGGTTTACAAGAGGGGAGTTTGTGAGAGGAGGTGGAGGATGAAATGGAGTGGTTTGTGGATGTATGAATGGGAGTGGTAGATGTAATTGGACCAACAAGCTGAGATTGAGAAGATTTTGATCGAAATGAGTCAAAGTGTTGGAGAAGCTGAAAATCAAGAGCAGTATAAGGAGAGCCTTCTCTACTAATACCGTGCTGCAAATCTGTAGGCTCAAGGTCTGTCTGGTCTATCCCACTTTGAGACTTTGTTCTGAAAAGGTTTCTTCTATGGTGTAAGTCAAATTGGGTATCTTGCAAGGCTGTGAGGTTTTCAGGGATAGAACTTGCTTTGTGAATGGGTCTAACAATAGTTGAGTCTTCAGTCCTAGAAGTTCTCCATAAGATTATTTCTGTGTCATCAAATATGATATGAGGGTTTGGGTCAAGGTGAAATCTAGTGCTGATTCTTTGTGAAGCCAGATTTCAGATCCAAAATGCAGAGAGGCTGAAATTTTATGAGAGTTTTTGAAAAAACAAGCCTATCTGTAGGGTACTATGTTCACACAGTATGTAACTGGGCTTGGCACTGTTATGACTGCTTGATATATTCCCAGGGGAGTCTGTGAGAAATAGTGGGGTCAATAGGGCTACTGAAGACCAGTGGAGTCACCACGTGGCTGATGCTTACTGTTTTAAGGATGTACTTGTTGTCCACCATCAACAACTGAATACCAATTTAAGGATGTTTTTGGGTTTTCTGAGTTCTTTATATAACACTAAGATTTTCAATGAGTGTTCTCCAGTATGGTCACCATGGTGCTAGTATGATGATTCAACCAGATATAACCCTTGGCGTACACTTGATTTGTCTAATTTTTGATAGGGAATTTGTGAATTCTTAAGGAATGTCTCAGCTTGTTACCTACTCAGTTCCCCAGTGGAGTCGCCATTATGTTAGGTCCTCGTAATTTGTCAGATTGGAAAGAACAAATGTACAAGGGTAATATCAAACCAATATTTGGAGTCCTAAGACCTAGCCTTCCTGGACTCACAGAGAGCTCTCTCTATATTTGTGTAAAAGATGTAACTTGATTGATTTTTAGGGTTTTGATTTTAGGCTAGTTATAGTGATTAGGGTTTGTTTGTTTGTTTAGTTTGGTTGGGTTTCTTGTCAAGCAGAACATATCGAGTAAGAGAAGCTTAAACCATTGGGCCATGGAGTCTACATTAGGTCTTGAAAAGTACAACAATAGGTCAAGGGTGTTTCGGAGGTCAAGTTTAACAAATCCAAATGGATCTTCAAAGCTTATGTGAGTGAAGTGAACATTAAATTGTGAGATTAGTAGGTTCAAAGGGTAGTTAAGAATCCCTTAACATGTACTATAACAAGAAAAGTCTTTAAGAACACTATGAATAAATAAATAACCAAAGATAGGGCATACCATAAGCTTCTTTGACCAAACCCTTGCAAGTAAACATTAAGACAACAATCCAGTAAACCCTAGAGAGCAAGAAACTTGTAAATTCTCTAGTGATTTCACCTTCAGGCAAAGAAAATATTTAAGATAAAATATAGTAATGATAAAAGAGTAGGGAACTCCTAAATTCCTTAATCAAACTACAAATACCTTCTAAGCAACCATCCAATATGGACAAAAGGGCAAGGCAAATCATAAACCTCTTCTGCCAAACCCTAATTAGCAATATTTCGAAGAAAAGACCTAAAAAAAATGTTTAAGTCATACCAAAAGACAGGGCTAACCATAAAATTCTTTGGCATTGGCTCCATGAAATCATTCTTAAGATAAAAAAACTGAGTGAAACTAGAGAGCAACTAAGAATTCTCTAATCTGAACTAGTAGAGAAAAACATTAGAGCAATAGAAGCATACAGACCTAAGGTGCCTCTAATAGCATATATTAGCCTAAAATTTCTGCTCTACTGCAAGAGAAAATATGGACAATATGTAAAACATAAGGAAAAAAGTACTAAATCAGAAAGACATCACCATTAATCATGCTCATGCATCCTACAAATGTGTTTGCTCCATTGCCATTCAAATCAAAGCATTCACAAAACTCCAAAGCCAATTTCTCCTCAACTCCAAGTCTATGATATTGAGTTAAATAATCAACCAACAAGTACAATGAGGCCTCCATGTAGTATTTAACTTGCAAAGGAGGACCAAAACCCTAGCTAGGGTTTCCAAATTTCATTAACTACTCATAAATGCCAATTTGTCCTATGAGACCATGTAAGGCCCAAGACACAAATATCCTAACTTAATAAATGCAAAAATAACTCCTAACAATAACTCCTCAACTAATTTTGGCAAAAAATTTACTTTGAGGCTTCTCAATAACTTTCAAAATATCTTCAAGTGTTTTTTTTTACTTTTTGGCAAGGGCGCAACACTGAGTTTCAAAGGCACAACGCCAAATCTGGAAAAATTGGTCTTTTGCAGCTGAGATTTGGAGGCCTTCCCGGTGTCCAAATGAGCTCCATGATAGATCATTGGAAAGTATGCCATGTCTAATTTCCAAATATACCCTTATTTTGAAATTTGGTGTCCATTTACCTGCTCAAAAATCGAATCTCCCAATAATGTTCAAGGTGCAGCGCCAGTGCTGAAAAGAGGGTAGAAAGGTGATTGTTTGCTTGTTTTTGGCACTTTTGGAGGACCAGTTTTGCTCCAAATGAGATGAAAATTTGTGAGGGTGTTTTCCTTGGCCTAATTAACACAAAAATACAAATTTTTCCTCCATTGGGTGCCCCAAAAAAGAGTGCAGCACCAGTGGCGCTGCGTGCTTGGTCCTTCAAAACAGCCAAAAACTCAAAATCTTCAAAAATGTGCCAAAATTTGGATTTGTCTTACTGATCATGTTTAGGATGCCTATAGGGATGAATTAACAAGAATGTAAAATTTTTCTTTGTCCTTTGCCTCCTTTACGGCTTGAATATTTGCAAGGGCTCTTTTGAGCTTGGTCCTTGCAATCTTGTTTCTTAAGGCATAATGCCTTGCCATCTTCTTTTGCATGTCTAGGTCTCTCTTGGTCTTCTCTAGCTGATCCTCTTGGTGCACATTTTCCATCTCTAACCAAAATTCCCTATCATAGTCTATTTTCATGGCAAGCAGCTCACTTGGAGTGAGCTTCTCTGCCAATGCTATCTCTTGCTCTCTTTCCTTGACTAGAGCCTTTTTCAAGCCAATTGTCCTTGGCATCCTCCTAGGAAGCTGTTCTTCCTCTTCTTTAATGTCATCATGAATGTTCAGGACCTCATATAGCTTAGCCTTGGATTTTCTAGCATCTTTCTAAGCTCTGATAGCTCTGAGCTCATAGATAGTCTTCTCTACCTCCAACTGCTAGTTTTCAACCCCAAAAAACTGGATCAGATTCTTAGCCATACCTATATTGGTTTGCAGATCTTTAATCTGAGCATCTTTTCTTTTAAGCATCATGTTAGTGATCCTTTGCTCATTTTCATCATCACTGTCAAGGTGAATGAATTGAAACTCTTGTTCAGTCTCATGTTTGTCTTCCTCTTCTTCATCAATGACCTTTTCCTTACCTTTGTCAAGCTGCTTGGTTGATGTTGAAGGCATGTCTCCTTGCCTCTTAAGGGAAGCAAACACATGCCTATTTTCCCTCTGGTAGGTCAAAGGAAAAGGCTTAATTTTACTAACCTTAGTGCCATCTATTTCACTTCCATCATTAATGCCATCATCATTGCCATCATCATTGGTATCATCAGTGCTCTCATGGCTCTTTGACCTACTGCCATCATCCTCACTGCTCTCTTCTTCATTTCCATCTGCTTCACTGATATGTGCCTCACTGCCCTCACTGCTCTTTTCTTCACTAATTGATTTCTGATTGTTTGATTCCTCATTGCCATGAGATGATGGTGAGGGATTGTGAGAGGTTGATGAAGGAGGGTCATTATGAGGTGAGGGAATGTGAGTGAGTGGAGATGGATGAGTAGTGGGGTGTGATGGTGAAGGAGGAATGGGAGGATGAGAAGATGAAGGGACATCTTGCTACTATTGGCCTTGTGGAGTGGTGAACACCTCATTGGCAATGAATGTCTCTTATGGAATGCCTTTCTGTTGCAATTGGTGCATAACAAGCATTTTGATAAGAGAGTGATGAAAGAGGCTTTGCATCTGCTGAGGATAGTCTCTCTTTTGTACAATATAGGACATTTTATCAATGATTCTGTAGAGGTAATAAGGTATGTGCATCATCGTCACTCTAGTAAAATGCATGAGCAACCTGATGTGGTAGGAGTAAAGATGGGATAACCTTCCCTCACATGTAAAATACTTCATAATGATCCTCATCATAGGTGCATATCTATCAAGAAAATGTGAGAAAGGAAAGATGGATTTGTTGTCGTCTTTGTATCTAGGCTTTAGGTAGGGTTCAAAGTAGCTCATGTCTAGATTGGCTTGCTTGAACCATTTATCACCCACACTTGGTATCCCAATGGCATTAGCAATAGCATTTGTAGATATCTCAAAAGGTGACCCCTGCAAGGTTAAATTGTTTTTCATGCAAGTTAATGATGAAAAGTATGGTTAGCTCAGGGTGGTTTTGTATCCGTTGTACCTTCTCACAAAAATCAAAGCATCCTACATGCTTAAAACATGTAACAGTAAGGGGAGATGCCATTAGCTCCCTTGTGTTGATGGGTTCAAATATATTGATATTTCCACCTTTGTGCTCATGCATCCTTGGCATTTGAGCTTCTCCACCACTATCACTGTCTCCCTCTCTTGAAATTTTGAAACTCTTTTTTGAAAAACTCTTGGGCTGATGTCAAATTGAGATGAAGGAGGAGCTAATGGAATGGTAGTTTTTTGCAAGTGAAGGGACAGAGTGTTTATGAAGGAAATGGATTTAGGGGAAACTTTAGATGAATGAAAACCTTCACAACACCCTAATTCACCCTTGTATTGACTGATAATCTTTATAGGAAGATGAAGTAATGGTAAACAGTGATTTCAAGCTTTGTAGCCTAAGGTTTCATCACCATTAATTAAGAATCATCAAAAAGCTTGAAAATGTGGTTAGGGTATCCACTTACCATTCACCCATGTCTTGAAGGACCTTCGAGGAAGCTTGAAGAAGATTTGAGGTGACTTGAGTGGTTGTTTTGCTTGGAAATTCCTCCTGGTCAAGAGCGCAACGCCAAGGTTAAGGGTGCAGCGCCGAGGCTAAGCGCACAATGCCTGTCCTGAGGGCGCAGTGCCAAGAGAAATGCACTAAGAGTGTTTCCGGGTAAGAGCGCAGCGCTCACTTCTTGGCGTGCAGTGCCTTTGTATTTTATATAGAGAAAAATTGCCAAGGGTGCAGCGCCAGGCAAACTTGTCCAATTTTGACTTCGAAACTCCCAAATTCTTCACTCCTGAGTGCTCTAATGATTTTTAAAGGCAACAATAACTTTTTTGAAGTGTTTAGATGACCTTTTATAGGCTCAAGGATTTTATTTTAGCTTTACAACCCACTTTATAATGTTTTAAACCTTTTTTGCCCTTTTCACTAATGTTCTTTGACTTTTTGCTTGTAGGTGACAAAAAACACTAACTTGGCTCTGCTTTTACTTCTTGAGGCATAAAAAGTTCATTTTTCCACCTTTGTGACTTAGCCACATAGCAACTTCTTCAAATTATTGTGTAATTTCCACCATGAAACTCAAATTAACCTTTTCACCTTTTCTCACTAACCTTTTTACACTGTTTGCATGCAGGTGACTGAAATGATGAATTAGACTCTCTTTTTGCTCCTTGAGGCATAAAAAGTTAATTTTGACACCTTTGTGATTTAGCCACATAGCAACTTCTTCAAATTCTTGTGTAATTCCCACCATGAAACTCAACTTAACCTTTTCACCTTTTTTCACTAACCCCTTTACACTGTTTGCATGCAGGTGACTGAAATGATGAATTTGGCCTTTCCCTTTTTGCTCATTTAGGCATGAAAAAACTCTTTAAACACTTTCGGAAGGAGTTAACATAACAACACCTTCAAAACCCTCTTCTGCTTGTACCATGGAATTCAACTCATCCTTTGATCATTTAGGCATGACAAACTCATTTTGACAAGTTTGGGATCTGATCAAACAGTGACACCTTCAAAATCCTTTTTGCTTTCACCATGGATTTCCACTCATTATTTCACCTTCTATGGCTAATTTCCAAAACCCTAGGTATCTGGAGTGCTTTAAGACAATCGTCAGCGTTGTCTTCTAAGTTCTCTATAGCCCTTTCAAGTTCATTCATTTATGTCCAGTTCACTTCACCTTTTTCCCTATCTCATCAATATTTTGTGATAGAATTTCTTCATGTTTGTCTTGGTATGCCTCCTCCAGGTCATTTCTGCATTTGGTCACTGCTTGGCACTTTACTGGACCATCAAGTTCAAAACCCTAGTTCTCCTACAGACCAAGTGTTTCTTCTCTCCTTTGTGGTAAGTAGTTTTGATTCAAAAGCAGACCATCTACCTCATCAATAATTTCTACTGATAGAACTTCAACACTGCTGTAGAAGTGCTAAACTCTTTGCATTTATCTCTTGCAGACTTTGAACTAATAAGGTAGTCTTCTTTGGAAACTTTTAGGTTTTTCTTGAATAACCATGTCTCAACATTATATTACATTTGAGCCAGATTCTAGCAAAGCAAAAAAAATTCTTGAAACACCAATGATGACCTTAAAACATGTGAAACCATAATCGACCTAGTGGGAGGGTTCTTTGACCTGACCTTGACTAAAAATTGGCTTGGAGGCTTCAAGTGAAAAATAGAGTATTATCAGAGGTGTTGTATTGAAGATCCAAAACCCAATGTACTTGATTTATCTGAAGAGCCTACACAGATAGTTTTGAGACCATCAATACTTGATGAACCTGGGGAACATGGTAATGAGTTGGCTATAGGAAACCCTAGAGGGAAAGTGGAGTTATGGACAAGGGAAAAATAGGCCAATGAGGTTATAGGCAAGAAAGGAGGGTGAAAATGAAAGGTATAGTCCATAAGGAATTTGTAGGAGTGACAGGGTAACCATGAAATGGAAAATTGATAGAATAGTGAAAAAGTTTCTATTATGATAATGAAGGCAGTGAGATTTTTGAAACTCGCAATATTCTAGGAAGGTTGTTTTAAAAAATCTAGAACCAAACTATAGTCATCTACAAATAGTGAAAAATATTGATGACTAACACTTTCTTTGATTATCCATCATATACTATATGCACTCTCTTCGATTGTCCTTCATATACTCATGATTCACATATTGAGATACACTCTCTCTTCAAGTTTCCATCATATACTCACGAGGGGCATACCTTTCAATTGTCCATCATATACCCTTTAAGCTCAATGCTTTATGGGATAGTTTATTTCTCTTGCAAGTGTCTCCCACCCTTAATATATTTTTATAAAATTTATTTGAACATAGAACCTAATTAAAAACTAAACCCCATGCAAACCACTCAATTTATACTTTAAAAAAACAACAAAAATAACAACATATTAAGTGTTCATCTCCCCACCCTTAACATCTATCTATAAAATTTAATTGAACCTAAAATGTTACCCAAAAAAAATTATTCATTAACAAAATTTCACTTCACACTTCTTAATATAGTGTTATGAGAAAGGATTTTATCTGCACAGTTCAGCTAAGTAACAACTATATAAATCTTTTTAAGGAGATTAAGTAGGAAAATATTATAAACTTTAGCAATTTTAGCAATATTATGACCAAATCTGTTATGAAAATTTAAATTATAGCTATTAAATTTTAGGGTTTTTAGTGCTCAAGAAATTTTGGATGATGTTTGAATTTATTTTTACCATTTAAAACAATTAAACGCTCCAAATAAATTTTTACTAGATTCCTACCAAAAATCTACCATCGGAACTAAAAAAATTGTAACGTCAATAGACAACGCCATTGTCATATACAGAATGACTTCGTCACCAGATTGACTTTGCCTATAAACTTTCGCCGCAACTTCCCAAAAAAACCATTGTCTTTGACATTTTCTTTCAAAACTCCCGAAGAAAATGTAAACCAACTTTGCACAAAGCCAAAAAAGTCTTATAAATGTCCAACAAACTTTACACAAAATGCTGAATCTGAGAGCTATTCATTTCAATCATATCCAACAAACTTTGCACAAAGCGCTGAAATTGAGAGCTTTCACTTTAATCGCATTTATAAGATGGTAATGAATAGCAGAAATGAAGAAGGTGAGTATAGAGAAATGAGCGTTTTGGATCGAATCCAAATCCATCAACTAGGCGACTCCGACGGCCAGGATTTCGAATCCTTGTTCTACCTCACGGGAAATAATAGGTCTGATACAAGAAACTCTATCCGTGAACAAGAAAACTTCTGGAGCTCACTCGCTTGCGATTCTGTTGCTAACAACTTACCGAAAATGGAGACGTCGACCCCGACTGCGGACGTTAACTCCTCCCGTCCTTCTTTCCCTCTCTCTGTTACTTGACATAAATCTTTAGATTGGGAGAAATTCCTCGTTGGCTGGGAACTCAGAAATTATGTCAACGTCACGTCTCCGTCTTTCAGCCCCGTCTTAAACCTTGCCTGGGCAAAGTTCCCATCAGATGAAAACCATTCCGAGGAGATTACCTTTTCCGAGATTCTCCAAGAGGCCACCCAGAAGAGATGGATGCCTCTAACGCCCAAGGACGAGAAGGAAACGGAGACGAAAAAGGAAGTCGATATTTTTCCCGTCAAGATAGAACCCGAGGTCCGTCAAGAAACAGGAACACAATGGCCGGCGGCAAAGAAGATGAATTCGGGGAGACGTTACAGGAGCGTGAGACAACAGCCATCGAGAAAATTCGCGGCAGAGATACGGGACTCTGCGCGACCTGGGGCTAGACTTTGGCTCGGCACTTTTACTATCGTAGAGGAGGCTGCACGCCAATTTGACCATGTGACTTGCAAGATGAGGGGCTCTAGGGCTTTGCTTAATTTCCCCCACCTCATTAGAGTGGAGGAAAATAGTACACATGATAATATGTGTACCAACTCTAAAAGACAAATAGTAATGGTATGTACCAACCCTAAAGAAAAATAGTTACGGTGGTCAAATAGTAACGGTGCGAATGTGAGTAGAAAGGGAAGTGAGCGGTCATGGTGAAGTAGAGAATGTCGAGTTAAGTTGGAAGATTTAAAGAGGGAGGTGGACAAGGTTTGTGGGAATATGGTTGATGAGCTTCTTTGTGGGAGAATGGCAAAACCGCCATCCAGGCCGAAGGGAACCAATATGAGCTTTTCTATCCGATTTGTTCTAGACGACTTCAAGTAAATTGAGTTTTTCGTTTTGTTGATTCATTGTTATATAAATATATTTGTTAAATGATATAATATTTTTTTATTAAAAATATTAATTTTAATATTTTTTAGATGTGATTTTTATCGAAAGATTTTTCTAATTTATGGATCACGGAAGCAATATTCCTAAAATATTAATTTTAATATCTTAAATATTAATAATTAAATTAAATACATTTTAATAATATTTTATCATATGTATGAATGGTACAAAAATCATGAATCACTATGCGCTGAAAACTAAATTTCATTCCAAATCCACGGCATAGTTTTATCATTAATTAATACCATGATCATTAAATTGGCATATATTGGTAAATCCCAATGGCAATTTTAGGGAAAGTGGGGATAGCATTGATATTGGAAATATTCAATGTGGACTACCTATAAACCTATTTTCTCTTTGCATGGCTTATTAATTTTTCTTCTTTATATGGCTTGTCGATTTTAATAATGCTACTAAAAAATATATATTTAATTTATTTTTTTTTATTAGAAAAAAAAGTTATAAATCATAAATATAAAACATATGTTTTACATTCATGAATCTATTCTTTTTATTTGATTTTTTTTGAATTGTAAAATATTTCACAAGTTTGGTAACTTAAGGTCTCTATAATACTAATTTAGAATTAATCATATTTATATAATAATTAAAACAATATTTATTTTAAAATAAATCTTTCAAAATACTATGACCCTTTATCCTTATTATAATTAATCATCACCTTTATACTTTATGGCATTAAACACCCTAAATTCCTTGATACACTTTGACCCTTAACCTTTATGATTATTAATGGATCTAATCTTTAACATCCTACAATATATAAGACACTAACCTCCTTAATGTAAATTATGATATTTACCCTCTTTGTCCTCTAAAGTGATAATCCCTAACACTTTATTACCTTGAACAAACTAACCCTCCTAATATACTATGACTCTTAACCTCATGACCACTTTGAAGTAATCATCCCCCAAAACTCTATGACCCTAACCATAGTAAACACATTAATACATTATCACTCTTAACCCCTACAACAATGATGTTATAACCCTTAACACTCTCTAATTGTACAAGATATACTATGATCTTTAACCCATTTATGGTTGATGTGATTAGTTCCCAACACATTATCGCCTTGAACACATTAAACTCATATGACATTATAACAACTATATGTATCACATGACTATCGTGCAATCACCACATAACACAAAATGTACCCAAATGCATTGACCCTCTTAACGCACTATGACCCTAAACCCCATGATCCTTGATATAACCACTATTAAGGCATTTTGAAATGGAACACACTAATCTCTTAATAAATTATGACCCTTAAGCCCTATGACCATTGACATAATCATCCCCAACCTCGATCAACTTAAAGAACCTAACACCTTTAATAAACTATGACCCTTAACCGATTAGCCCCTAATACAATGTGGCCTTAGGCACACTAAACCTCTTAAGTCCTTGCAATTTTTGGTTATTTCGAGGCCTAATATCTCCATCACTACCTTTGGCATGAGGTTGTGTGAGGCATCAGAGTCTAACATAGCATTGTGTAGGATTTTGTCATGAATTTTCAAACTGACATAGAAAGGAGGCACATGTCCTTCTTGATATTTTCCCTCTACCTCAGGTCCAAATAACAACTCTGGCTTGTCATCAGTCAAATTTAGAGTGTCGGTGTCATTTCCTATGTTCAAAGCCTTCAAAACTTGATACCTATATAGATCTTGAGTTACTAGTTTAGTAAGAGGTATGGTGAATTTGATCTTGGCAATCTCACCCTCAAAAATGAAAGGTGTTTGTGTTCTTGGCATATTTACATCAGTTTTATCACACAGTCTTTTCAACAACTTTGGTTTGTTGAGTTTTATTTGGAATGTCAGTTAGAGCAGTTTTTCCAGGGCCACTAGTTGATGTACTAGGGAAGCTTTGGTCACCATTATGCTGGTTGGTTTTGTCTTTGTTTTGATTAGGAGTTTTAGCCATTATGTTGGTGTTTTCTGCTGTCTTTTTTAGAATTTTTTCAGGGGTATTTCTAACAGAAAACTCTGGTTTGTTTTTCTTGGAGGCATCTTGGGTTTTCTTACTTCTAAGGTCATACTGCCTATGAACCTCCATGATAGAATTTTCAAATCCTAGCTTGTACTCTTCAGAATCCTCATATGTTCTATCAGTTTGGTTTGAGGAAAATAGACCTTGTTCCTCTTATGTGACAAAAACATCATCCTCATTATTGGAGTCTACCAGATTTACATGGTTTTCTTCCTGCTCTTCAGTCTCTCTTTCCTCTTCATCTACATAGTTTTCTTGGAAAGGAGGTCTGATTTTTTGGTCATTGTCTCTTTGTCTGTTTTGAGGAGGGTCTCTTCTGAAGTTTTGGTTTCTATTTCTGTTTTGTGGATTTGCTTGGTTTTCCCTAGGGGGTGCTCTTTCATTCAAATTGATTTTCTCCATCATCCTTTCCATTACCCTAACTAGATTGTCAATTCTAGCATCAGATGTGGAGGCCATGGTTTCCTCTTTGTATGTAACCTTCTTCTTTTCCCTAAATATAGCCCTTCTAGCATTTAGGTTGGCTTCTACACTTACTGCTCCTCTTTGCATGTCCTCCAAGGTAAGGGGATCCATTTCTCTTAATTGATAAGACATATCTGGATAAAACCCATTCAGAAACTTTACTAACGCTAGGCCTTATGGGGGTTTCATGTGAGGTGGGAGTGCATTGTAAACACTATTGAACCTAGTGCAGTAGTCTTGGAAACTTTCTCTGACATTTCTCTTAAGGTTATCATATTCTGATAGGATTTGGAAAGGACTTTTCTTAGTCTCCCACTTGTTTATGAATGTTTGATAAAGGGAAGGGAGGTCATGAATGTTGTTAAGAGTTCATTTTTTAAACCATTTCTTTGCTTCTCCTCTTAAGCTTTGGGCAAACATTCTCATTTTTATGGTCTCCTCTTCTATTTCTTGGTAGTCAAATGCATCATTCATCTTGTCTACATGTTGTTGGGCAGTAGTAGAGTCAGCTCCAATAAAGTGAGGGATTTTAGATTGGTAGTCCTGTGGCATAGGCAATAAAGGTTGGGGTAGTACCAAAGGGGCAAACCATGCTGCCATGATTTGAGGTAAAGGAACCCAAGGAGGGTTTACAAGAGGGGGGTTTGTGAGAGGAGGTGGAGGGTGAAATGGAGTGGTTTGCACAGTGGATGTATGAATGGGAGTGGTAGATGTGCATGTACCAGCAAGCTAAGATTGAGCAGATTTGGATCTAAATGAGTGAAAGTGTTGGAGAAGCTGAAAATCAGGAGGAGTAGAAGGAGAGGCTTCTTTACTAATACTGTGCTGCAAATCTGTAGGCTCTAGGTCAGTCTGGTCTATCCCACTTTGAGACTTAGTTCTGAAAAGGTTTCTTCTATGGTGTAAGTCAAATTGGGTATCTTGCAAGGCTGTGAGGTTTTCAGGGACAGAACTTGCGTTTTGAATGGGTCTAACAATAGTTGAGTCTTCAGTCCTAGAAGTTTTCCATAAGATTCTTTCTGGGTCATCAAATATGGTAGGAGGGTTTGGGTCAAGGTGAGATCTGGTGCTAATTCTTTGTGAAGCTATATTTCAGACCCAAAATGCAGAGAGGCTGAAATTTTATGAGAGTTTTTGAAAAAACAAGCCTATCTGTAGGGTACTACATTCACAGAGTATGTAACTGGGCTTGGCACTGTTATGACAGATTGATATATTCCCAGGGGATTCTGTGAGAAATAGTGGGGTCAATAGGGCTACTGAAGACCAGTGGAGTCACCAGGTGGATGATGCTTACTTTTTTAAGGATGTACTTGTTGTCCACCATCAACAAATGAATACCAATCTAAGGATGTTTTTGGATTTTCTGATTTCTTTAAATAACACTAAGATTTTCAATGAGTGTTCTCCAGTATGGTCACCATGGTGTTAGTATGATGATTCAACCAGATATAACCCTTGGCTAACACTTGATTTGTCTAAGTTTTGATAGGGAATTTGTGAGTTCTTAAGGAATGTCTAAGCTTATTACCTACTTAGTTCCCCAATGGAGTCGCCATTATGTTAGGTCCCCGTAATTTGTCATATTGTCAAGAAAAATGTACAAGGGTAACATTAGAACAATATTTGGAGTTCTAAGACCTAGCCTTCCTAGACTTAGAGAGGGATCTCTCTATATTTGTGTAAAATATGTAACTTGATTGATTTTTAGGGTTTCGATTTTAGGCTAGTTATATTGATTTGGGTTTGTTTGTTTGTTTTGTTTGGTTGGGTTGCTTGTCAAGCAAAACATATAGAGTAAGAGAAGGTTAAAACATTGGGCCATGGAGTCTGTAAAAGCTCTTTAAAAGTACAACAATAGGTCAAGGGTGTTTCGGAGGTCAAGTTTAACAAATCCAAATGGATCTTCAAAGCTTATGTGAGTGAAGTGAACATTAAATTGTGAGATTAGTAGGTTTAAAGGGCAGTTAAGAATCCCTTAACATGTACTATAATAAGAAAAGTCTTTAAGAACACTATGCATAAATAAATAACCAAAGATAGGGCATACCATAAGCTTCTTTGACCAAACCCTAGCAAGTAAACATTAAGACAACAATCCAGTAAACCCTAGAGAGCAAGAAACTTGTAAATTCTCTAGTGATTTCACCTTCAGGAAAAGAAAACATTTAAGATAAAATATAGTAATGATCAAAGAGTAGGAAACTCCTAAATTCCTTAATAAAACTACAAATACCTTCTAAGCAACCATTCAAGATGAACAAAAGGAAAGGGAAAACTATAAACCTTTTTTTCCAGACCCTAATTAGCAATACTTCGAAGAAAAGACCTAAAAAACAATGTTTAAGTCATACCAAAAGACAGGGCTAACTATAAACTTCTTTGGCATTGGCTCCATGAAATCATTCTTAAGATAAAAAAACTGAGTGAAACTAGAGAGCAACTAAGAATTCTCTAATCTGACCTAGCAGAAGAAAACATTAGAGCAATAGAATCAGACAGACCTAAGATGCCTCTAACAACATATCTTAGCCTAAAATTTGTGTTCTACTATAAGAGAAAAGATGGACAATATGTAAAACATAAGGAATCAAGTAATAAATCAGAAATACATCACCATTAATCATGCTCATGAATCCTGCAAATGTGCTTGCTCCATTACCATTCAATCAAAGCATTCACAAAACTCCAAAGCCAATTTCTCCTCAACTCCAAGTCTATAATATTGAGTTTAATAATCAACCAACAACTACAATGAGGCCTCCATGCAGTATTTAACTTGCAAAGGAGGACCAAAACCCTAGCTAGGGTTTCCAAATGTCATTAAATACTCATAAATGCCAATTTGTCCTATGAGACCATGCAAGGCCCAAGACACAAATATCCTAACTTAATAAATGAAAAAATAACTCCTAACAATAACTCCTTAACTAATTTTGGAAAAAAATTGACTTTGAGGCTTCTCAATAACTTTCAAAATATCTTCAAGTGTTTTTTTTTAACTTTTTGGCAAGGGCGCAGCACTGAGGTTCAAGGGCGCAACGCCAAATGTGGAAAAAATGGTCTTTTTGCAACTGAGATTTGGAGGCCTTCCCGGTGTCCAAATGAGCTACATGATAGCTCATTGGAAAGTCTACCCTGTCTACTTTCCAAATATACCCTTATTTTGCAATTAGGTGTCCATTTACCTGCTCAAAAATCCAATCTCCCAAGAATGTTCAGGGTGCAGTGCCATTACTGAAAAGACGACAGAAAGGTGATTGTTTGCTTGTTTTTGGCACTTTTGGAGGACCATTTTTGCTCCAAATGAGCTGAAACTTTGTGAGGGTGATGTCCTCGGCCTGCTGAACACAAATTTTTTTTTTTCCTCCATTGGGTGCCCGAAAAAAGAGCGCAGTGCCAGTGGCACTGCATGCTTGGCCCTTCAAAATAGCCAAAAACTCAAAATCTTCAAAAATGTACCAAAATTTGGATTTGTCTTGCTGATCATGTTTGGGATGCCTGTAGGGATGCATCAATAAGAATGTCAAATTTTTCTTTATCCTTTGCCTCCTTTAGGGCTTGAATATTTGTAAGGGCTCTTTTGAGCTTGGCCCTTGCAATCTTGTTTCTTAAGGCATAATGCCTTTCCATCTTCTTTTGCATGTCTAGGTCTCTCTTGGTCTTCTCTAGCTGATCCTCTAAGTGCACATTTGCCTTCTCTAACCAAGATTCCCTATCATAGTCTATTTCCATGGCAAGCAGCTCACTTGGAGCGAGCTGCTCTGCCAATGCTGTCTCTTGCTCTCTTTCCTTGGCTAGAGCCTTTTTCAAGCCAATTTTCCTTGGCCTCCTCCTAGGAAGTTGTTCTTCCTCTTCTTCAATGTCATCATGAATGTCCAAGGCCTCATCTAGCTTAGCCTTGGCTTTTCTAGCCTCTTTCTGAGCTCTGATAGCTCGGATCTCATAGATAGCCTTCTCTACCTCCAACTGTTGGTTTTCAACCTCAAAAACATGGATCACATTCTTAGCCCTACCTATATTGTTTTGCAGATCTTTAATCTGAGCATCTTTGCTTTTAAGCAGCATGTTAGTGATCCTTTTCTCATTTTCATCATCACTGTCAAGGTGAATGAGTTGAAACTCTTGTTCAGTCTCATGTTTGTCTTCCTCTTCTTCATCAATGACCTTTTCCTTACCTTTGTCAAGCTGCTTGGTTGATGTAGAAGGCATGGACCCTTGCCTCTTAAGGGAAGCAAACACATGCCTATTTCCCTTCTGGTAGGTCAAAGGAAAAGGCTCAATGTTACTCACCTTATTGCCATCTATTTCACTACCATAATTAATGCCATCATCATTGCCATCATCATTGGTATCATCACTGCTCTCATGGCTCTTTGACCTACTGCCATCATCCTCACTGCTCTCTTCTTCATTGCCATCTGCTTCACTGATATGTGCCTCACTGCCCTCACTGCTCTTTTCTTCACTAATTGATTTCTCATTGTTTGATTCCTCATTGTCATGAGATGATGGTGAGGGATTGTGAGAGGGTGATGAAGGAGGGTCATTATGAGGTGAGGGAACGCGAGTGAGTGGAGATGGATGAGTAGTGGGGTGTGATGGTGAAGGAGGAATGGGATGATGAGAAGATGAAGGGACAGCTTGCTGCTATTGGCCTTGTGGAGTGGTGAACACCTCATTGGAAATGAAGGTCTCCCATGGAATGCCTTTCTGTTGAAATTGGTGTATAACAACCATTTTGATAAGAGAGTGATGAAAGAGGCTTTGCATATTCTGAGGATAGTCTCTCTTTTGTACAATATAGGACATTTTATCAATGCTTCTGTAGAGGTAATAGGGTATGTGCAGCATCCTCACTCTAGTAAAATTCATGAGCAACCTGATGTGGTAGGAGTAAAGACGGGAGAACCTTCCCTCATATGTAAAATACTTCATAATGATCCTCATCATAGGTGCATATCTATCAAGAAAATGTGAGAAATGAAAGATGGATTTGATGTGGTCTTTGTATCTAGGCTTTAGATAGGGTTCAAAGTAGCTCATGTATAGATTGGCTTGCTTGAAACATTTCTCACCCACACTTGGTATCCCAGTGGCATTGGCAATAACATTTGTAGATATCTCAAGAGGTGACCCCTGCAAGGTTAACTTGTTTTTCATGTAAGTTAATGATGAAAAGTATGGTTAGCTCAGGGTGGTTTTGTATCTTCTATACCTTCTCACAAAAATCAAAGCATCCTACATGCTTAAAACATGAATTAGTAAGGGGAGATGCAATTAACTCCCTTGTGTGGAGGGGTTCAAATCTATTGATCTTTCCACCTTTGTGCTCATGCCTCCTTGGAATTTGGGCTTCTCCACCACTATCACTGTCTCCCTCTCTTGAAATTTTGAAACTCTATTTTGAAACACTCTTGGGCTGATGTCAAATTGAGACGAAGGAGGAGCTAATGGAATGGTAGTTTTTTGCAAGTGAAGGGACATGGTGTTTATGAAGGAAATGGAATTAGGGGAAACTTTAGATGAATGACAACCTTCACAACACCCTAATTCACCCTTGTCTTTACTGATAATGTTTATAGGAAAATGAAGCAATGGTAAACAGTGATTTCAAGCTTTGTACCCTAGGGTTTCTTCTTAGGGTTTCATCACCATTAATTAAGAATCATCAAAAAGCTTGAAAATGTGGTTAGGGTATCCACTTACCATTCATCAGTGTCTTAAAGGACCTTGGAGGAAGCTTGAAGAATATTTGAGGTGACTTGAGTGGTTTTTTTTCTTGGATATTCCTCCTGGCCAAGAGCGCAGTGCCAAGGTCAAGGGTGCAACGTCGAGGCTAAGCACGCAACACTTGTCCTAAGGGTGCAGCGCCAAGAGAAATGCACTGAGTGTGTTTCCGAGTAAGAGTGCAGCACTCTTCCAGGCGCACAACACTCACTTCTAGGCGTGCAACGCCTTTGTATTTTGTATGGAGAAAAATTTCCAAGGGCGTAGCGCCCGATCCCAGGCGCGCAACGCCAGTCTGAGTGCGTAGCGCCAGGCAAACTTGTCCAATTTTGGCTTGGAAACTCCCAAATTATTCACCCCTGAGTGCTCTAATGATTTTGCAAGGCAACAATAACTTGTTTGAAGTGTTTAGATGACCTTTTATAGGCTCAAGGATTTTATTTTAGCTTTACAACCTACTTTCTAATGTTTTAAACCTTTTTTTCCCTTTTCACTAATGTTCTTTGAATTTTTCTTGTAGGTGACAGAAAACACTAACTTGGCTCTACTTTTACTTCTTGAGGCATAAAAAGTTCATTTTGCCACCTTTGTGACTTAGCCACATAGCAACTTCTTCAAATTCTTGTGTAATTTCCACCATGAAACTCAACTTAAACTTTTCACCTTTTCTCACTAACCTTTTTACACTATTTGCATGCAGGTGACTGAAATGATGAATTAGACTCTCTTTTTGCTCCTTGAGGCATAAAAAGTTGATTTTGACACCTTTGTGATTTATCCACATAGCAACTTCTTCAAATTCCTGTGTAATTCCCACCATGAAACTCAACTTAACCTTTTCACCCTTTTTCACTAACCCCTTTACACTGTTTGCTTGTAGGTGACTGAAATGATGAATTTGGCCTTTCCCTTTTTGCTCATTTAGGCATGAAAAAACTCATTAAACAATTTTGGGAGGAGTTCACATAGCAACACCTTCAAAACCCTCTTCTTCTTGTACCATGGAATTCAACTCATCCTTTGATCATTTAGGCATGACAAACTCACTTTGACAAGTTTGGGATCTAATCAAATATTGACACCTTCAAAATCCTTTTTGCTTTCACCATGGAGTTCCACTCATTATTTCACCTTCTATAGATATTTTCCCAAAACCCTAGGTATCTGGAGTGCTTTAAGACAATCATCAATGTTGTCTTCTAAGTTCTCTATAGCCCTTTCAAGTTCATTCATTTATGTCCAGTTCACCTCACCTTTTTCCCTATCTCATCAATATTTTTTGATAGACTTTCTTCATTTTTGTCTTGGTATGCCTCCTCCAGGTCATTTCTACATTTGGTCACTGCTTGGCACTTTACTGGACCATCGAGTTCAAAACCCTAGTTTTCCTATAGACTAAGTGTTTCTTCTCTCCTTTGCGGTAAGTAGTTTTGATTCAGAAGCAGACCATCTACCTCATCAATACTTTCTGCTGATAGACCTTCAGCACTCCTGTGGAAGTGCTAAACTCTTTGCATTTACCTCTTGCAGACTTTGAACTGATAAGGTAGTCTTCTTTGGAAACTTTTAGGTTTTTCTTGAATAACCATGTCTCAACATTATATTACATCTGAGCGAGATTCTAGCGAAGAAAAAACAATGCTTGAAACACCAATGATGACCTTAAAACATGTGAAACCCTAATCGACCTAGTGGGAGGGTTCTTTGACCTGACCTTGACTGAAAATTGGCTTGGAGGATTCAAGTGAAAAACATAGTATTATCAGAGGTGCTGTATTGAAGATCGAGAATCCAATGTACTTGATTTATCTAAAGAGCCTACAAAGACAGTTTTGAGACCATCAATACTTGATGAACCTGGGGAACATGGGAATGAGTTGGCTATAGGAAACCCTAGAGGGAAAGTGGAGTTATGGACAAGGGAAAAATAGGCCAATGAGGTTATAAGGAAGAAAGGAGGGTGAAAATGAAAGGTATAGCCCATAAGGAATTTGTAGGAGTGACAGGGTAACCATGAAATGGAAAACTAATAGAATAGTGAAAAATTTTCTATTATGATAATGAAGGCAGTGAGATTTCTAAAACTCACAATATTCTAGGAAGGTTGTTTTCAGAAATCTAGAACCAAACTATAGTCATCTACAAATAGTGAAAAATACTGATGACTAACACCTTCTTTGATTATCCATCATATACTATATGTACTATCTTCAATTGTCCTTCATATACTCATGATTCACATATTGAGATACACTCTCTCTTCAATTGTCCATCATATACTCACGAGGGGCATACCCTTCAATTGTCCATCATATACCCTTTAAGCTCAATGCTTTATGGGATAGTTTATTTCTCTTGCAAGTGTCTCCCACCCTTAATATCTCTTTATAAAATTGATTTGAACATAGAACCTAATTAAGAACTAAACCCCACGCAAACCACCCAATTTATACTTTAAAAAAACAACAAAAACAACAACATATTAAGTGTTCATCTCCCCACCCTTAACATCTCTCTATAAAATTTAATTGAACCTAAAATGTTACCAAAAACATTATTCATTAACAAAATTTCACAATCCTTAATATAGTGTTATGAGAAAGGATTTTATCTGCACAGTTCAACTAAGTAACAGCTATATAAATATTTTTAAGGAGATTAAGTAGGAAAATATTATAAATTTTAGCAATTTTAGCAATATTATGACCAAATCTGTTTTGAAAATTTAAATTATAGCTATTAAATTTTAGGGTTTTGAGTGCTCAAGAAAATTTGGAGGATGTTTGAATTTATTTTTACCATTTAAAAAAATTAAACACTCCAAATAAATTTTTACTAGATTCGTACCAAAAATCTACCATCCGAACGAAAAATATTGTAACGTCACTAGACAACACCATTGTCATATACAGAATGCAGGATAGCAACCTGGAACTTGGACTCCGTCACTAGATTGACTATGCCTATAAACGTTCGCTGCAAATTCCCCAAAAAACCATTGTCTTTCACATTTTCTTTCAAAACCCCCGCAGAAAATGTTAACCAACTTTGCACAAAGCCAAAAACGTCTTATAAATGTCCAACAAACTTTGCACAAAATGTTGAATTTGAGAGCTATTCATTTCAATCATATCCAAAAAAAATGCGGCCGTTAACTCCTCCCGTCTTTCTCTCCCTCTCTCAGTTACTCGACATGAATCTTTGGATTGGGAGAAATTCCCCGTTGGCTAGGAACTCAGAAATTATGTGAGTGTCACGCCTCTGTCTTTCAGCCTCGCCTTAACCCTTGCCTGGGCGAAGTTCCTGTCAGATGAAAACCATTCCAAGGAGATTTCCTTTTTCGAGATTCTCCAAGAGGCTGACCAGAAGAGATGGATGCCTGTAACACCCAAGCACAAGAAGGAAACGAAGACGAAGAAGGAAGCCGATATTTTTTCCCATCAAGATAGAACCCGACGTCCATCAAGAAACAGGAACCCAATGGCCAGTGACAAAGAAGATGAATTTGGGAGACGTTACAGGGGCGTGAGACAATGGCCATGGGGAAAATTCGCAGTAGAGATACGAGACTCTACATGGCCGGGGGCTAGACTTTAGCTGGACACCTTTACTACCAAAGAGGAGGCTGCACACGCATATGACCGTGCCGCTTACAAGATGATGGGCTCAAGGGCTTTGCTTAATTACCCCCCACCTCGTTAGAGTGGAGGAAAATACTACACATGATAATATGTGTATCATTTCTAAAAAAGAAAAATAGTAACGATATGTACCAACCCTAAAGACAAATAGTTACGGTGGTCAAATAGTAACGGTGTGAATGTGAGTAGAAAGAGGGAAGTGAGTGGTCACGGTGAAGTAGAGAATGTTGAGTTAAGTTGGAAGATTTGAAGAGGGAGGTGGACAAGGTTTGTGGGGATATGGTTGATGAGCTTCTTTGTGGGATAATGGAAAAACCCCATCCAAGCTGAAGGGAACCAATATGAGCTTTTCTATCCAATTCGTTCTAGACGACTTCAAGTAAATTGAGTTTTTTTGTTTTTTTTGTTTTGTTGATTAATTGTTATATAAATATATTTGTTAAATGATATAATATTTTTTTATATCAAAAATATTAATTTTAATTTCTTAAATATTAATTATTAAATTAAATACATTTTAAAAATATTTTATCATATGTATGAATGGTACAAAAATCATGAATCACTACGTGCTGAAAACTAAAATTCATTCAAAATCCTCCGCATAGTTTTATCATTAATTAATACCATGATCACTAAATTGGCATATATTGGTAAATCCCAATGGCAATTTTAAGGAAAGTGGGGATAGCATCGATACTGGAAATATTCAATGTGGACTACCTATAAACCTATTTTCTCTTTGCATGGTTTATTAATTTTTATTTGTTTATATGGATTTTCGATTGTAATAATGCTACTAAAATATATATATATATTTAATTTAAATTGTTTTATTAGAAAAAAGTTATAAATCTTAAATATAAAACATATGTTTTACATGAATGAATCTATTTTTTTTTATTTGATTTTTTTTGGATTGTAAAATATTTCACAAATGTGGTAACTTGAGGTCTCTATAATATTAATTTAGAATTAATCATATTTACATAATATTTAAAAAAAATATTTACTTTAAAATAAATCTTTTAAAATACTATGATCTTTCACCCTTATTTTAATTACCTATCACCCTTATACTTTATGGCCTTAAACACTCTAAATTTCTTGATACACTTAACTCTTAACCTTTATGATTATTAATGGATCTAATCTTTAACATCCTACAATATATAAGACACTAACCCCCTTAATGTAAATTATGACCTTTAACCTCTTTTTCCTCTAAAGTGATCATCCCTAACACTTTATTACTTTGAACAAACTAACCCTCTTAATATACTATGACTCTTAACCCCATGACCACTTTGAAGTAATCATCCCTCAAAAATATATGACCCTAACCATAGTAAACACCTTAATACATTATCACTCTTAACCCCTACAACAATGAAGTTATAACCCTTAACACTCTCTAATTGTACAAGATATACTATGACCTTTAACCCGTTTACGGTTGATGTGATTAGTTCCCAACACATTATCACCTTGAACACATTAAACTCATATGACATTATAACAACTATATGTATCACATGACTATCGTGCAATCACCGCATAACACAAAATGTACTCAAATGCATTGACCCTCTTAATGCACTATAACCCTAAACCCCATGATCCTTGATATAATCATTATTTAAGGCATTATGAAATGGAACACACTACTCTCTTAATACATTATGACCCTTAAGTGCTATGACCATTGGCATAATCATCCCCAACCTCTATCAACTTAAAGAACCTAACACCTTTAATAAAATATGACCCTTAATATTTATGACCCTTGAACGATTAGCCCCTAATACAATGTGGCCTTAGGCACACTAAACCTCTTAATACATTATGACCTTTATAATGACCACCAAGCAATCAACTTATAATATTTTATGATCCTGAACACAAACCCTCCCTTAATACATGATAATCCTTAGCTTTTATGGTCATTGACACAATCAGACACTTACACACTATGTCCTTGAATACACCACATTAGAGGAAATATTCCTTTAAGGGGCTAGGGATAGTAGGGGGGTATGTTAGAAAGTAGTATCAGAGTGAACTAGTTCAAATAGTGGACTTGAAACGACTCACATGCACACATGACATGAATGGTTGATATTAAAATTAAAATTCTATAAGCCTTGTTCCAAAATAGACATGCCTATCGGTGTAATAAATTTTTTGAAGTCCAATCCCAAAATAGACACATCTATCGACATAATTTTTTCTCTTTAAATATACTACTTCGATGTCCGCCGTCATAATTATGATTATTTTGGTATTAATACCAATGATGATAGGATTTGTGTGATTTATATGAGAAATAAAAAACAAAAAAATAAATAAATAATCACAATGATGGTTAATATCTACTTACACTGAAAATAGTTGATCGAAATTATAATTTAAGAGATTATTCAAAATTATTTTTATACTCAAAAGGTATTAAGAGAAGCATTCCAAGATCTGTATAGTTTTGTCGAGTTAAAAGGTCAAGAAGGTTGTTGGTGTGGCAAATAATTTAAAATCTGTATTTAAATTGAGTATATGCTATACAATAAAAAACAAAGTGCAACTCATGGTTTTCTGGGAATTTACCAACACTTAATTTGATTATGGATTTTATGAGAAATGTTTCATATTTTACCAATGTTAATTTTCTTCTTTATACTAGCCAAGATAAAGATATATTTTTTATTTTTGAGATTTGGTTTGATCACCTTGTCGTAGTATCTTCATTTCCTTCCCTGCTCCAACTACTTATCACCTAACAATTTGAATTTTTATTTAATAATACTTTTATAGTGTCCTTATTCTACAAAATGATCTCATCCGTTATCCTTCAATGGTCTAGTCAAGACTAGGCATCCTTATGCCATCCTCCCTTTAGTCGAAGGTGGTGATTTTGGCTAGAGTTAGAAGCAATTTTAGGGAACCTCCTGTCTTCCATGTTGTTTAACATCTTCTTATAAGTAACATACCTATTCACAACCATGCTTTCAATGGGGGAAGGCTTGCTTCAATGAGTATTTCATAAGGTATATTTTGTTTAATCTTGAGAGTGTCGGTTATAAATTGTGTTTGGATCTATTATATCTTCCTCAACAATTCTTTGAAGGTACTACATCCCCAAATCTCACATCCATATAAAATAATAGGGTTGACAGGATGCTCAAAGAGGAGTTTATTTTTATCCCATATTCAAGGATCTATTGAATTACAATTGTTTTCAAGTTCATAATAAGCTTTACGCCCTCCATTTATCCTTTTATTCATGTTATAACTCTTGTTGAGCTTGTGATGGATATCAATTCACAGATATTTGTCTTCAAACTTCCTCCATGTTGTAGTTTTGATATATAAAAGTATCATATCTTTTTGGGTGTGTATGTTCTTTCCATGAATAGTTGCACGTGTTGGGGGGGTCACAGGGGGGGCGTTATCCCCTCCCTGCTCACTGCGGCGGGGGTAGCGTTGGGGGGGTGGGGGGTGGGGCGGTCACATCCCCCCCATCCAGGGGTTCGAAGGGGGTAGGTATCCCCCTTCACGGGCTTCGGGGCAGTGCCTCGGGAAATTTTTTTTGGACCCTATTTTAGGTGGGCAGGCCCGCCTATGGTTTTGTGCATGGGTTTGCACATCGTTTTGGGGCATCATGGTTTTCAACCCCTAGTAATTTATAGATCTGGTCAAGCGAACTACGGTTATGTTCAATTCCAGGGTTAATGGATTGGGGTTTATGAATGATTCGTCATGTATATATATATGTTGTAACACTAAAAGGAATATAATGAAAAATCAAGCTAGTAGTCCCAATTTGGGATCGAGGGGAAAAATATCTGTGTATATCTGTTTTATGTTTTATGCTCTTGGTATTGTTTATTTTATGTTTTTAAGAATTCGTTTGCAGATAATTTTTGTACAGGGTTAAAACCTACATTTGGTATCAGAGTTGTTTCAAATTCAAGGGGACACCTTTGCTGTTGAGGGGTTTTTTTCTCAGGCCTGTGTTAGACCCTGCTCAGTGGGAGATCTACAAGATCGATTCTTGGGGTGAAAGAAGATGGCGAGCAGTGGAAAGATAGAGATCAATAAATTTAATGGTCAAATTTTTGAGTTGTGGAAGCTCAAGATGGAGGATTTGCTGGTGGATAAAGATCAGTGGATCACGGTAGATTCGGGTACTAAACCAACGACAATGTTAGATGAAGATTGGGAAAAGTTGGATTAGAAGGAAATGAGAACAATATGATTGTGTATCTCAAATTCAATATTGTTGAATGTATATGGGGAAGCTACGACGAAGAATTTGTGGGTCAAGTTAGGGACTTTGTACCAATCTAAGTCTTTGGTGAATAAATTGTTTGTGCAAAAAAATCTGTATAACCTGAGGATGAAGGATGGCGACTTAGTGACAGAGCATCGAAATGCCTTCAATACTGTGGCAAGTCAGTTGGCTTAAAATCTTAGATGAAGTTAAGTGTATCAGTTTTTTGTGTTCTCTACCACATTCATGGGACAGTCTGGTTATTGCAATAGGTAGCAATACAACTACCTTGAATTTTGATGAAATTGTCTCAGCCTTGCTGTGAGAGGAAATAAGACAGAGAAATATGGAGGGCCAGAATGGAGATGCCTTATTTGTATGAGGAAGGTCCTAGAACAAAAACAAAAATAATTTTTCGAGTGGGAGATCTAAATCTCTAGGAAAGCCTATAAAGGTGTGTTGGAAATGCGAAAAGGAAGGGAACTTCAAAAAGGATTGTAGATCTAAAGCTCTTGAGAAAGGAAAGGGATCTGATGATGCTCGTTTTGCAAAATCAAAAACCACCTTAGATGAAGGTGGGGATGTGTATTTGTCTTCTTCTTCAAATACACATGTAGATCATGAGGCATGGTTGATTGAATAAGGTGCATCCTTTCACTTCACTCTAAATAGGGAGTGATTCTGCGAGTATGAGAAGTATGATGGTGGTGATGTCTTATTAGGGGATGATAGGAAGAACATAATCGTCGGACGTGGAAAAGTCAAGTTGAAGCTGCAAGGTGGAAGGATTAGAACACTTCTTGGTGTTCTCCATATTCCTGCATTGCCCAGAAATCTGATTTTTGTAAGCAAGATGGATGATGCAAGTGTAAAAACATTGTTTGAGAAAGATACCTGCAAGATGGTTCAAGGAGAACTGGTATTAATGTGGGGCGTTTGGATTGGAACTATGTACAAGCTTGAGTGTAGCATTGTTATTGATGGGTGCAACAGTTCTGTGGTTCCTGAAAGTGGAGCGGAAAGCCTAGTGGTCTCTGGAGAAAAGACCATGATATGGCATCAAAGGCTTCGACATATTGGAGAGAAGGGCCTTCAGATACTGCATGGTAATGGTATGGTATAAGGTGTGTCTAATTTCTCTCTGGATTTCAGTTTTTGTGAACATTGTGTATATGGGAAGCATAATCGGGTGAGTTTTCCTTCTGGTGCTAAAAGGACGAAAATATATTAAAGCTTGTGCAAAGTGATGTGTTTGGACCTATGTCGGTTCCATCAATAGGAAATTATGTGTACTATGCTTCATTCATAGATTACTTCTCAAGGAATACATGGATATATTTCTTGAGGAAGAAATATGAAGTCTTTGACAGATTTAAAGAATTTAAGGCTCTGGTGGAAAACTAGATAGAGAAGAAGATAAAAGTGTTGAGGACAGATAATGGTGGAGAGTTTTGCAAGAATGAATTTGAAGAGTTCTGTAAGAAGTGTGGTTTAGCACGGTAGAAGACTACTCCATACACACCTCAGAAAAATAGAGTTATATAAAGAATGAACAAAACGATGATGGAAAAGTCAATAAGCATGCTCAGCAGTATTGGGTTAGGACATGAATTATGGGCAAAGGCAGTGGAGACTCCATGTTACCTGGTTAACAGATTACCTTCATCGGCGTTGGAGGATAAGACTCCACATGAGGTATGGACTGGTAAGAAACCATCTCTTTCACATATGAGGGTATTTGGATGTGATGCATATGCACATGTTCCAAAGGAGACAATGACCAAGTTGAATAATAAATATGAAAGGTGCATCTTTATTAGGTATAAGGATGGTTTAAAAGGTTACAAGCTTTGGAACCCAGAAACAAGGAAGGTTGCGTATAGTCGAGATGTGGTGTTTAGAGAGGTGAAAGATGTTGTTAAACATGAATTCCTACCAAAGGAACCTCAAAATATAGAGTTTGAGATAAAGGAGGATGAATCAGACTCTATAACAGAACAAGATTCAGAAGAGGAAGAGCCACAAACTCTAGCTGTGAGAAGTTCAGTTCGGGAAAGAAGGCAGCCATAAAGGTATAGGCCATCTGCTTTCTATTCAATTTTTTCTTTAACTATCACTGATGATGATCCTATAATTGTCAGGGAGGTAGTCGATTCAGAGGATGGAAAACTCTGGAATGAGGCCATGGTTGAGGATATGGCATCCTTGCACAAAAATGAGGTATGGGATCTGGTGGAGTTGTTGGTTGGAAGGAAGTCCATCGGGAGAAAATGGGTGTTTAATAAGAAGATGAATGTAGAAGTCAATGTGGAGAAATACAAAGCTCGGTTGGTAGCAAAAGGTTATTCCCAGGTGTTGGGAATTGATTTTGGTGATATTTTTTCTCCTATTGACAAGGTTACTTCTATTACATTACTTTTATCTGTTATTGCTGCATTTGATTTTGAGGTAGAACAGATGGATGTGAAGACAAAATTTCTTCATGGGGATTTAGAAGAGGAGATCTACATGAAGCAACCTGAAGGATTTGCGGTGAAGGGTAAGAAAGAACTGGTATGCAGGTTAAAAAAGTATCTGTATGGGTTAAAACAGTCACCAAGGACGTGGTATCAAAAATTTGGTATCTATATACGGGGACTTGGCTTCACCAGAAACAAAGAGGATCATTGTGTGTATTTTAACTTAATTGGTGATTGTGTTATTTATTTGGTCTTGTATGTGGATGATATGTTTCTGGTTGGAAATGACAAAGAAATTATCCAGGATTTGAAGACCCAATTGTTCCCCAAATTCGAAATGAAGGATCTTGGTGCTGCAAACTATATTTTGGGCATGGGAATTAAGAGAGATTGGGCAAAGAGGAAGCTATGGTTAAACCAGAAGAAGTATGTCGAGACAATATTGCAGAGGTTCAATACGCATGATAGTAAATTGGTGAAGGTTCCTATTCCTGTAGGAGTAAAGATATCTGCTGAACAGTGTCCCAAGACACAAGAAGAAGAGGAGGATATGTCCCATGATTCATATGCAAGTGCAGTGGGTAGCCTGATGTATGAAATGGTATGTACTAGACTAGACATTGCACATGCAGTGGGAGTATTGGGTAGGTTTATGTCAAAACCAGGGAAGGAGCATTGGACAACAATAAAGTGGGTTTTCAAATATTTATGTGGCACTAGTGATTATGGTTTGTGCTACTAGGGAAGACCAGGATTGGGAAAAGTTTTGGGCATCTATGGTTTTGTTGATGCAGTGGGTTGGATATCTGGACCAAATAAGATATACAAGTGGGTATGTGTTTAGCCTATTTGGAGGTGCAGTCAGTTGGATTATTAAAAGATAATCTGTAGTGGCTCTTTCAACTACAGAGGCAGAATACATGACAGCCACTTATGCAAGCAAGGAAGTAGTTTGGTTGCAGAGATTATTTTTAAGTATGGGGTTGGTGTAGTGAGATATAAAGATAGACTGTGATAGCCAACGTGCAATTTTCTTGGCTAAGAACCCTGCTTATCATTAAAAAAAAAAGCACATTGATGTTCAATATCACTTTGTGAGATATATGTGTTAGCCACCAGCTTAGATTTCGTAGCTAGAACATGCTTAACGCCCATATGAAACTAAAGACTGCACAACTCAGATTAAATTCAGACCAGCCATTCCTGATAACGAAAAGTATTGACAAGTGTTTGACGGAGACAAACAAATAGAAGACTTCATGCAATTCAGAAATGAATTCAAACTACACAGTTCGGATTCAGATTATGAAACACACTAAAAATATGAAGAAAATTTTCTTGGTGAAGAAGAACCATCTCCTGAGGTTGCCAATATAAATCTACTATCTAGCAAACTGGAAAACAAAACAAAGGTGACTGCAGATTTAGAAAGAGAGGAGTTAGAAACCCTGCAGTCCAAAGATCAGATTTTGCCTAGGGGTCTAGCCCCTTTAGAAGAGTTGTTTGATTTTAACGATGTGGCTAAGAAGCCAAAACTGGAGCCTGTAGAAACTGAAGTGGAAGAGTGCAATATAGGTAGTGAACTAAAACCTATGATGATTAAACTTTCTAAGACTTTACCAACTCACATTAAACTCAAATACATAGAGATTTTTAAAGATTTTTCTGATGTTTTTGCATGGAGTTACGAAGATCTTAAATCCTATGACACTGAAATAATACAGCACAAAATCCCTCTCAAGGAAAACCAAAAAACATTCAGACAGAAGCTGCGCAGAATTAACCCTGTTCAGCTGCCTTTGGTTGAAAATGAAATTAAGAAAATGTATGAAGCTGATATTATTGTCCCTATTAGATATTCTGAGTGGGTGTCTAATCTAGTGTCAGTTAGGAGGAAAACTGGAGAGATCAGGATTTGTATAGACTTTAGAGATTTAAACAAAGCTTCATTGAAAGACAACTACCCTTTACCTAAGATGGATCATATTTTACAAAGGGTAGTTGGGTCTAGAAGAATTTCTTTGCTTGATGGCTACTCAGGGTATAATCAGATCTTAGTTCACCCCGAGGATCAATTAAAGACAGCTTTTACTACACCATGGGCACTTTCATGTATGTGAAAATGCCCTTTGGTCTAATGAATGCTGGTGCAACTTTTCAGAGAGCCATGGACATAGCATTCTCGGAAGAACTGGGCTACTTCATCATTATATACCTAGATGATGTTACTGTTTTTTCAAAGACAGATGAAGAGCACTTAGCACATTTAAGAACAATCTTCGAGAGATGCAAAAAGATTGGGATATCTTTAAACCCTAAGAAAACACTATTCAGTCTCCAAGAAGGTAAGCTTCTTGGACACATTATTTCAGAAGAGGGTATTAAGATAGATCCAAAGAGGATCGAGGCCATATTACAGATCTCTCATCCTTGAAACATCAAGGAGTTGCAATATTTCATTGGAAAGATTAACTTTTTGAGAAGGTTCTTCCCCAACTTGGCTGAGCTCCTTAGAAATATCACAAACATGTTGAAGAAGGAGCAAGGGGTAAAATGGACTGTGGAAGCAAAGAAGTCCTTTGAACTGGTGAAACAAGCTTTGACCAAAACACCGGTTCTAACAAGTCTTGATTTTTCAAAAGATTTTTATATTTTTTCATTTGCATCTGAACATACAATAGCTGCTATCCTTCTACAGAAAAATCCAGAAGGACAAGAGCAGCCTATTTCATTCTTTAGCAAGGCTTTGAGAGATGCGCCTTTGAAGTATAACATTATGGAAAAGCAAGCCTTTGCTTTGGTTAAGGCTTTGAAAGACTTCAGAGTCTACATCTTGCATTCACACATCATTGCCTTTGTCCCAAATTCAGTTGTGAAAGACATTCTAACACAGGACCCAGATGGTAAGAGAGGTAAGTGGATTGATGTTATTATTGAATATGATTTAGAGATAAAACCCACTAAACTCATCAAAGGCCAAGGTCTAGCTAGATTGATGGCTGAATCAAATTTTGAAGTTCTTGATATTAATATGATTAATGCGTTGGATGAACAAGAGGAAATCTCATCTCCCGTTGTTGAAGACCATTTTATGAATTCCTCTTGGTATGATGATATTCTTTATGTTTTTCTTAATTTGAGCACACCTCCTGGTTTGACAAAAACAAAGGCAAGGTTCTTGAAGTTAAAAGCTGTAAATTATTGCATTATAGATAAATGTCCTTATTGGAAAAATGCAAGTGGTATATTGCTTAAATGTTTGCTTGAGTATGATGCAGAGAAGGTTAAGCACGAGTTCCATGAAGGAGAGTGTGGAGGCCATTTATACTGGAAGACAACAGCCAACAAAATCTTGAGGTTTGGTTACTATTGGCCTACTATTTTCCTTGATGTGCACAAGATGATAATTGCCTATCATAAATGTCAACTTTTTGAAGGCAAAAGGAATATGCTTCCCTTGCCTCTGCATCCAATCACTATTGAAGCCCCTTTTCAACAGTGGGGACTTGACTTCATAGGTGAAATCCATCCCTCATCCTCTGCTCAGCATAGGTGGATTCTCACTGCCACAGACTAATTCACTAAATGGATAGAAGCCATCCCCTATAGGCAAGACAATGATTTTGTTATCATAAAATTCATGGAGACTAATATTCTCTCTAGATTTGGCTGTCCTACCAAGATCATCGCTGATAATGCAACAGCATTTGGATCAAAGAAGATGGTTGAGTTCTGTCACAAGTATCAGATAACATTGGGGCATTCCACGACCTATTACCCTCAAGGTAATGGACTTGCAGAATCCTCAAACAAGATTTTAGTAAACATAATCAAGAAGTTGTTAGAAGACAGCAAAAAGTCTTTGTACACAAAGCTTGTGCATGCACTTTGGGCTGACAGATTGACTTTGAAGAAATCTATTGGTATGTCACCCTACCAGCTTGTGTATGGCACTCATACAATCTTTCCTACTAGCCTTGGTGTGCCAGTTATGAAGTTGATTCAAGAGGGTCAGTCTAAAGATAATGACATGATCAGAAGGATAAATCAGACTATTCACCTTCAGCAAACCAGAGAGGAGGTTTATAACAAAGCATTGCAGAAGCAGGACAGCATCAAAAAGCTTTTTGACAGAAGAACAAAGGCAAGCAATTTTAATGTTGGGGACAAAGTTTTAAAGTGGGACTCGAGGAGGGAAGACAAGGGCAAGCATGGAAAATTTGACAACTTATGGCTTGGCCCTTATCTCATTCATTCAGCTGCTGGTAATAATGCCTTTTTCTTACAAGAGTTGAATGGAGCATAATTGTTTGGGGGTCCTGTTAATGGCAGGATGCTTAAAAATTACTTCTCTTGATCCATGTCATATTTTGAAAGCCTTTTTATATTTTTTCTCATTATAAATATTTCACCCATCATTGCATTCAAAGTTAGAAAAATCAAAAATACAAAAACAGTGAAAGAAAGAAAAGAGGGCAGATTGTAAAAACAATAAAGGTACTGCCCCATACCAACAAAAAGAGAAACAAATCTAAAAGTGTGCAAGCTTAAATGCCACTCCTGAAATACACACTTTTAGTTAGTCAAGCAGCTTAATATTGACTAATTAGTTTTAAATTTACTGCTGATAGGATAGTGAATTCGATTTGCCAAACTGTGTAATCCTGGAGTATCAGTAGGTAGATTAGGCTAGAAATTAAAGGTTCAAACATGCTCAAAATTTGAACCTAAGTTTTCAAAAGAAGTGACTCAAATCCATTTATTTCTGGAGTAAAAAATAGAAGGTAAAACTGGTTCTAATCAGCTCAAAATCTGAACCAGATAACAAACAAAAACAGCTCGAATAAACTAAAAAACAGAGCGGAAGAAAAGAGAAGGCTGTGCTCAAAAATTTCAGATCTTAAGCCTTCCATTTTGGTTTAATTTTCTGTAAAATAATATCTATGTGCAGCTTGTTTTTTATGCCATGGATCAACAACAATTTAGACTGTTCAATCCTGACTTGTATTCTTTTAAATTTCTGTTATAGAATTTAGAGAATAAAAATCTGTTACACTATTTAATCCTAACAGATTGGTAGATTAGGTAGAGAAGAATATGGACTCAACTGTTTAATCTGAGTTCATGGAGAAATAAGGAGTAGAATTAGATTAAGTTTATGCTTTCAAAAGAATAAAATGTTGTGAAAAGAGTTTTCCAATCCAAGTGCACTCTTAAGAAGAAAAAATGTTAGATCAGTAGGATTGGGTAGGTAGAAAGCTTGTGTTGATGAAGATCCATTGTTTTCATGGCTGCTAATATGTTTTTAGAGCAAAATAAGATCATCCAAGAAAATAAAGGCATCCCAATGGATAAGGCACTGATCAGCCTCCCAGAGAATGAAAGTCTGAAGTTCTTGATGCCTTCAAGAAGGCACCATCCCCAAGTGGAGCCACTGTTAGCCACCAATAAAATTTGTCATACCAAATGGTGGCTAAAACATTTTTGGAGCCTTCAAGGAACAAGTTTTATTGCAAAAAGTGTTATCTTTTGAAGACTCTTGAAGACATCATGTCCTTTGTTCATATCTTCACTGCTGTTTCCATTTTAAAACTTTGAAATTATACTGATTTCATAAAGGATAGACTGCTGCAAAAGCCATTTTTCCCTTCCCTCCACCTCAAAACTAACCTTCATTTTGCCTCCTCTTTTCCTCACAATCTTCCTCTATTTTCCTTCTTTCCATTTCACCCTTCATAAAATCCACCTTGCAGAGTTTAAAACTCCTTTTTTAAAACTCTGCTGAAACCCCCAAATCCATCAAAAAATCCTCAAAAACTCATAAAAATACACTTTTTTGTATTACAGACTTAAACCCCCTTGGGCTAAGTCCTAACCACTTCCCCATTATATGCCTTGGTGCTAGAACCAAGCGCTAAGCCATTTAAGCACTTATCGCATCTCAAAAATCCCAGCGCGCAAGTCTATTTGCCATCTTAAAAAACTTCCGATGCGATTAAGCCCTTTGTTTCATAAATCCTGATCCTTTAGCTGCTTCATATAACCTTTGGCCCACAATCGGGCGCTATAACATTATAAATTTCCATCTCCGATTAATATTTTCCTTTGTTAAGTCGTAAACCCACTTTTTCCAAAGTTTTGGTCTAAATGCTTCCATACAATGATTTTTAATGAAAAATGGGTAGATTGAAAGACCCGCATCAAAAGTTCCGATGCGATTGAGTCCCTTTGTTAAAAGCCTGCGCTCCGCTTTTTACTCCATATAACTTGTGCCTAGGACCAAGATTTAAAGGTCCCGAAGCACTAATCGCATCGCAAATTTCAAAAGGGTAGATTGAAAGACCAAGTCCGAAGTTTCGATTGCGATTGGCCCTTTATATATTAAGCCATGGGCCTATCGCATTCCATATAAACCCATGTCCCCGCAGACGGGCGCCAATCCATTTCATATGTATATATCCCGCCCCTATACATAAAACCTTTGTTTTATGTTAATTTTTGGTTTTCATATGTTATAAAGGGTTTTTCACTGGTTCACTTTCAAAGCAATCTCCGCTGTTGATCTTGAGCCGATCAAACGGCCTGTGCATCATCGCATCGAAAATATTCAAAAGTGCATTTCGCGTGTGTTATTTATCCTCCCCGATTGATCATTCCCCGATCAATCGTGAGCCGTCGATCTCCTTTCCGCCTTCCTTTGATCCAACAACCCTCATTCGTTCCAATCGCAAATCTTTCCCTCGCCTTTGAACCCCCCTGATTCACTCCCCACTGTCGATCTGATTTGCGGATCGACAGCCAGTGCTCAATCGCATCGGAGCTATTCAAGTTCTTCCCCCCACCGATTGCTGAGCCCCGATTGCATCTGGACCCTCCACGTGTCCGAATCGGACAGTCCAGATCACGTTTCCCAACTTTGGTTAAAAATATGCAACCCCGCTCATATTGTTTTTTGGCCAATCCTAGCCGTTGATCTCTGCAGATCAAAGACCCTCATCAACCCATCCTCTACCATTGTATTATTTCCATTTAACCCCCAGATTTAATCTCCGTCGTTGATCCTCACATCCAACGGCTCATATTTAACCCGACAGGGCCTACCTCCTGTGGGTCCTGCCCTCTTCAAGATTCAATCTCAGCCGTCCAGAATAAAACCGCTTCCCCTGCGTTCGCTCTCACATCTATCCCATATCGTGTCCATTCTCTACCGTCAGATCTGCGGCCCCAGATTTGACGACCCACATTCTATATCGCGTAGTTTTCAGCAGAGTGGTTAATTTCCAAAAGGCCACGCAAAATGGGCCGTTTTCTGGTGCCACGTGTCAGGCGGGAATGCATATCGCATTCAAAAATGAAATACTGCCTACCCGCCTCTTTCTCACGTGAAAACAATGGTTTTTACCTCCCAAAACCACCTTTCCCCTTTTACATGGTGATTCATCGCGTGCCTCCTCAGCCGTTGATCCTTATGAGCCGATCTCATCCGATGGCTCATATTCCTCCTGAAGCCCATTTTGATTTTTCATTCATTTCTTCCTCTGCCAAAGGTTTTAAACCTTATTTCTTTGTATTTTGGCCATATCCCCGTAATATGACCATTTACATTATGTTTTCTCCCGATTACTCCTAACCGTCGATCTGTGCAGATTGACAGATCCGACTTAAAGTTTCCTCCGCTCTCCTTTTGACCTCCTCTAACTGATCTCCACTGTTGGATGCTGCCATCCAACGGCCACGCTCTTCCCCATAGCCTCCTAAGCAGTTTTCCCAAAAACGCAGGATTTCATAATATTTGTTTGTATTTTTGCATGGTTAAAATGGTTTTTCCATTATATCAAAGGAAAACTAAAGGCTGGGAATGATGATTCCCATGCCTTGGATTCATCAAAGGGAAGCCATTCACAGGGTTCGAACTCACGTCTCGTTAATGCTTCATGGGCATTGATGCCATATGAGCCCTGTGCGGCCCTGCACATCAACAAGACACACAACAATGCATAAAATAATCAAAAGAGTATCAGTCTTGAAGATTAAACACAAAAGAACAGAGGATTGAAGACAGTTTGGGGATTACAGCTAAGATTGATTATCAAAAGCCTAATCATCCAAATTAAAACAGTGATTAAAGAAAAATCAAAAGATCATCAGACAGAAAGGCCTCCACCGCCACAACAAAGGCAAATTGATTCCTCTCAGCTACCACAAAGCCACCTGTTGCATCAAAGCATTCAAATAGAGGTCGAAGTTATTGATTAGAGAAAAGATATTTGCCTCGGCGTAGCCCAACAGTTAATTCTGCCAAAGGAACTTAATGAAAAAATATCAGTAGAGTTATTACTACATGAAACAAAGCCTTCGAAGTCAAAAAAAGCTCCCACCGATCTTAATCTTTAATGAAAATCAATTAATACATGAAAACATTTGTAAACTTCTCCATCGAGCCCCTCAAAGGCCGAGAAGTCTTAAATCTGTATTAATTGACCTGGGATATTTTTGATAAGATCCCACCTCCTCATTCTTTCTATAAATACTTCTGTAGAAGATGAGAAAATGTTGGTTGCAGAACTTTGAAATATACTTGAGCTCTAATATTCTGATTGTAAATAGTATTCAAAGGCTCTTGAAGCTCTGCTTGTGATAGAATAGTTAGGCTGAGAAGTGAAGATAATTGCTAACCTGAAACACTGGACTTAAGGCTGTAACTGGTTTGAAGCATCAATACAAGATGATTTATGGGATCCTGGTCTATGTCGATGGTGATGTTTTTCTTATTGTAAATTGTTATTTTATTTCTATTTTTCACTTTGTTAATCTTCTCTGATAAAGAACAACAAGCATAGAGTTAGGATTTACTGTATATCAGTACCCTTCTCTGACTGATAAGCTTTATCTCAATGTTTTCTTCCAATTTGTGTTATTTAGGAATGATTTAATTCAATTTGAGTAGTTAGGAATTCTGGCATTCCCTCGTCCTACTGTCTTAGCTAAATATTGTCCTTGAAAGTGATTTTAATTTCATGTTAAGTAGAGATGAACTAAGGAAGATATGGTGAGACCTGGTCCTAGTTTTATCCCAAAATACTGACTAAAAGTTTCCCTAGGAATGTGTTGAAAGCTGGCTAGTTTCGAAGTACTTACCAGATCGTAGACCATTCTTTGTTATCATTTGTGTTTCCCTTTGTGTTTTAAATGTTTTTCTATTGAAATTATATCAAAGGCTGGCTAGTTTTGAAGTACTTACCAGATCCTAGATTTCTTTTATGTTATTCTTAAGTGTTTGTCAAAGGCTGGCTAGTTTCAAAGTACTTACCAGATCCTGGGCTGCTCTTTGTTTTTCATTTGTTTAATTCCCCTCCTTTTTGTATCATTTCATTCCATAAATCAAAATTTAAAGAGATCCTTAGACATAGATGACTTGCCCCATGGACCACTCTTGAACCTGTTGTTTCAATTAAAACCCTATTATGACTCCATAGCCCAATGGACTAAAACCAGCATTGCATCCATCTTTTTGGCCAAAGCTTGTTCTATTTGCTTGCAACTTCTGACCTTTGAAACTCTTTGCATTTAGAACTTTCCACTCAAGCCATAATCATGCTCGACCATCCAAAACAAACAAAAACCCTCGGCCTTCATAACTAGCCTAATATCATTACCCAAAACCTTTAAAGATAAATCTATCTTTGCACTTATTGGAGAGATCCCTTTCTGGATTCAGGAGGGCTAGATCCTAGAATCCCAAAGTGGTTGAAACGGTGTTCTCCCTGCTGTCGGACTTTTCAAATCTTGCTGGTTACAGGGAGATAACAATATGGTTGAGGATAAAAAGGTGTTGCTGGTAAAGGTGGACACTTTGAAGACTTTTGCAGATGCATTGACAAATTCTGTGAGCACTCAGAAGTTCTCTTATTGTAGAGAAACAATGGGTGTTGTAGGGTTGTACTAATGACTAAGCTCTATTGTGCCCCCTTGCGAAAATAAAACAACAAGTGGGATAATGTTGGGTGTGTGTTATGTTATTTCCATGAATAGTCGCATGCGCGAGGGGGTCACAAGGGGGGCATTAGCCTGTCCCTGTTCATTGCGTCGGGCACAGTGGGGATCATAGGGGGGGCGGCATCACCCCCAGTCCAAGGGTTCATAGGGGGTGGATAGCCCCCTGCGTGGGTTCCGGGGCAGCGCCCCAGGAAATTTTTTGGACCCTATTTTAGGTGGGTGGACCTGCATATGGTTTTTTGCATGGGTTTGCACATGGTATTGGGGCATGATGGTTTTCAGCCCCTGGTATTTTGTAGATAAGGTCAAGGGAACTACAGTTATGTTCTAATATAAGGTTAATGGGTTGGGGCTTATGAATTCTTTGGCATGTATATTATGTGTTGTAACATTAAAAGGAATATAATGAAAAATTAAACTGGTAGTCCTGATTTGGAATCCAGGGGAAAAATATATGTGTATATTTGTTTTATGTTTTATTCTCTCGTTATTATTTATTTTCTATTTTTAAGAATTCGTTTGCAGATAATTTCTATACAGGGTTAAAACATAAATATCTGATATTTTTGGATTTAATATTATCATGATTTTACTTTTGTCAGTATTAACAATCATACCCATCTCGGAACAAAAATACTGGAGGATTCGTAATTTCTGATCAAGATCATAATGAATCATTGCCAAAAGAAAAATATAATCAACATAAAGGATAATATTTATGACTATATTGGTGATCATGGGGCCAACACAACCTACATCTTCCAAACATTTTTCTAGCTTATCAATGTATATGCCAAAAAGGGTAGCAGACTAGGTACACCCTTGCTTGACTTTGATATTGCAGCTAATTTCGTTTGATCGACCCTAAATGATTCTAATCTTGGAAATAACATTCTCACACAACCTTGTCACAACAACCCTCAACTAAAGAGGAATCATTATCTCTTCCATCATCTTCCATAGGTTTATTCTAGGAGTTGTAACAAAATATTTTCTAAAGTCGATGAAGTAGCACACAAGTTTAGTTTTATAATTTTGACACTCCTTTGTAATAATATTTATAGTAAAAAGGTGGTCCATAGTCGAATGGTATATGCTAAAAATAGCTTGTCATTTAGCTCTTTGATCATGGATTTCTATCACGGAGGTTGCACTCAATGAACCTATGACATAGCACGTGTGTTCATGGCATACTAAAAAATACCCTTAATTTGAATACATATTGAAAAATACCTCTAAAAATAAGTATCCATTACAATACCCCCTATCAATACAAACCCAATACACCTTCCTAATTTAAAAAACCCATACTTTCACTAGATATGGTATGTATCCATTTTTTCATTAACATTTTATATACCCCTTTATATTTTTTCATTAACTTTGAGCTCCATTTTTATACGCAAAATATAAAAACCATTTGCCCCCTTTTATATGTCTAATATATTATGATATTTTTTCCTCAAAATATATCCCCCAATATGAATGCACGTGGTATGGTATTTCTCCTCTGTTGAATCTCCCTATGCTTTCTATCCATAGGTTAATCATCTTTTCTAAAATAATTCCATACAACTTGGCTAAAATGTGGTAATCATAATGGTCCTATAATTAGAGGGAATGTTATTTTATCACCACATTTAAATATAGGTACAATGAGACTTTTCATACAAATTGAAGAGGTTGTGTATGTGATGGTTGAGGATAGGCCCTCCTATTTTAAAACATTTAGCTTGATAGCCTTCAATATCCTTATCTTTCCCAGTTGTGAGTTGCTTCACCCCAAACTCATTTTCTTGTGAAGAAAATATTTCATCTTCTATAGGGATATTCAAAATGGTGTCCATGGAATTAGGGGATTCTATTTTTTTTTAAGGTAGGGATACCAATCCTTCAAGGGAATTAGATTATTTTCTTTGGTTATAATTTTTCTCCAAAAATCCTCGGGATCTAATTTTGGGGCATACATAGGTGTATATATATATAGTGCCTTTCTTATTTTTAATAAGGTATTTTTACATATTTAACTCATCAAGTTTTAAATATTTGTCAGGAGCATCCCTAATTGTTTCTTTAACAATTTTACAATGCTCTTTATCATACAAGGGTTGGTTTCTCTATCATTATTTTTACATGACACCTCGACAAAGAAATTGTTATTGTAATTCGAGAGGGTTGTAGCAAAGTTATGATAGAGGTTTTTGATGTTGCCTTGATAAGTTAATATGTGTAGATCCATATTTAGATCCTTTAAGAAAATATCAATTTCACATTTGTTAAAAAGCAGGTGTCTTTCAATTTTCACAATTATCTTGCACGGGGTTGTCATGCATGGCAAAGTCTAGAGTTAAGTTTAAAGGTATATGATGGAGTCAAGATCATGGGAATTTAAGAAGTCAAAATTTATAATTTTGTTCAAAATAGGGATATTGAATATCACTTAACCCATAACACTACTATCGAGCCCATGAATATAAGTCAGTTGGTTTAATTTTGCCCAATTAATTATGCCATTGAAAATTATTAGGTCTCGACAATGTTACACAACAATTTGTCACTGTCCTTGTACTCCTTGTTCCTTGATCCTGGAGGACCCATATAGTGACCCTTGTGTACTTTCCAAGCATGGAATACATACCCTTGAACCAAACTTTCTCTGACATATCATCTCCCTCTACAACTTTTCTAGAAGATCCATATAAAAACCTGGTTTTCAAGGTCGACACTTTGTCTCAGTGTCTGACCCACGCCGATAGCAGAGATTTGCACTGGAACCTGCGCTGATCAGTGCTCTATCTTAATGTCAGACCTGCGCCGATTCTCTTTTGGAAATTTTTTAAAATAGAAATGAAGTTTCCATGACTAGAAGCTTCACGAGGTGGCGAGCTGGAAGTTTGTTTTGAGGATATGGCCGAGAAATTCTCCTTTGGGCTTCTTGTTCCCAAGAAATAGGAACTAATCCAAAGGATAAGCTCTTTTCCCATTATTTTAGGGCCCATATACTCCTCCTCCATTGTTATATAAAGAGACCTCTTTCACCTCTACTGCCTTAGTTAGAGTTAGCTAGAGAGGAGAAGCAATTATAGCTTCAGGAGAATAGAGCAGAGTGTGATTGTTTTTGTGTGTTAGGAACATAGTGAGATCTCGGACCTTTGTGTATGAGGGTGTTGCAAATGTGCTTGGATACAAACCTGCTGAAGGACAGTCTCAACATCAAGGCTTGGTTGTAAAATCCCCTTGTCTTTATCATAATAAAATGAAACTGATGTTTATCTTCCACTCTTGTTTACATTTATAATGAGATTTCTAGCATTCCTTGATCAGTTAGATAGGTTGTAATTTTTTTATGTTTGTCGTGATTTTATACTTGTCGTGATGTCTCGACTGTCGGTACAGATAATCGGACGTTGGTAGCAGCGTGTATCGATCTTGAGGAAGAACGAAAGATCAAGAAGTTTCAATGGAAGAAAACAACATAGCATTAGAACAAGGTAGGTCATTTTTGGAGAGGTAAATCCCCTCTGCGGACAGAGGCGATCCATACTAGCCCATATCGGGTCTAGCAACAACCGAGTCACGCTAAGACGCAGGTTCTTAGTTACAAAAGACCAAGATGTGACAAGAGGCCTACCTTAAGTCCCACACTACTATTGTAGAGAAGATGACACTTCTGTCCTTCGCCTTGGCAGATCACAATTCTTTTGCCTAGCATGTTCGAACACCTGCATGTACACGAAGAAACAACTGCACACAAGCATAAAACCTAATACATGCAACTATGTATCAGTCAGAGAAGATACAATTCATAACATAAGACATGAACATATGAATGGAACCATAATCGAAGTCGCTTATTATAAATCACAATGAAAGAAAGATACAACCTAGGCTCTAACACTGGATCTTCCTTAGGTGGGTCAACAACGAAGCACGTCTCGATGAAGCTCGTCGGGATGGGACAAGGCTCTCTCTCTTTGGTTGTCTGACGATAGTCTCCTTACTACTGATTCAACTCTATTCAGGCTAGCTTGCAAAGGGAAAATGAAAAGCTTATATAGATTGTGGAAGGGGAGTTGGGATCCCTACAATGGTGGGATTGGCCCTATCCTCAAGGAAGCTTCAATGATAGGTGGAAAAATACTTCCCCTACATGGAGATCCGGAGCCAAACCTCCCAACTCATTTTAGAGACTCGTTCAGGAGTTGGTTGGAATCAAACTTCCGCCATTTATTTTTTAAAAACAATCCTTATTAAGCCTGGCGCGAGTGATACACTAGGACAGAGCGCCAGTTGGCTCTTTGGTGGATTTCCCCCATTGGTGCGAGGGCTAAACTGGTTGGTCGCACCAAGGCCAAAAGGTCTATTTTTAGGGCTTTTCATAGGAAATTGTCTTCAGGGAAATGATTGTCCTTGTTAAGGGGGATGTCGTGAAAGTAGTTTCAAGTCATGTCACTTCTCACAGGTCACGGAAGAGGCCCTCCAATGTGCGGGACAGGGATTGCAGGGATGGTGACAAATTACTATGTAATAGATGCCCCCTAAGGCATAAGGCTCGAGAGAGAGAGAGGGGTGAAATGCTTTACGAGAACGTGTCCAACTGAAAACACTGCCGTCGGAAAACCTGCGTAGACAAGTACAATTGATGTCTCAAATACATGATATATGTGGTATGGGCGCAACCATCCATAACAAAGTATACAATAATCAAGATCCAAGGCATGGACGCAACCATCCAGTAAGGATCGATAAATAGACTCAGGCATCGTCGCAGCCATCCAATCAATGAGTCATGTAACCAATCATAATAATCCACAAAATCGCAGCCTAGATTCTAACAGACAAAATCCAGGGTCTTGTACTCCATCTCGACCCGAACAAAGTACAAGTTCTAGCATGTGAATAAGTGAACTGAAGTCGAACATGCAAGAACATCGTCTGATTACCAACCAATGATGAAAGTTGTTAACAAACGCGAGAGGAACCACCAAGAATGAAAATGGCCCTCAAGGTACTGTAGGTACAATCTACGGAATGTGAATAGTGAGCTGGCGTCGAACATACGCAAAATCATCCAATCGAAGGTCAATGATGAAAAACTTGTGTCGAATGTGAAGAACCTTCCATTGAGGCATGCATGCCCCAAGGTACCGGAAGGGAGTCTCTAGATCAGCTTCCTGGATAATGAGCTGAAATCGACAAGAAGTGACCTTGATCGAAGGTGGGCCATAGTGCTTCCCACATCATCAACGCGAGACAGAGGAACATAATGTTTGTGAATCGATCAGATGAGAATCAGAGGAAGGTTGAAACTTGCAGAGGTCAACTTCTCTTGAACATATCGGCGGTACGACAGTGGATTTGGTAGTATTTGACATCAAAAGATCAGAATTCATGATGACGAGTCAAAGAGTAGATGAGAGGTCAAAAGATATCACCCAAACCCATGGAAGCAAGCGGAAAACGAGATGAGATGTCCCCAACTCGACACGAATGCAGACAAGTGCCATGTTCAAGAGCGACATACTGCCGACACGACGACGATATTGATTCCATTTTTCCCCACCATTTCTGGTGAGTACCTCTTTATTTTTACACAAGCTTGAAGAGGATAGCATTTGCTTGTCATATAAGTTTGTCCTTCGGACAAATCCAACCTAGTACATTTAACGAGCCCTAGGAAGGAGAAACTCGAGTATCGTCATTATGACTGAATCCGATGTCATTAGGTTTTAACGAGTCTGACAAAGGAAGAACTCAACATCTTTTCATGTTTAGAGAGTTTGAAAAGACAGTGGAAAAGTAAACTCCAACAATCCCTTTTCGTAGATAGTTCCTCAGATCCGAAAAGGTAGAAAAATATATCTGAGAAAACCTCCTAGTCGCGATAGGCTAGGGTATTCCTTTTTCGTAAATAATCTATCCCAGCTCGAAAAAGGGGTAAACGTATACTGGGTAGATGTCGTTTCACAGCCAATTTAACGAGATCAAAATGACAAGCGACTCGACAATATTTTCATATTTAGAGAGTCAGAAAAGAGCTGAAATATGACTCCACCTGGAGGAACAAGTGGTATAAAGGGAAGCAACTGGTTCTGGTGATGGTGGAACTACTCAGAACAAGTAAAGTTCAAGAGGCTGGCTAACAAGCCCACTCATCACAGCTGTTCCTTAGGAATGGGTAACACAATCAAGTGAAGGCGTATGATCGGCAGAGCAGATGGGGACGATGGAATGAGAGAACCAAGGCTCATCTAACAAAATAGGCTGATAAAATAACAATCACGAGAGATAAAATGGGAATGGTTTCATTTTTACACAAGCTTGAAATCAGGAAACTCTGCTTGAAGTTGGTTTCATTTTTACACAAGCTTGAAACAAAGATAAACTATGCTTGAAACCGGTTTCATTTTTACACAAGCTTGAAATGGAAACAAACTATGCTTGAAAAATTTAAGCATGCCCCCAACATGGTGACTCAATTCAAGGTACATGCCCCCAAGCTTCAGTCCATATGAAAGGTAGATGGAGTGAAGGTTCAATTTACGAGATCAAGAGAAAAACTTGACTGGGATTTTATGAGATCTTATCAAAGACTTGAATTGAACAGGAAAGTGTTTCATTGTTTTAACGAGGTTGACACATTAAAAGAACTATCCTCATAAGAGCTTGTTTAATTTTTTAAGGAGCTTGACAGAAAAAAAACTATGCTCCGACGACCACTCATCACGATGAACAAGAAGTCATGGCTTCCAAGAGGTCTACACCGGATGGGAGAACAACATCTTGGAAATCAGGACCCAATGCCCCCAGCACATTATGCATGACGGAATCATCACTGAGTACAGGCACGGGGTAGGTAGCCACATAGTTGACCTGCAGTTGGGCAGATACAACGGGTGGATAAAAACCAGGAAGGGATGATGGCGGGCCAGTTGCCACATCAGGACAAAAGAACGAAAGCTGATTAATGGTCACGATCCGTCCTTCATGCGGAAAACAGACCGCACAAAAAAGGGAGGAGACAAGTGCTCCCATGGAGGTGTAATCGCGCCCCAAAAGTAGATTGAAATCCAAGAGGCCTGGAACAACCATCACGTCCATATGGACAGTTTTACCTCCCAATGTAAAAGGTAACCTTGGAAGGATCCCTAACGGTTGACTAGTTCTTCTGTTAAACGCCAACAGATTCTGTGTAACAGGCACAAGCAGCGACGAACCGAAAGCTTGCCAAGTAGTTGAGGATAGAACACTAACAGATGCGCCTTCATATATAACAGTGCTAGGTACGACCAGACCAGATTTTTGTACCGTTATCTCAAAAGGCACATAAGACAGAAGGCGGTATCCTGCAAATCGATTCCAATCAAAGGAAGCGATCAAACTACTTGGAGGGGCTACCATTGAACCAAGATGGTCTTCCTCTGGTGTTACGGAAGAAGAAGGAGCATCCTCCACGACCTCCATCACGGAGTCGGGAAGTGTATCCTTCGACACTTCCATCACAGGAGGCGGAGGAGTAGCTCCTTTAGGTATGGGGACATGAGAATCTTTCTCCAAGTCCGAGGAATCTAAAGAAACAAGAAGAGCCTGCGGGATGTGAGATCCACTCTCAATGGAAAAGACCTGGTTGACCACCGACGGGGGGCCAGCTCAACTGATCCCACAACCAACAGTTGGTCAGGAATGGATTCTTGAATTTGAATTTCTGGGGGAGCGGGATTGACTAAGGATGACTCCTGACCAATCGTTGAATCAACTGGTGGAAGACTTAAAGAAAACTGTTTGTAACCAGCTGGAAGGCATGGTGTAGAAACAGTCGGGTTGTCCAACACTCATTTGGCTTCATCCATATACGAACAAAGGTGAATGGTATGATGCCCTTCACACAACTTACAGGGATTGGTAATCTTACCCTGCTTCTTAGGAGCCTTACTAGCACTAGTTGAAGACGTGCCCCCAACCTAACTCCCGGAAGCCAAAGGCAATGGCGGACGACCGTTGGACCATACTTCGAGCACCTTGGGAATGCCAAGGCAATCTAGAAGAATATGGTTTCCCTGGAACAACATGCAAGGGAACTTGAATTTCCGTGGAGGGTTGGAAGGTTTATCAATGGATGGTTTCTTAGGCGCGATAGCCGCAGAGCTAGCCTCTCCTTTATCTAACTTCTTCTTCTTAGCCGCCTGGTTACTAGAATCCAGAATTCACCAGGAGAAGTAGAAGAGGATGATGCAGAAACAGGCGAAGAAGGGGAGAGGTCCAGCTTGGAATCAACATGATGTTGCTCAGGCGGAGGAATTGATTGAATAGTACCGGGGACATTCGGGACCACAGAGGTTGAAAACAACCAAACGGGCAACCCAACAGTTAACCTAGGAAGGGACAACGTTGCCATATAAGGAGCGCCAACATTTCCAAAAGGAGGAAAAGGACCAGGATTCCCTTCAGAGGGGACTCCTTGGTTGGTGAACTCTGAAAAAGTTTCCATAAGAGACAACCCAAAGCAACACCCTAAGGAAACTAACTTTAACCAGGGATATTTCGTGGTCGGTTAATTTTTAAAACATTGAAACAAAACTCTGTTGTTTCATCTTTTAAGAGTCAAGAAACAGGCAAAAGGTGACTCTATCGCTTTCAGATTGGAAACAAGCGTGAAAGGACAAGTGCTTGATGATCCTTTATAATTTAATGAGTCATAAAAGATCGAAATGACCATCAGGGAATGTAGGCAAAAGGGTGTACCAGATATCCATGAACTGCAATATACACCTTGGTTAAAAAATGAAAGAGAAATCAACCAAGGACTTGACGTACGTACAGGAAATCTCCCTGAATGCTATGTATGGTGTATCACAGGTATAAGGTGGCAGACTCAGCTTCCTATGGATAAAGGATGGCAACCTAGTGGGGTCTCCCTTTATATATGCGATGGTATGGGGAGCACAAGTCCGTACTAGAATTCTCTAAAGCCAAGAGGCGAACGACAGCTACTAGGTTTAATGACGTCGGAACACATCACTAGCCTAGATCTCTAAATATTTTGTTAATGTTTCAATGCTGCCTTAAGGTAAATTAAATCAATTTTAGTGCTGATCTTCAATTATGTTTCAATTTCTAGGCCCTACCGAATGTTATGTCTCAAAATCCTCTAAATGCACACTACATGCCACAATAGATCATTTCGTTCGATGAATAGCTAACTATGGGAAGGTTGAGAGCTTTCACACAATAAAAAAATGATCACAAAAAAAACACTAGTGTCTCTAATGCAGGCTAACGGAAACTAAAAGATTTTCTTTCAGAGTTATAAATCACTAATAACACAGAAAATTTCTTGATTTACATTAACTAATCAAAAGCAAAAGAGATTTGAAAAATATTTTATATTTTCAATGTTTAAGAGCAAAGTGCACTAAACAAGATGAAAACCAATGAAAATAACAATTTGAGAAGTGATAGAAAAAAAGCAAAGACGAGCAAGCCCACTCAATGCCAGACATAACAATCAGACCTCAAATTGACAAAGAAGTCCCTCAAATCAAAGAGGAATCCCAAAGACTCAAATGAACCGTGTAATCTAGGCCCAAAATGAGACAAAGAGAAATTCAAATGAGGAAGAGACCACTCAAATAACACAATAAAATGATGGGAAACCACCAAACGAATGCAGAGAAGCAATAATGAAATTGACTGATCAAACGAGGACCAAAAACTCCCACGGGAGGCTTGACACACTGTAGCACCTAGATGCCCTAGGGCTAGAATGTAAAACCGATAATAGACGGCAAACAACTGGAGGATGAAGGTCACACTCAGTCAAACAAGGCTCCAGAACACTCAAGTAGTCGAAAAAATGACACCAAAACCACAAATCAGGCTCAGAAAGCTCAAAAAGGAGAAAACCCTAGCACCACACAAGATTGGCGTGACTGTCAGGCTGCATATAGCGCCATAACAGGATTGGCACAGGGGATAAATTGGAAACAAGTGCAAGCTGGTGCAACTGTCAGGAAAAAAACCGCGCCAGTCGAGTTTACTAATGCAGAAAATAAAAAAGAGCAAACAAGGAGAAGATCAGGGATGGTGAGGCTAAACAAAGGTTTAACACTAGAAAAGAGCGAACCAAAAGAGTTGATCAAGAAGGAAAATACCAAAATAAACCGAAAAGACAAGACAAACTCCAATCAATGTCTCCCCAGTGGAGTCGCCAGTTTGTTGGAGAGGTAAATCTCCTCTGCGAACAGAGGCGATCCCTACTAGCCTAGATTGGGTCTAGCAACAACTGAGTCATGCTAAGATGCAGGTTCCTAGTTACAAAAGACCAAGATGCGACAAGAGGCCTACCTTAAGTCCCACGCTACTATTGTAGAGAAGATGACACTTTCGTCCTTCGCCTTGGCAGATCACAATTGTCCCGCCTAGCACGTTCGAACACTTGCACGTACACGAAGAAACAACAACACACAAGCGTAAAACCTAATACATGCAACTATGTATCAGTCAGAGAAGATACAATTCATAACATAAGACATGAACATATGAATGGAACCATAATCGAAGTTGCTTATTATTAATAACAATGAAAGAAAGATACAACCTAAGCTCTGACACTGGATCTTCCTTCGGCAGGTCAATAGCAGAGCACATCTCAATGAAGCTCATTGGGATGGGACAAGGTTCTCTCTATTTGGCTGTCTGATGATAGTCTCCTTACTACTGATTTAGCTCTATTCAGGCTAGCTTGCAAAGGGAAAATGACAAGCTTATATAGATGGTGGAAGGGGAGGAGGGATCCCTACAATGGTGGGATTGGCCCTATCCTCAAGGAAGCTTCCATGATAGGTGGAAAACTACTTTCCCTACATGGAGATCCGGAGCCAAACCTCCCAACTCATTTTAGGGACTCGTTCAGGAGTTGGTTGGAATCAAAATTCAGCTATTTATTTTTAAGAAACAATCCTTATTAAGCCTGGTACGAGTGATACACTGGGACAGAGCGCCAGTTGGCGCGCCCTCTTTGGTGGATTTCCCCCATTAGCGCAAGGGCTGAACTCGATGATCGCACCAAGGCCAAAAGGTCTATTTTTAGGGCTTTTCACAGGAAATTGACTTCAGGGAAATGATTGTCCTTGTCAAGGGGGATGCCATGAAAGTGGTTTCAGGTCATGTCACTGCTCACAAGTCACAGAAGAGGCCCTCCAATGTGCAGGATGGGGATTGTAGGGATGGTGACAAATTATTGTGTAACAGTAATCTTCCTTGCTCTAAATTTCATTTACAATCTAGGAAGGTAGATGTTAGTATGTTCCCGTAGTTTCTAGACCCACCCTAGGGCTAGAGGGATCGCCTTTGTCTGCAGAGGGGATTTACCTGCACAACAGATTGGTGACTCCACTAGGGAGGTTCCTTTCAGTTTTTCACTATTTGATGTCTTAGTCATTCAATGAGTTTAGTGGAACAACCATTTCCCTGTTTGTTCCTATGTTTTTCATCAATTACAATCTTTTAGTTTTTGCTTGAAGTGTTGAGTCTACTATTGATTAGGAGAAATTCTTTGTTTATTTCCTTTTTTTTAGGAATTTGTGCTTTTATTTGTCTGATAGTCTTGTTGATTGGCACTATTTTTCAATTATAAAGCCACGCCATTGGGCTGTTGGCACTAGTTTCATCCCCTAAAGTCACGCCAATTCCTTTTCTCTGCATGATTTACAGGTTCTCCCCTTCACTCAAGTTGGTTTGATTGGCTCGTTGGCTTCATTTTTGGGTTGTTGATTGTGCATCAATTGCATGGTTGCATGCTTCGCAGGACATCGCCCTGCTGATTGAGTCAGTCTCCTTGCTTGGTGAGCTATCTCTAGTTGATTGTAATTTTATTTTTGGTTGATTGAGTGATAAAGAATCAAGTGTCTCTCCGAGTTCATTTGGTCTACTTGTTCTCTTGTGAAAATAGATTACATTGGTCATTGTTCAACTGAAAATTCTTCTTTGTATGATTGCTTGATGTAAAAGGGAATTAATGCCTTGTTTTGAGCTCACGCTTTGGAAGTCCTCTTTGTGCTTGAACTCATATGTCTTGTATCCTTTTGATGAATTTCGTTACAAAGTGTTCAAAACAAGATTGTATTCTTAATGTTTGGTTGCATCCTTTTTGCATTAAGAAAATTTGTGTTCTTTTAGTTTTCATCTCAAAGTTTTCTTTTCGTTAAAATGCATTAGATCAAGTTGCATTGAAAAATCATGTTTGGAATTTATCATTGAACTTAGATTACATTATTTAATGATTGAAAACTAAAATTCACTTTGAGTTCATTCTCTTTCATTAAAATCATGCATTAAGTAGATTCTCATTTCATCGAAGAAAAATGCATTGAGTGCATTCTTATTAATTCAAAAGAAAAAGGAAATTGTGCACAGATTACAATTGCATAGTTTTCAAAAAGAGGATTTTTCTTAGATTGCATTTCATAATTCACGTCATTTAATGCCTTAGATTAATTTTGGATAGTGAAAGTCATCTAGTTAGGAAAAATTTTCGTTTGCAGTATTACTGTTTGTTGCATCACTGTTTGAGACTTTTCCCTTAACTAGATAGCATTCATCAAATTGAAAAATTTCTTTTCTCATATACTTGCATATAGAAGTTCTCAGATGACAATGGTAGGGCCTTTGAATTGAAACGTAATTCAAGATAAACTTTAAAATGAATCAATCAATCTAAGGAATCATTGAAACCTAACACATACATTTAGAGGTCTAGGCTAGTGACGTGTTCTGACGTCGTTAAACCTAGTAGCTTTCGTTCACCATCTGGCATTAGATAGAGCTATAACGGACTTTTTCTCCCTATACCGTCGAGTATATAAAGGGAGACCCTCATAGGTGGAAATCCTTTATCCATAGGAAGCTGAGTCTGCCACCCTATAACCGTGATACACCGAACACAACATTCGGGGAGACTTCCTGCATGTACGTTAAGTCCTTGGTCATTTCTCTTTCATTTGATCGCCAAGGTGTATATTCTAGTTCATGGAAAATTGGTACACCCTCTTTCTTAGATTTCCTGAATAGTCATTTTGGTATTTTTGTGACTCTCTAAAATTGAAAAGATCATCAAGCACTTGTCCTTTCACGCTCGTTCAACCTGAAAGTGACTAGAGTCACCTTTTTCCTATTTCTTGACTCTTAAAATATGAAACAACAAGGTTTTGTTTTAGTGTCATAAAATTAACTGCCCACGAAATATTCCTAGTTAAACTTATCTTCCTTAGTAATTTTTTTAGGGTTGTTTCCAATGGAAACATTTCCAGAGTTTACCAACCAAGGAAACCCCTTGAAAGGGAATCTTGGTCCTTTTCCTACTTGTGGTAATGGTGGTGCTCCTTATATGGCAACATTGTCCCTCCCTAGGTTAACTGTTGGTTTGCCTGTGTGGTTATTTTTGACCTCAGTGGTCCTAAGTGGTCCAACCTCTATTAAACCATCTCCTTCGGCTAAACAACATCATGTTGACTCTAAGATGGACCTCTTACCTTCTTCGCCTATTTCTTCATCCTCCTCTTCTATTTCGCCTGGTGAAATTTTGGGATCCAGTAACCATGAGGCTAAGAAGAAGAAGAAGAATATGAAAAAGAAGAAGTCAGATAAGCGAGAGGCCAACCAGGCAACTATTTCTCCAAATCCACCTTCCGTCGATAAACCTTCCAATCCTCCACAGAAAGTCAAATTCCCTTGCAAGCTATGTAAGGGTGACCACCTTCTTAGAGATTACCCTTGCATCCCCAAGGTGCTCGAAGTATCGTCCGACGGCCATCCGTCGTTGTCATCGGCCTCTCGAGGTCATGTTGGTGACACGTCTTCGGCTAGTACTGATAAGACTGGTAAGAAACATGGTAAGATCAAAATTCCCTATAAGTTGTGTGAAAGGCATCATCCCATTCACCTTTGTTCGTACATGGATGAAGCCATGAGAGTATTGGATAACCCTACTTCTTCTGCATCTTGTCTTTTGGTTGGTTACCAAAAGCTTTCTTTGAGTCCTCTGCTAGTTGATCAAACAATCGGTCAAGATTCATCTTCGGTCGATCCCGCTCCCCCAGAAATTCAAAATAACAGTGCCATTCTTGACCAACCATTGGTCATGGAATTAGTCAATCTGATCCCACCTATGGTTCATTAGGTTTTTTCCGTCAAGAGTGGATCTCATCCCCCTCACGTTCTTCTTGTTTCTTTAGATTCCTCGGAATTGGAGAAAGATCCTTCCGTCCTTGTGGTTCAGGAAGCTGCTCCTCCTATTCCCATGTCTGTGGTCCAGGAGGATGCTCCTCTTGCTCCTATAATGCAAGGTCATGACCATTCCATTTTTGTGGTCCCCCCTCCAAGTAGCTTGATTGCTTCTTTCGATTGGAGTCGAGTTGTGGGATACTATCTTCCTTCTTATGTGCCCTTTGAAATCACGGTACAGGCATTCAATGTGGTCGTACCTAGCATAATCATAGATGAAGGTGCGTATGTTATTGTTTTGTCTTCAACTACTTGGCAAGATTTTGGTTCTCCATCACTTGTGCCTGTTTCGTAGAATCTGTTGGCTTTTAACAGAGGAACCAGTCAACCATTAGGGATCCTTATGAAGTTGCCTATTACTTTGGGAGAGAAAACCATATATATAGATGTGATGGTTGTTCTTTGCCCCTTTTATTTTAACTTACTCTTGGGGCGTGAGTATACTTATGTCATGGGAGCACTTTTATCTTCCCTCTTTCATGTGATCTGTTTTCCACATGAAGGTCGGATCGTGACCATTCATCGGCTTACATTATTTGGTCCTAATATGACATCTGGTCCACCATCGTCTCTTCCTGGTCCTTACCCGCCAATTGTATCTTCCCCGCCACAGGTTAATTATGTGGCCCCTTGTTCATTACCCTCATCCAATGATAGTGCCGTCGAGTACCGTCTACTAGGGGCATTCGATTGAAATTTCTGAGATGTTGTTCTCCCGTCAAATGAGAACCTCTTGGAAGCCATGACCTCTTTTATGTCATGATTAGCTTGATGAAGCATAGTTCGTTTTCTTGTGTCAAGCTCCTTAAAAAATGAAATAAGATTATGGCAGAGCATAGTTCCTTTTCTTGTGTCAAGATCATTAAAAAATGAAACAAGGTCTTTGGAGCATAGTTCCTCTTCTTGTGTCAAGCTCCTTAAAAAATGAAACAAGCTCGTCAGAGCAGAGTTCATTTTCTTGTGTGAAGCTCCTTAAAAAATGAAACAAGGTGTCTGAGGATAGTTTGTTTTCTATGTCAACTTCATTAAAAAATGAATTAGGTCATGAGGATAGTTCTTTTACTGTGTCAACCTCCTTAAAAAATGAAACGGGTTCCCATTTCAATTCGAGTCTTTGATTAGATCTCGTAAAATCCAAGTTGAGTCTTTCACCCGATCTCGTAATTGAACCTTCATTCCATCCACCTATTAGTAACTAGTAGTCTACTTAAGTGAATGCCATGAAGCTGAGGGGCATGTACCTTGAATTGAGTCACCATGCTGGGGGAATGAAAATCGTTTTTCAAGCATAGTTTACCTTTGTTTCAAGCTTGTGTAAAAATGAAACCATTTTACCTCTCATGATTTCCATTTTATCAGCCTATTTTTCCATATGAGCCTTGGTTTTCTCATTCCATCGTTACCATCTACTCAGCCGATTATATGCGCTCACTTGATTGTTTTACCCATTCCTAAGGAACCGCTGCAATGAGTGGTCTTATTAGCCACCCTCTTGACCTTTACTTGTTCTGAGCAGTTCCACCATCACCGGAACCAGTTACTACCCTTAATACCACTCGTTCCTCCAGGTGGAGTCATCTTTCAGCTCTTTTCTGCCTCTCAAAAATTGAAAACATTGTCGAGATCTTGTCATTTTGAACTCATTAAAGGCTGTGAAATGTCATTTACCTAGTATACATTTACCCCTTTTTTGGGTTGGGATAAACTATTTACGAAAAAGTAATACCTTAGCCAATCACGACTAAGAGGTTCTCTCATATTTTGTTTTCTACCTTTCCAGGTATGAGGGAATATTTACGAAAAGGGCCAGCTGAAGTTTTCTTTTCTCCTCTTTTCAAACTCTCTAAATATGAAAAGACATCGAGTTTCGCCTTTGTCAGGTTTGTTAAAATTTTATGACACTGGATCCATCATCATGATGATTATCGAGTTCCTCCTTGCTAGGGCTCATAAAATGTACTAGGATGGATTTGTCCGAAGGACAAAATTATATGACAAGCATATGCTATCCTCTTCAAGCTTGCGTAAAAATAAAGAGGTTCTTGCCAGAAATGGTGGGGGAAAATGGAAGTTATTCATTAGTTGTGTTGGCAGTATGTCACTCTTGAACATGACACTTATCTACAGTTCACGTCGGGTTGGGATATCTTCACTCTATCACTTTGCCTCCATGGGTTTGGGAAATCCGTTTTCCTCTCCTTCGATTACCAATATTGTCAACATGACCTCTGATCCTATTTGAGTCAAATGCTACAAAATTCCAAAGTCATGTTGCCGATATGTTCAAGAGAAAATCCTTCTATAGTTTGTACATTCCTTGACCCTCTATTTCAATCTTGATTAACATTCATATCAAATTCTTGACAAATCCTTCATATCAAATCCTTCTATAGTTTGTACATTCCTTAACCCTCTATTTGAGTCTTGATTAACATTCATATGATGTGGGATTCATTATGACCCTCCTTCGACAAATCTCTTCCTGTCGACTCCAGCTCATTATCCGAGAAGTCGATCTAGAGACTCTTATCTGGTACCTTAGATTTTGCATGCCCTAATGGAAAGTTCTTCGCATTTGATGAGAGGTTCTCATCATTGGCCTTCGATCGAGTGATTTCATGAGCGTTCAACTCTAGCTCACTACTCACATTTTGTGGATTGTACTAGTAGTACCTTGAGGACCATTTTCATCATTGGTGATTTCTCTCACGCCTGTTAATAGTTTACATCATTGATTGGTAATCAGGTGATTTTCCTGCATGTTTGACTTCAGCCTATTTATTCACATACTTGAAATTGTACTCATTCTGGTCATGACAGAGCACAAGACCCTCGATTTTTTTCTCGAGAGTCCAGGTTGCGAGGTGATATGATTTTTCCGTGACTGGATACATGTTTCTTTTAGATGGATGGCTAAGACCATACCATGAGTCTATATGAGATCCTTCTCAAATGGATGACCACAACCATGACATGGTCTCTTTTATGGATGGTTGCGTCCATACCCTGATTCATGTATTTTCATAAAAGATTCTAGTTGTTGGCAATATGATGCAATGTGTTGTCCTTGATGGCAACCTACTTGATGAAGTTGTCCTTAATGGAAACCTACTTGATGAGTTGCCTATGAAAGGGGGAGATTGTTGGCAATATGTTTCTTGTATTTTACTATATTGAATTGATTGTCCTGAATGGAAACTCTCTGATAAAGGATGCAGATAATGACTGTATGAACTCAGAAAACCATCAGCAGTTCTATACAAGTAGATTATAAGACTGTTCAATATGACATGATTAATGTTGACCAAAATTCTATGAGAAGGAGCTTTGGCACTATATGGCTCTTTAGGAGGTGTTGTGGCATGTGCACAGATCACATATGTGAGTCGATCAGGGTTTATAAACAACTCTTGAATAAACCCTGTTGCAAGGGTTCGAAATTAAATATTCAGTGTATAAATTGAAGGAGTTAATGGTTGCGGAGATATGATGGTTTTGATTGTAGAAAAGATTATAATTGCGATAGACCATAGTACAATGATTAGCTTGTGGAATCAAGAACTTGAATTTGCAGTTAGAAGCGGAACTGTGATAGGGTAGAACTCCGAACATGCAATGGAAGGGTCTACGCTAGTAAGGAGCTGACTGGCCTTCATGGAGAAAGGAACGAGGAGCGAGGGAAAATCAGTTATAACGCGGAAGAACTAAAATAGAGTATTTGGCATTGAACTCTTGGTGGAACATGGACTAACCCCTTTGGAATCATGAACGGAACCTGGAAGGAAAGAGGTGGAACATAACAAAAGGAAGCGCAACGGAACCTTGCGTGGAAGAACAAAACCATGATTGAGTGAATAGTGAAGGTGGTTTTCGGGTTTCATCGCACCACCTTTCGGTGATAGGCGGTATTTCCTGGTTGGGTAGCGATTCCATAGAGTGCTTGACACGTGTCCCTGTATGAATCCACAAAACCGCTTGTCGCTGCACGCCATCGCGCGTTATTGTTCGACCTAGGATGCCCAGTGATATTGTTGTGCGCCGTTGATCTGGAGGGAAGCCATCGGATGGTGGACGTTTGATAAAACTGCACGGAAACTAACCACAGTACGGCGGGCCATCGCATGTTAACGATCGGCATCGGAGGTCGAGCAATATGCATGTACGTCGTTGATCTGGAAGCTTGCTAATCTAACGGCGATCAGACGCTGGACTTGCGCGAAGTTTACTTAGGGTACCGTGCGCATATTGGATTGGATATTGACTATATTTGTGGGCCCAGGGTCAAAGGTTTATCATAAGATTAATTGTTTGAAAAGCGTTGATGCGAAGGGTTAACCTTAATCCTAAAGTTAAGTCCAAAAGTATTAAATTAATTATTTAATTACCAAGATTATCTATTTTGACCTCATCCAGGAATACCATTAGCAATTAAATGGTTTTGACCCATGGTTTTAATAAAAGCGAAAACTATATAAGGTGATGAGAATTATTATACGATGTGTGCATGAGAAAGGGTTGTGAATGAATACTTCACTCTGAAGTATATTTGTATGGAATGGGTAACAGTTTGCTGAAAGATCTAAATTAAGGATACACCTCGGAAGAAAATGAATAAATATGATGGCTTGCAAGGTATGTTGTGAGGAAGCTGTTGGATTCAGCGTGAAAATTGATGAAACGTGATTTGCAGTGGTGCTGAGGGTCAGAGCCTTTAGTGAGGGGGTTGTAGCTCCCTTCCAGTGGTAATTGGTAAACGAGAACAGGGGGTAGTTGCTCCCTTCCAGGAGAGGCTGGTAAATGAGAGAAGGTTGTAGCCTTCTGCAGGTGGGTGCCTGCGTGCTGGTAAGAGTCTGCACCAGTACATGATTGTAAGAATTTTTCTTTATAATAAAATATTGAAGACAGAGACGACAGTAGTGGTGGTTTTCTCCTGAATTGGGTTTCCACCTTAAAATACCGGTGTTATTGTGTGTTTCTTATGTGTGATGGTTTATTCAGTTATTACTGCACATGCTTATTTCTTTCTAAACGTCTGATGAATGAATGATGCAATAATCTATGTAAAGAATTAAATGTATAATAAGATCTCTGTATATATATGCAAGTTTTCTTAAGGATATCCACATTTACATGAGTTGGATTCAATAAAGCATCGTATGGGTTTAAGAGAAACAAAATTTTTCAGTCAGCTCTAAATACTGATTCACCCCCCCTCTCAGTATTTTTCAACAATTGGTATCAGAGCAGGTCCTTCTGAAAAAGCTTATCCGCTAGAAGGAAGATCAATCAAGATGAGCAATCAAGATGGAACAACATCTATCAGGCCTCCACTCTTCAACGGAAACAATTTAATATTCTGGAAAATAAGGATGAGATCCTATCTTCAGTCTCTAGGAGCAGATGTATGGGCTATAGTTGAACAAGGATATCAATATCCAGTTGCAGTACCAACAGATCCAACGGAGAGAAAGAATTACGAAACTAATGCAAAAGCGGTCAATGCTTTGTTGGGGAGTCTAACTGAATCAGAATTTGTCAAAGTCATGCAGCTGAATACAGCAAAAGCAATATGGGACAAAATCATTCTAAGTTATGAAGGCGATACAAAGGTAAAAAGTGCCAAACTCCAAACTCTCAGAATTCAATATGAGAATCTAAAAATGCATGATGAGGAGAGCATTGCCAATTTCTTTCTACGTCTTGATGATATTGTAAATTGTATGAGAAATCTGGGAGAAACAATAACCGAATCTACTTTGGTTGAGAAATTTTTACGATCTCTAACGACAAAATTTGAGTCAAAAGTTTCTGCACTTGAAGAAAAACAGGATCTTCAAAATATTATTGTGGTGCAACTTCATGGCATACTAACTGCATATGAAATGAGAAGAGGAGGACCATCTGAGGTCAAAGAAGCCGTCTTTAGAGCTTCTACAAAAGGGAAAGAAGTACAAGAGACAGAAGGATCAGGGTATATCTCAGAAGAAGAGGAGGTAAATTTTGTAAAGAAACTCCAACTTGGTACAGGATGGTTTAGAGGTAAGCTTCCTTTCAAATGTTTTGCTTGTGGAAGAGTCGGTCATTATGCTACTAAGTGTCCTCACAAAGAAACACATGAAAAGGGAAAGGAAGTAGCAAGAAGGAATAAGAATCGTTTTAGCACTAGAAAAGGTTACTATACTCATGTAGATAGTGATGGGTTATCTGACAGTGAGGAAGAATGTGAACAAGATCTTAAACTTCTCATGGCATTTGAAAAGGACTCTAAAGAAGAAAAAGACACTTTTATGGATGCTTTAGACGATAATGATTTTCTTGATGAATTCAATCAACTCAAGATATTCTTAGAAGAAAGTAAAATATCCATAGAAACTCTGAAAAATCAGCTTGAAGAAAAGGAGAAACACAATGAGAAATTAGAATGTGAAATAGTAGGTCTAAGAAAAGAAATTGAGAAAATGAAGACTTTGAATCTTAGATTTGCTAAAGGATTTGAAACCTTAGATGAGATTATCAAGGTACAACGTTCTCCTCTTATAAAGACAGGTCTTGGATATATCGGAGAATCTTCTTAGACTTCAGCACTAAACTATCTAAAAGCAGCTACAGCCAGTATACAATGTTCTTCCACTCAGCAAGGAAATAAAGAATCTTCACAGGTAAAGCATGACCAGCTCAATTCAAGGAACACTAACAAGAATACCTTTCAAAGAAACACCAACCAACATGTAAATTCAAGTAAAATATTTTATGATCGCAGAAATTTCTTCTTCAATGGACAATGTTTCTCATGTCACAATTTTGGTCATAAAGTTGTTCAATGTGTTGCATATAAAACCATTATGACAAGAGAAGCAAGAAAGAAAAGGATGGATATTGGAACAAAGAAGAATACCTATAATAACTTTTCTCCTCTTCAAAATGAAGTTGAATGTGCTTATTGCAATAACTTTGGCCATGAAGAATCTGAATGCAGGAGAAAAATCCAGCCAAAAGAACAATTTCCTTCAAGCTCCAAAGTGTGGAAAAAGAAGGAATTACAAGTTGAAAATTGTGGCATAGCTTTATTTGCAGAAGGTGAAGAAAATCAATGGTACATTGATAGTGGGTGCTCTAAACACATGACAGGTGACAAAAACAAACTTGTTGCATATAGTGCTCTAGAAAAGGAGAAAAATGTTACATTTGGAAATGATACTCCTGCTGTTATTAAGGGAAAAGGGTTTGTTTTTCTAAAAGAAAAGGTGAAAGCTAATAATTTCATGTACGTAGATGGATTAAAGCATAATCTGTTAAGTGTAAGTCAAATGTGTGATCAAGGAACTGAAGTTGTCTTTAGTTCAAAAGAATGTGTGGTACGTGATCTTGATACAGGCAAAACAATTATAAAAGGAAACAGAACTCCAAGAAACCTGTATGTATTGAAGAACTGCAAAGAACAATGTTACTTGAGTAAATCTTCAAAAAATTGGCTATGGCATAGAAGGTTGGGGCATCTGAGTTTCTCTCAAATCAACAAATCAAGCAGACTTAAAGTTGTTCATGATATTCCTAATATTACTCTACCTGAAAGTATCATATGCAAATCTTGCCAATTTGGTAAGCAGACCAGAGTGCAATTTAATGCCAAGGAAGGATCATCAAGTAAGCCTCTTGAACTTATTCATACTGACATATGTGGACCTATGAGGAAAAATTCACCACGTGGTGAACAATACTATATCTTATTTATTGATGATTTCTCTAGAATGTGTTGGATTGGGTTGATTAAACACAAAGATGAAGCATTTGAGAAATTTCAGATCTTCAAAGCACTGGTTGAAAATGAATTAGATCTAAAAATCAATTGTCTTAGATCTGATCGAGGAGGAGAATATACATCAGATGAATTCCTTGAATTTTGTGAACAACATGGTATAAAAAGACAGTTTTCAGTAGCAGGTACTCCACAACAAAATGGAGTAGCAGAAAGAATGAATAGAACAGTTCAACAAATGGCTAGAGCTATGCTTGATGATTCCGGAACACCTGACACATTTTGGGGAGAAGCAGCACATACATCGGTAAATATTCTTAACAAGGCACATGTTCGTGTAAATAGTGATAAAACTCCATATGAACTCTGGTATGGTAATCCTCCCACTATGAAGCATTTTAGAGTTTTTGGAAGAAAATTCTTTATCAAAAATAATGATGAAAAACTTGGCAAGTTTGAACCCAGAGCAGATGAAGGAATACTTCTTGGTTACTCCTCTAGGAGTAGAGCATATAAATGTTACAATAAAAGACTTCGGAAGATTGTTGAATGTATTGATGTTGTTATTGATGAGTCTCTTGCAGCTCCAAAAGAAGAAAAACAAACAACAGATGAAGAAGATGATGACATATATCCTTATACATCAAATGGGAATAATATAGACAGTGAACTCAATGAAGAACCCAAAGATGATTTATCTGAAAAGGCTCCATCCAAATATGTTCAAAAGAATCATCCAGAATCTCAAATTTTGGGAGATAAGGGATCAGGTGTACAAACAAGAAGGATTCTTGTAGGATCTTCTAGCTATCTGGCATTTCTATCCACTATTGAACCACAAAATGTCAATCAAGCTAGCAAAGATGAATGTTGGATTCAAGCCATGAATGAAGAGCTTGATCAAATTGAAAAGAATCACACTTGGGAATTAGTACCAAGACCCCATGACAAAAATGTCATTGGAACTAAATGGATATTCAAAAACAAGTTAAATGAGAATGGGGATGTTATAAGAAATAAAGCTAGACTTGTTTGCAAGGGGTATGCTCAACAAGAAGGTATAGACTTTGAAGAAACTTTTGCTTCTGTAGCTAGACTTGAAGCCATAAGAATGTTTCTTGCTTTTTCAAGCTTCCAACAAATCAAAGTTTATCAAATGGATGTTAAATATGCTTTTCTTAATGGAGATCTAGAAGAAGAAGTTTATATAGAACAACCAGAAGGATTCATTTTGGGAAATGATGAAAATCTTGTTTGTAGACTTAAAAAGGCTCTATATGGTCTCAAACAAGCTCTAAGGGCATGGTATTATCGTCTTGAAAAATATCTTCATCAACAAGGATTTTCAAAGGGGTCTGCTGATAGCAACTTATACACAAAAACTAAAAATGATAAACTATTGATTGTGGTTGTATATGTTGATGATATCATTTTTGGAAGTAATGAAGAGCCTATGAGTCAGAAATTTGCTTCTGTTATGCAGCAAGAATTTGAAATGTCTTTACTTGGGGAACTAACATTCTTTCTTGGCTTGCAAGTGCAACAAGCAACAGATGGCATATTCTTATCACAAGCAAAATATCTTAAGCAAATTCTGAAGAAATATGGCATGGAAGAGTGCAAACCTGTAAGTACACCAATGATAACCGGATGTAATCTCAGTTCTCATGATGATTCTCCCACGGTGAATCAACCAGAATACAGATCTATGATAGGAAGTCTACTTTATCTCACTGGGACTAGACCAGACATTATGCATGAAGTTGGGATTGTTGGACGATTCCAAGATAATCCAAAAGAGTCTCACCTTCAAGCTGTCAAAATAATATTCAAATATCTACAAGGAACTCAAGACTTTGGACTATGGTATCAAAAGAATGTTGATCTCACTCTTCATGCTTACACTGATGCAGATTGGGCTGGAAATGTTGATGATTGGAAAAGCACTAGTGGTGGTGCATTCTATATGGGGCCCCGGTTAGTATCTTGGTTCAGCAAGAAGCAAAGCTCTATTGCCTTATCTACAGCAGAAGCAGAATATGTGGTTGCCGCATCATGTTGCACTCAACTTCTCTGGATGATGCAAACCTTACAAGACTTTCAAATCAAATGTTCACCTCCTATATCCATTATGTGTGATAACACAAGTGCCATCAGTATCTCAAAGAATCCGGTTATGCATTCCAAGACCAAGCACATTCCCATCAAGTATCATTTCTTACGTGAACAAGTGCTTGAACAAAAGGTGAAGTTGGAATATGTACCCTCCAAAGAACAAGTTGCTGACATTTTTACCAAACCTTTACCTAGGGAAGCATTCGAATATCTCAGATAGAAGCTGGGAGTAGTCTCGGCCATGCAGAAGATCATATCTACTTAAATACAGAAGATTAAAATTGGATATGCTCCTGTTGAAAATGTTCAGGATGCATAGGCTAATGGGGGAGCTTTGGTCATATGAAAAGGGTGCATTGTTGGCGGTCTAATTATTTGCTGTGGTCTGATCTCATGCTTGAGATTCTTTGGTCTTGATTGTATAAGTTATTTCTATAATGTGACAGGAAAGTTCATAGAGTCATATACTTCTTTGAAAAATATGTTTGAAGATTAAGCATGAACTCAGGGGGAGCATGGTAAATTCAGTACACTTTAGATCTACAGAGCTCATCTTTCTACAAGGGAAGATAAACCTTGTTTTGGTTTTGATCTGCCCTTTTCCCTTGATGTCAAAGGGGGAGAGTATCATGGTGTTTGAATAATGGTTATAATCAATGTAATGTATCTATCTGTTGTGGTGATCAAACACCATCACGGTTTCCATGAAGTCCAAAGGGGGAGATTGTTGGCAATATGATGCAATGTGTTGTCCTTGATGGCAACCTACTTGATGAAGTTGTCCTTAATGGAAACCTACTTGATGATTTGCCTATGAAAGGGGGAGATTGTTGGAAATATGTTTCTTGTATCCTACTATATTAAATTGATTGTCCTGAATGGAAACTCTCTGACAAAGGATGCAGATAATGACTGCATGAACTCAGAAAACCATCAGTAGTTCTATACAAGAAGATTATAAGACTGTTCAGTATGACATGAGTAATGTTGACCAAAATTCCATGAGAAGGAGCTTTGACACTATATGGATCTTTAGCAGGTGTTGTGGTATGTGCACAGATCACATATGTGAGTCGATCAGGGTTTATAAACAGCTCTTGAATAAACCCTGTTGCAAGGGTTCGAAATTAAAGATTCATTGTATAAATTGAAGGAGTTAATGGTTGTGGAGACATGATGGTTTTGATTGTAGGAAAGATTATAATTGCGATAGACCATAGTACAGTGATTATCTTGCAGAATCAAGAACTTGAATTTGCAGTTAGAAGCGGAACTGTGACAGGGTAGAACTACGAACATGCCATGGAAGGGTCTACGCTAGTAAGGAGCTGACTGGCCTTCATGGAGAAAGGAACGAGGAGCGAGGGAAAATCAGTTATAACGCGGAAGAACTAAAATAGAGTATTTGGCATTGAACTCTCGGTGGAACACGGACTAACCCCTTTGGAATCATGAACGGAACCTGGAAGGAAAGAGGTGGAACATAACAAAAGGAAGCGCGACGGAACCTTGCGTGAAAGAACGGAACCATGACCGAGTGAATAGTGAAGGTGATTTCCAGGTTTCATCGCACCACCTTTCGATGATAGGCAGTATTTCCTGGTTGGGCAGCGATTCCATAGAGTGCTCGACACGCGTCCCTGTACAACTCCACAAAACCGCTTGTCACTGCACGCCATCGCGCATTATTGTTCAACCCAGGATGCCCAGCGATATTGTTGTGCGTCGTTGATCTGGAGGGAAGCCATCGGATGGTGGACGTTTGATAAAACTGCGCGGAAACTAACCACAGTACGGCGGGACATCGCACATTAACGATCGGCATCGGAGGTCGAGCGATATGCATATACGCCGTTGATCTGGAAGCTTTCTAATCTAACGGTGATCGGACGCTGGACTTGTGTGAAGTTTACTTAGGGTACCGTGCGCATATTGGATTGGCTATTGACTATATTTGTGGGCCCAGGGTCAAAGGTTTATCATAAGATTAATTGTTTGAAAAGCGTTGATGTGAAGGGTTAACCTTAATCCTAAAGTTAAGTCCAAAAGTTTTAAATTAATTATTTAATTACCAAGATTATCTATTTTGACCTCGTCCAGGAATACCATTAGCAATTAAATGGTTTTGACCCATGGTTTTAATAAAGGCGAAAACTATATAAGGTGACGAGAATTAGTATACGACGTGTGCATGAGAAAGGGTTGTGAATGAATACTTCACTCTGAAGTATATATGTATGGAATGGGTAACAGTTTGTTGAAAGATCTAAATTAAGGATACACCTCGGAAGAAAATGAATAAATCTGATGGCCTGTAAGGTATGTTGTGAGGAAGCTGTTGGATTTAGCGTGAAAATTGATGAAACGTGGTCTGCAGTGGTGCTGAGGGTCGAAGCCTTCAGTGAGGGGGTTGTAGCTCCCTTCCAGTGGTAACTGGTAAATGAGAACAAGGGGTAGTTTCTCCCTTCCAGGAGAGGCTGGTAAACGAGAGAAGGTTGTAGCCTTCTGCAGGTGGGTGCCTGCGTGCTGGTAAGAGTCTGCACTAGTACATGATTGTAAGAATTTTTCTTTATAATAAAATATTGAAGACAGAGACAACAACAGTGGTGGTTTTCTCCCGAATTGGGTTTCCACCTTAAAATACTGGTGTTCTTGTGTGTTGCTTATGTGTGATGGTTTATTCAGTTATTACTGCACATGCTTATTGCTTCCTAATGTCTGATGAATTAATGATGCAATAATATATGTAAAGAATTAAATGTATAATAAGATATCTGTATATATATATGCAAGTTTTCTTAAGGATATCCACATTTACATGAGTTGGATTCAATAAAGTATCGTATGGGTTTAAGAGAAACAAAATTTTTCAGTCACCTCTAAATACTGATTCACCCCCCCTCTCAGTATGTATATGTATCTATGTTTGATTTGTAGGTCTCTCGACGGTAGCATCTGGTTCCTTGCACGTACTTGTAAAGAATTTCACCCCTCACTCATGTTCGGACTTCATACTTTAGGGGGCATCTATTACACAACAATTTTTCACTATCCCAGTACTCCTCGTTCCTTGATCCTGGAGGACCCATATAGTGACCCTTGTGTACTTTCCAAGCATGGAATGCATACCCCTAAACCACACTTTGTCTGCCAAATCATCTCCCTTTACAACTTTTCTGGAAGATCCCTATAAAAACCTTGTTTTCAAGCATCTCCCTTTACAACTTTTCTGGAAGATCCCTATAAAAACCTTGTTTTCAAGGTCGATGCTTTGTCTTAGTGTCTGACCAGCGCCGATAGTAGAGATTTGCACTGGGACCTGTGTTGATCCACGCTCTGTCTTAATGTCAGACACACGCCAACCCTCTTCTGGAATGTTTTTAAAATAGAAACAAAGTTTCCACGACTAGAAGCTTCGTGAGGCGGCGAGTTAGAAGTTTGTTTTAAGGATATGGCCGAGGAATTCCCCTTTGGGATTCTTGTTCCCAATAAATAGGAACTACTCCAAAGGATAAGCTATTTTCCCATTATTTGAGGGCCCATATCCTCCTCCTCCATTTTTATATAAAGAGACCTCTTTCACCTCTAATGCCTTAGTTAGATTTAGCTAGAGAGGAGAAGAAATTATAGCTTTGCGAGAATAGAGCAGAGTGTGATTGTTTTTGTGTGTTAAGAAAATAGTGAGATCTCGGAATTTTGTGTATGAGGGTGTTGCAAATGTGCTTGGATATGGACCTACCGAAGGAGAGCCTTAACATCAAGTCTTGGTTGTAAACTCCCCTTGCATTTATCATAATAAAATGAAACTAATGTTTATCTCCCACTCTTGTTTACATTTATAATGATATTTCTAGCATTCCTTGATCAGTTATATAGGTTGTAATTGTTTTATGTTTGTCATGATTTTACGCTTGTCGTGATGTCTCGACTATCTATACAGGTAATCGGACATTGGTAGCAACGTGTATCGAGCTTGAGGAAGAACGTCATATCAAGAAGCTTCAATGGAAGATGCCAACATAGCATCAAAACAAGGTAGGTCATCTTCCTTGCTCTGGATTTCATTTACAATCTAGGAAGGTAGATGTTAGTATGTTCTTGTAGTTGCTAGACCCACCCTAGGGCTAGAGGGATCGCCTCTGTCCGTAGAGGGGATTTACCTACACAACAGACAACTACAAATATTAGTTAGCTCGTTACCAAATAAATTATTGGTTAGGTATTCAAAGCTTCTTTTGTATCTACTAGGTAAAACAAGGTCCTCATCTAGCCACAAAGGATTAGGATTGGAATAATTACTTAGAAGAACAAATTGTTAGTTGTATTTTTGACATTAAAGTCTCCTAACAAGAGGACATTACCTTCATTTCTCATACTATGAATATATTTTTCTAAGGTATTATAAGGGAAATTTTTATCTAAATTTTTTTTCTTATAAAAAAATAGAATTAATATGTGTGAAATTACAATATAAATCCTCTTAGCATTAATTTCATAGATTTCTATCCAAATGTTTTGAATGAAGGGCTCAATATTATAAATCCAAGTGTGAAAAGAAACATTATTTTTTATGTAATAGGATATTCCTCCAATCCTTCTGTGAGAATATTTCTTGTTCCATCGTGATACCAAGGTGAATTCATCTATATGAGGGACCTTAGACTCATCATGCTCCCATGTTTCAACCAGAAAAATCATATCAATTTCACTTGGGGTCCAACCCAACGTAGGAGCTTTATGCCATGTAAAGTCATAAAAGTTCTAGAAAAGGATCTAGAGTGTTCCAATTTTCTATCTATTATTATCATTTTGGTCTCTATACCCATTAATGGTTTTCCTATTTTTAATTATTGTCATTTACATTCCTTTATGGTTTCCTTTACTTTTTTAACCTTCTTCCCTAACTCAACTTGGTCTATCAGAATGAGGTCTGGATTTATAATGATTCCTATCCTTTTTAAGATTGAATATTTTCTAAGTATACCAAATTTATTGTCAATAGAATTTATCTTGACACAAATCAATCTATTTTTATGTTCGAGTATATTTCCCATGCCTTTTTCTTCTATGAGATACGTTGGTTCAATTTATGACTTATTTTTTAGCTCTTCTTTTAATATTGCTAGGGTGTCCTCATCTTTCTACTCTTTTAGACCTACAATTATAAGATTCAAGGATCTTTTATTACCCTCGTGATCCATCTTGATTAGGTTATTCATTTTCTTTTTAATGAGTTTGATATCTAATCTATTTTTCATACTAATAATATTTATGAGAATGTTCTTTTATATTAAATTTGAAAAAATAAAGTATTAAAGTATTATATCTTTTATTTTTTTAAATAATTAAATTACAATTTGTTTTCTTAAATATATTTTTGTTTTAATTTATTTCTCAAATTGATTTAAAATTTACATTTTTATAAAATTTATTCAAAATTTGCTCTCTTTTCTCTTGGATGGGGTGTCAACAAGTGGCAATGAAACAATCCATGCATGTCAAGGATCCACCACCTCGATAAACCAACCATCATAATCATACCCAAGGTAGGCTTCATCCTTAGTTTCTTGCTACAAAGGGAGATGAAATGATGGTAAGGATCCTCAACTCTCCCCCTTAACTCCAAATAATTAGGGTAATTGTAGTCGAAATTCCTAGAACATGTTAGAAATCACAACATATGATGAGCTTTTGAGGAAGCTAGTTTATAAGGCAAGTATAGATAGATTTTAATCAATGCCATCATGACAAGATGAGGGAGAGTTATTGAAGGATACACTAATTAGATTTTATGGAATTAGTCTTCTTAGCTTGATCCTTGGTTGGTTTGTTGTTGGTAGTTGGTAATATCCTGATTTTGTTGGCAAGGGGTGGGAAGAATAGTGGCATGCTGAACAAGCCTATCTTCCTCGTAACCGCAAATTTGTAGATCAGTGGCTTTGTTTTTCCCCTTCCGCCGTGTTCTATTTCTCCTAGTTCTTTTGTTTTCTGGAGGAGGAATGAGAATTAGGTTGAATAGGTTATTTTGGATAGTGGAAGTCATAGTTAAGTTAGAGAAGGAGTTATAGTGGGTGGGTCAAGTCTTACTTCCCCTATTGAGCATCATTTCTACTTTGGAGCCTCTCTGGCTTTCGTTTGTCTCATGGAGGGTGTTAATTAACAACGATTGTATGGATCATGTGTTATCCATGTTGGAGGGGGGGGGAACAAAAAAAGAGTGTGGAGGTTGGTAGAGCTTCCTCCTTTGGTCATCCCACTCATTCATTGAGGTCCTTTATTGAAGTGTGGGAAGATGAGAAATTCTACCATCGTTAATCCTTGGAGAGGGAAAAAAATAAATGAATAAACTAGAGAAGGAGGTGCAAAATAAAATGAGAAGCCTATCTGAGGCCCAGATCTTATTAAGGAGGTTCAGGGATTGGTATCAGACATGGTTCATTCATGCACAAAGAGACTAAACTTTTCAAAATTATCGAAACATACTAGATGACCAAGACCCTCATTGTGTAAGCCTTAGATAATAATAATGAAGACCATCAAGATATTACACTTACATTTAGAATCTTTGAGGGTAAAATTGAAGTCGTGTGCAAGGGGGTATTTTGCATTGAGATCTCTCACACCTAGGTACTTTAGGGAGAAACCAATAAGTAGAGAGAGGGTGGTTTAATTGGCACCCAATCCAACCAGATCACCCCTCAGGGTGGTACCCAACTCTCAATATAAGCTCAGAACTAGGGGGAGAATGCCAAGAGCTCTAACAATGTGCATATTGAGGAGTAGCTACCACCCCATCTAGATTTATCCTTGAATATAGTATTCTCAATTCTTGTTTTCATGCTTGTGTGTTACTATGAATATCTATAGGCAACTATTTATTTCAAAATTTAGTTTAGATTCACTAGCTTACAAAAACTACTAAATGATGACCTTGTTTTTGGATATTAAGCTAGTGGAGGGACTAATTTTCCTTGAGGTAGTAACCCACCAATCTCTAGTTGTATTCCTATTTTATCTGTAATGTAGATTAATTTTTTTTTTTAGCTTAAATTATAGTTCTTATTTTTATATATATATATATATATATATATATATATATATATATATATATATATATATATATATATATATATATATATATATATATATATATATATGTATGTATATGTCAGGCCAGGAGTTAACTCCACCAAAAAGACTGAATTTAATTGATTAAGGATGCATATTAATATATACATGGAGGTGAGACTCTTGGGATTCATTTCCCAATGTCTCTTCAACTTCCTTATTTTCTATTTACATTAATGTACAACTTCACCCAATCCCTTAGGATTAGGTGTCAACATTCCCCCCCTTAATCTGAAATGATGTTGGTGAGTCCTGTTAGCCCCCCTATGAAATTTTTGACAAGCAAATAGGGGGCTAAAATGTTCCTGAGTCTTCAAGGAATGCATTTCCCCTGAAAACACAGTCTCCTTGAAGTCTCCATGTGTCTTTTATCCTTTGATAAATTCCCCTCTGCTGATTCCTATTATAAAGCCTCTCTGTTGGTGAAGAAATGACCAAAGGCCCCATTTTCCCCCTTATTTCACCTCCACCTAGCCTCTACTTCATCCCCCTTGTCTTCCCCTTCTATTTCCCTTCTTACCCTTCAAATTTCCCCAAAATCCCCTTAAAAAATTCTACCCTTACCCTTTGTTGGCCTTTTTCCCCCTCTATTTCTCTATCGTTCCCCTTCCCAACCTTCAAAATCCATTTAAAAAGGGCTAAAACCCATCTTCCGACCTTATTACAGGTCTAAGCCCCTTTTCTGCCGGCCCCTTAACCACTTCCCATACATGCCCGTGCGCTGGGACCAAGTGCCTAAGTCCCAGGCGCTAATCGCAATCGGAGCTGTCAGCGGGCGCGTTTCCTTTGTAAACTCCAAAGTCCCGATGCGATCGTTTTAACATGTTAAGTCCCGCGATGCGTCTTGTGCCATCAATCTATCATGAGATCTGACGGCGGAGCGCTAATCGCTAACCCCCTGCCAATCGCAATCGGAATTTTTTCTCCCGATCCCCCGATTGATCGCAGCCTCTACCTCCGATCCCCTGATCTTGCGATCGCTCGATTAAATCCTGGCCGTCCATCCCCTTTCTGATCCAACGGCCGTCGTCTGCCCCGCTCAATTGCAATCGCAAGTTTCACCGTGTCACACTTGGCTCCGCCCCGATTGCGATTGATGCGATTACATCTTCGCCGTCCGTTTCCTCCTAGATCCAACGGTCATCACTCCTCTCGACCCATCACAGTCGCAATGTCGGAAATGTGTTACACCTTTTTACCCCCGATTGCGATGGTTTCGATTCAATCTCAGCCGTTGATCCTCCCCTAGATTCGATGGTTCTGGTCTAATCGCCCTCCGCCTCCACCGGGTCCTACCTCGTATGATCATTCCCGCCGGTTTTTCATTGTTTTTCATCACATTTCTTTGTATTCCCCCCCCCCCCCAATGTTTAACCTTTAGGTTTCATGCCAATAACTATTTCTTCCACCATTTCCATTGTTTCTCAACTGTCCCGCCATCATTTTTCCTCCCGCCTCCGCAGCATTTCTCCGCCACCCCTGCTGGGTTGTAACAGGTTTATTTCAAATTGTGCATACAACTCAGAGAGGTCTATTCAGCACGTGCCAGTGAACTAGCAGCAGAGACTCGAAAAGGATTTACGCCTGTAATTGAAGATTAACAATTTGATCCCAAAGTCAAAGGAAAGGCGCAGCTTGAAGACTTAAGCACACAAAGAGTCTTATCTGTGTTTAAATATCAGCAGAAGTACTCTTCTCCAGAAGGACATCCTCCTACAAGAAATCTCCATTCCTCCTCGAGCCCATAAGCAATTAAATACACGGACAAGAGCTTCATTGAAGACTGTCTGAGCCGCAGTAATGGAGGAATGGAGAAGCCATGCAGATCTTTCCACCAGTTCATTTATTCCAGAATGGCAGCAGAGAGCTCCATACGGTCGAAGGATCCCAAATGAACATCAGAGGTCAAAATCGACCTGACAAAGATCTCCGAACCAGTCTCAAGAGTACATTCAGCGTTGCAGAAAGCCATTAAGCAGAAGGGGCGCGAACACTTCCGCCATTTCTATCTTAATGAGATCAATTAATTGTCTATCTACCTTTGTTTCTCTCTTTCTGTTATAAAAATCCCCAAGAACGAATTGTAAAGGTTGTTGTTCAGTTGTTGGGCATTTTTGCTGTTAGAGGGATTCAGTTTGACTGTTAGAACAGTCTTGGGAGGGAGTTACAGAGTAGCTTGTATGTAATAGGCTGGGAGGAGAAAGTCTGGACTGTATTAGCCATTGAGCTTATTGTACATGACTGGTTTTGCATCAATTAATCAAAGCACATTTCATAGGATCCTGGTCTATTTCTATTGGTGATGTTTTCTGACTCTGTTTATTTCATTTTCATATTGTTTCATGTTCTTCTGGTAGGCAACAGAAGTATAACATAGGATTCACCCTTGCTAGGTGCCCTATGTTTCCTTCTCTCCCTACCTTTAATGTTTTCTGCTTTATGTATTATCTAAGAGTAAAATCACGGGTTTAACCAGTGCAGCGGATGTTATTGCCTGCTGGCTGATGTATGAACTTGGGGGTTTGCTGCTTGGATGCTTATTTGTTAGATTTATCTCTGTTCTTTCACTTGGAGTTGCTAAATCAGACCTAGAGTTAAATGACCTTTGGTCCGATCTATAAGCATCCCCTTTGTCTCTTTGAGAGCTGCCTTTGAGTATGTCCAAGCAGGTCTGGAGTTAAATGACCTCTGTCCTGATCTAGAGATAGAAAATTGGTTGTCTTTCCTTCTTCCACTTTCTCTCCTTAATGTTCCATTCCACCATTTTTCTAAAATATCCTTTAGTGTAGATGACTTGCCCTCTGAAAGCCTTGGCTAGTGGATGCAAGTAACTTCCTCTCATGACTCCATAGCCCAATGGATGGCACAGTTTTGACCTATCCTCCTTGCTGAAATATCCTGCTGTTCTGTTTCCTTTCTTCCCATTTCTTTCTCAGTCCATGATCTCCTGGCCAACCCAGCAACCAACCAACCAAATCACTTAAAACCCCCCTTTGTGCTTCATAACTAGCCTAAAATCTCATTTTGAGCTTCAAAGATATATCATTCCTTGCTCTATTTGGAGAGATCCCTCTCCGGGTCCAGGAGGGCTAGATCCTAGGGCCCCAAAGTGGTTTGATGTTGTCTCATCTTTTGGTATTTCGAAATCTGCCAAAACATGGGAACCCCAACAAGTCCAAGCACCATATTTTTCCCAATCCATTAGTATTAGGTGTGAACATTACCCCCCTTAATTTTAAGGGATGTTGGTGAGTCCAAGCATCGTTCTGAATTTTTCAAACTTTTCTCTTCCAAGCGCTTTGGTGAAGATGTTTGCAATCTTCTCATTTGTGGAACAATGACATAGATGGATTGTTTTGGCCTCAACATGATGTCAAATCAGATGGTATTTTGTATTGATGTGCTTTGTTTGATCATGGAACTTTGATTTCTTGGCCAACTATATTGCAGACATGTTATCGATCATGAGTGGAGTTGAATGCATTTGTTTCATTTGCAAATCTTCCAGGATTTTCCTGAGCTACACAATTTCCTTTGTTGCTTCAGCTGCTACCACATATTCTGCCCTAGTTGTGGAATCTGTAGGAACTGACTGTTTGCGTGATCTCCAAGAGACAACTCCTTATCCAAGACTCATAGTATAACCTGAAGTAGATACCCTGATTTCTTTGTCTCCATCAAAGTCTGTATCAGAGTATCCAATCAAGCTGAAGTCGCTCACTATAGAAATTTATTAATACTGATAGTATTACCAGATGCTCCTATTCTAACAAATTAATCTTATGTTAAATAAAAAATCCTTCCACTTAATTCTTTGCAGAAATTAAATCGCCAATTGCAAACACATGTGAAGAAAATCAATCACACATAAACACAGTTGTTTAATGGGAAATCTTAAAGCTAAAAACCCCAACTATCATATATTATGTATATCAATGGATGTAATAATCTCATGCAAAGCTTAGTACATCAAGCTCTCAGTACAATCAACAATCATTACACAATTTCATGCAAAAATTTGCATATCTATGCACCAATTTCTTGCCTTCTGGCAGCCTGGCTCCACTGCGCAATCCCTGCTGAAGAAGACCTCTGAATGAATTCAAATTTTCCTTTCCTTGACTGGGCAATCCTCATTGGCATCTCCAATGTGTGTTAGATGCATTGAATGCATCACTATAGTCACAACAGATAGTCCATCTCACCCTTTCACCTATCTCTCCAATGGGTCTCCACTGGAACTGACATGCAAGTAGTTAACTGTTGTATTTGTTTAGTTTTTAGTGAGTTATTAGTTGTGAATTAATTAACTAAACTCTCACTAGTGTATCTTTCAATTAGACTAGATACAACTAGCTCAACTGAGTTTAACTCACTTAATTGAGTTAAACTAAATAACAACTCCCATAACTACTCTTCCAACTCTGTCACAATTTATCCACTTCAGTTCTAACTGAGTCCTCCATGCATGAGCCACCAATAACCCTAGGAATTGCGTAATTCCTTCAACCCACTGATTTTTCAAATCTGTTCACTGAAATAAAGTGCTCCAAGAGAATAAGTTGATATTTATTGTCCGAATATTATTAAGGGCTAATAATAATCAACGTGCATCTATATTTAGATTGACGATCTATAAATAGATTTCGCCCAATATTCCAAAAATAGAATTTCATCTATTTTTCACATTTGACCAAACATCTACAAATAGCATCCTGCAACTTATAGAATATGCTCACCATGTCTAAAAATAGACATACACCTAAAAATAGCCGGCGGGCCCCACTTAGTGAAGGTGCTTACTTTTCACTAAGCTCATCATCTTGTTGAATCTCAACACTCCCTCTCAACAAGATAGGGATTGTCCTTCACCTCGATCCTGCCTCTATGGTATTCGAATTTTCTCCTACTGAGCGCCTTCGTCAGAATATTTGCATCCTGATCTTCTATAGGAATGTACTGAAGCAACATGATCTTCCGCTGCACACAATATCTGATATGATGATACCATATATTAATATGTTTAGATCTATCATGAAACACATGATTAATCGAGAGTTTAATGCAACTCTAATTATCAAAATGTATCATTGTAGGATCTAATTGAGAACTGAAAAAACCGACTAGGATCTTCCTCATCCAGATAGCCTCACATGCAACTTGACTTGCTTCCATGTATTCTGCTTCCGCTGAACTAAGTGCCATGGATCTTTGTTTCCTGCTGTACCAAGAAACTGCTATAGATCCGATACTGAAAACCCCTCTTGGTGTGCTCTTTCTGTCCGTTGGGTTGCTTGCCCAATCTGCATCCGTGAAACCATGCAACTTCACCTCATCCGTGTTTTTGTACCATAAGCTGTACTCAGATGTGCCCCTAAGATATCTCAAGAAATGCTTGCTTGCCTTCCAAAAGATTTTGGTAAGCTTAACCATCGCTTGACTAAGCTGGTTCACCGTATAGCATATGTTCGGTCTTGTATTAACTAAATACATGAGCGAACCCACCAACTATCGATAGACAGTAGCATCCACTACCTCTTCCGATGTAGCATCCTCTTTCCTCCAATTTCCTGGAAGAGGAGTATCCATGGGCTTGTAGTCCTCTATGTGAAACTTACCAAGTATCTCCCGAGGATACTTGCCTTGAGACACAAACAATTCACCTTCTCGATGCCATATTTGCATGAGTGTATCAACTGTTCATCACCTGTTAGTATTAAATCATCAACATAAAGAAAAATGATTAAAAGCTTACCCTCCACCACAATTTGGTATAGGTTTGCATCCGCCTCACTCTTGGTGAAGCCAAGTCAGGTGAAATAGCTGTCGATCTGTGTGTACCAAGCACGTGGTGCTTGCTTCAGCCCATACAACGCTCTTTTGAGTTTGCACACATGTGACTCGCTGCTGAAGATCTCAAATCCTTCAATTTTCTCAATGTACGCTTCTTCCTCAATTATCCCATTAAGGAACTCAATATTCACATCCATATGATGAATGTGCCAACCCATTTGCACTGAGAGAGCAAGGATGGTCCTTATGGAAGAATACTGTGCGACAAGTGCAAAGGTTTCTTCATAATCAATCCCCTCAGTCTGTGAGAAGCCCCAGGCAACAAATCTTGCCTTATACTTTTCAACGCTCCCATCAGCAGCTTGCTTTACCTTGTAGATCCATCTTGAACCTACCACTGATTTACCAACTCGCCTTGGAAAAAATTCCCAAGCATTGTTTTTGGCAATGGAGTCATACTCCTCCACCATGGCATCTAACCATGTGGGCTCCTGCACTGCTTCTTCAAAATAAGATGGCTCTGTCATGATACACTTGCTCATAAGAGCCACGTATCCAGTAAATCGGTCAGGTGACTGTCTCTGTCTGTGCTGTGATGTAGGAACTCCTACAATATTATGTGCCACATCAATAGGAACTCCTACATTATGTGCCACATCAAGCTTCAGTCTCTCAGCTTTTGTGGTACATTTTATGCCTGTTCTGATGTTTGGTTCTGCATGAGTGGACTCCTCCACTCCATGAATCTCATCCTATGGCCGATCCACATCTAGAGGCTCATCTTTGGGAACAATAATTTCCTCCTCTACATGCAAGTGTATCTCCCTCTCAAGCGACAACTTCATGGCTTTCACCTCATTGAATTTTATATCCCGTCGCACCACCGTCATTCGACTGTTTGGAAAATACACACAATAATTATGGGGTGTTTCTGTGTACCCTGTTGGGTATGTGTTATATTCTTTCCATGACTAGTCACACGTGGGGGGCTCACAGGGGGGGTGTTAGCACCCCATGTACGTTGCGTCGGGCGCATTAGCCCTCCCTGTCAGGGTCTGGGGTAGCGCCACGAGAAAAAAAATTTGGACCTTATTTTCCAGTGGGCGGACCTGCCCATGGTTTTGTGCATGGGTTTGCACATGGTTTTGGGGCATGATGGTTTTCAGCCCCTGGTATTTTGTAGATCCGGTCAAGGGAACTACGGTTATGTTCTAATCTAGGGTTAATGGATTGGGGTTTATGTATTCTTTGACATGTATATATATGTGTTGTAACACTAAAAGGAATATAGTGAAAAATCAAGTTGGTATCCCAATTTGGGATCCAGGGGAAAATCTCTGTGTATATCTGTTTTATGTTTTATTCTCTCTCTATTTTTTATTTTCTGTTTTTAAGATTCGTTTGCAGATAATTTCTGTACAAGATTAAAACCTACATACCCCACAAATATCCCAACTTCTGTAGTCGGCTCCAGCTTCTTCCTAACATCCTTTGTCACATGAATGTAAACAAATGAGCCAAAAATATTCAAATGAGAAATATTAGGCTTCTTACCAATAAAAGCTTCTTCAGGTGTACTCAGGCCAAGTACTCTATGAGGACAATGGTTTTGCACATAAACTGCAGTGTTGCATGTTTCCGCCCACAAGTGAATCAATAGGCCCTGGTCATGCAGCATAGCTTGTGCAACACCCACGATCATTCTATTCTTCCTCTCCACGACCCCATTCTGTTGTGGGTTGTGAGGCACTATGAGTTCTCTTTGAATTCCTTCTTTGCTACAAAAGTCTTTGAATTCGTTCGAGATATATTCACCACCATTATCGCTCTGCAGACCCTTCACTTGCTTCCCCGAATCCTTCTCCACAAATGCTTTAAACTCACAAAACTTTGATAATTTTTCGCTCTTCTTCTGCATGAAGAAGATCTAGCATCTATGAGAATATTCATCAACAAATATAACATAATACCTTTGTTTTGTTGTTGAAGCAACCGAGAAAGGTCCACACACGTCTGTGTGAATTTTCTCTAGGATCACTGAAGCACGGTTCTCCTTCTCATTAAAGGTGGTCTTCACAAACTTGCCCATAGTACATCCCTTGCATTGATCTCACTGCGCAAGATTACCCTTGGGAAGTCCAATAGAAATCTGCTGCAAAATATTCAAGGCGCCATGGTGAAGATGGCCCAATCTCTTGTGCCATAATTCGCCTTCCTCCCGGCTCACCACTTCTTCTACTTTTCCCATCATTGCAGTGCAACCATCTACCTCCAGCTTGTAGAGATTCTTAACTTGAATCCCTATCCTCTTGGTTTGAACTATTGTTTAATGTCGTAGGAAGGATTTTCCCTAGCTGAAACCAACGTCATAACCTCTGTCCTCCAACATAGCGACTGAGACCAAGTTCTTCTTCAGACTTGGAACATGCATAACATATTTCAACAGAAATGGTTTATCTGACTCCCTCTCAAAGGTAATGGTTCCAATTCTAGTCGGACTGTATCTACCACCGTCACCCATCTCTATATGCATTTGGAGATCCTTCTCCTCCTAGTCACTAAACAGCTCCTTGTCTCCCGTCATATGGAAGGAAGCACCACTATCAAGATACCACACCGATCCCATTACGCTTGAAACCAAGCATGCAATCAAAGAGAAATCAAGTTCAAATTGCGAGGCTAAGGCCTCATCCGCTGCAGCTCCAACAACCTTCTTGTTCTTCTTTTTCTGTGGGTAGTTAATGGCGAGATGCCCATGTTCGTGACAATTAAAACACTTCACCTTGGACAAATCCAGCTTCTTTCCTTTAGCCTCAGATTTTGGATGGGGTTTCTTCCCCTTCCATTTCCTTGCTTTGTAGCCAAAGCACAATTCTCTTCATCATCATTCTTCGATGAAGAGCCATCCCTAGTATTCCGCCTTATCTGCTCCTGCACAAGATCCAACCAAAGTTGCTGCCAATCTGACAGCTTCTCCCGTCCATTGACAGAGTCTTCGTAGCTATGCCAAATATTAGGAAGCCCAAGGAGAGCCAAGCTCACCAATTCATCATCCACAATTGTAATTCCCACACTTCCTAGCTCTTTCGTGAGATATTTTGGAATACTGTCTCCCTTCTCCATTTTGATTTTTCTGAGCTTATCTTTCAGTGCCAACTTCTTATGGTCATTGCTGCTTTGGAAAAGATCTGTCAAAGCCTTCCACATTGAAAATGGAGTGGATTTCCCCTAAAGTCTTGACACAATATGGTCTTTTACACCTTCCCACAGAATTCTTCTTTTCTTTTCTACCTTCTTTTGCCATGCGTCAAGTAATGTAGCATCGCTAGAAGTAGGCTTAAGAACATCACTATCGATGAACTCCTTTAGTCCATTATCTTCAAGCACCGCTTCCATCCTATCCTTCCAGGCTATGTAATTTGAGCTACCCTCAAGGGCATACTCCAATCGTAACCCATTGAAAGACATTTCAATGGATACTCAACTGTCGCACCAAGAAATTTCTGTAGCAAATTTGAATTGTCCACCAGCGCAAAACTCAACACCTCTTCATAATTGCAATCTCCAGTGATTAACACTACCTTAATACCATGTGGAAATTTATTAATACTGATAGTATTACCGGATTCTCCTGATCTAACAAATTAATCTTATGTTAAATACCGAATCCTTCCACTTAATTCTTTGCTGAAATTAAATCGCCAATTGAAAACACATGTGAAGAAAATCAATCGCACATAAACACAGCTGTTTAACAGGAAAGCTTAAAGCTAAAACCCCGAACTATCATATATTATGTATATCAATGGATCATGTAATAATCTCATACAAATATTAGTACATCAAGTTCTCAATACAATCAACAATCATTATACACTGTCATGCAGAAATTTGCATATCTATGCACCAATTTCTTGCCTCCTGACAGCTTGCCTCCACTGCGCAATCCTTGTTGAAGAAGACCTCTGAATGAATTCGAATTTTCCTTGCCTTGACTGCACAATCCTCATTGGCATCTCCAATGTGTGTCAGATGCATTGAATGCATCACTATAGTCACAACAGATAGTCCATCTCACCCTTTCACCTATCTCTCCACTGGGTCTCCATTGGAACTGACATGCAAGTAGTTAACTGCTATATTTGTTCAGTTTTTAGTCAGTTACTAGTTGTGAATTAATTAACTAATTAATTCACTAAACTCTCACTAGTGTATCTTTCATTTAGACTAGATACAACTAGCTCAACTGAGTTTAACTCACTTAACTGAGTTAAACTAAATAAAAACTCCCATAACTACTCTTCCAACTCTATCACAACTTTGCCACTTCAGTTCTAACTGAGTCCTCCATGCATGAGCCACCAATAACCCTAGGGATTGCATAATTCCTTCAGCCCACTGATTTTCCAAATATGTTCACTGAAATAAAGTGCTCCAAGAGAATAAGTTGATATTTATTGTTGGATTATTATTAAGGGATAATAATAATCGACATGCAACTATATTTAGATTGACGATCTATAAATAGACTTCACCCAATATTCTAAAAATAGAATTTCATCTATTTTTCACATTTGACCAACCATCTACAAATAGCATCCTGCAACTTATAGAATATGCTCACCATGTCTAAAAATAGACATACACCTAAAAATAGCCTGCAGGCCCCACTTAGTGAAGGTGCTTACTTTTCACTAAGCTCATCATCTTGTTGAATCTCAACACTCACCTGTGTATATTTGAGTCCAAAGTCTTGAGTCCATTTCAATTACTTTAGAACTCTTTTTGCAGCAGGCCAATGTCCCTCACAAGGTTTTTGCATAAACCCGAGGAGGATTTCAACAGCAAATGAGATGTTTGGTCTGGTAGTAGTCAGGTAGATGAGACTTCCTACCAATTGTTTATACTTCGTTGCATCCTCAAATTCTTTCCCTTCAATGGATGTGAGATTCGATTTTTGTTCCATTAGAGTGGTCAAAGGATTTCACTCGCCCATGTGAAACATGTTCAATAGATCTCCAATGTACTTCTTCTGAGAGAGGAATGTAAACTTGGGATGTTGAGTCACTTCAATACCAAGCTAGTAGTGAACATAGCCAAAAACAGTCATTTCAAAACTTTTCTTCAATTCCTTATTTATGGATGCAATATAACTCTCATTTTTCCCTGTCATCAAAATATAGTCTACATACACCACACGATATACAATTGTTTTTCCAAATTTCTTGACAAACAAACTTGCATCATCAAGATCATAATGTTTGAAGTTAAGTTTCAGAAGATTCTCAGTTAACTTCACATACTAGGCTCGTGGTGCTTGCTTAAGGCCATACAAGGATTTTATAAGCTTTCATACTTTGTGTTCTTGGACCTTCATAACAAATCCTTCTGGCTAGGACATGAAAACATTCTCCTTTAGATCTCCTTTCCGAAAAGCAGTTTTTACATCTATATGATGGAATTTCCAACCATTCTGAGCTACTAAGGCAAAGAGTTTCCGGATGGTATCCCATTTTTCTGTGGGGGAAAAAGTCTCATCATAATCAACCCCTTCTTTCTGTTCAAAACATTTTTCCACAAGCCTGGCTTTGTGCTTTCCAAGTGAGCCATCAGCTTTGTACTCATTCTTGTAGACCCACTTACATCCAATTGGTTTGGTTCTCAATGGAGGATCAACCAGCTTCCAAGTGTCATTCTTTATCAAGGCATCATATTCCTTTTTCATCACTTCATTCCATTCATCATGAGAAGCAGCTTCTTTGAAGGAAGTTGGTTCAAGATATGTAGACAAATTCAATTCACAATAATAAGAAACATCCATATCACCAGGTTAATCAAAATCATCTACATTACCTCCATTTTTCCTGGTGGAATTTCTTGTTCCTGTCTTTCCAACCTCATCGAGATGAACATTTTCAATTGTCTTTGTCAGCCATTTTAGAGGACCTTTATTATATGGCCCAGGTTGCTCATTTGATTGAGTTGGGATTGAATCTAGATTCAGTCTCCCAATTATATCAATCACATCTCTCAAAGTGTCATCCATGGTTGGTTCTTCATGTGGGGGAGAGAGTTCTTCGAAATACAATTCCACAGATTGATTCAGTATAGGAATCCCCCCTTCAAGACGTGGAATTTGATTATCAAATTCTTGAAATGACTTTGCATATGCAGATCTATCCAAGCAATGAAGTTGTTTCTCAATAGCATTGTCAGTCTTGGAAGATTCAAGGAATATGACATCTCTAGATTCTACAGAATTCTTATTAACTTCATCATAGAGACGATATCCTTTAGGGGTATTGGAATACCCCAAGAAGATACATTTTTGACTTTTTTCACCAAGTTTATTTCTTTGTTCCTTAGGTATCAAAGACCCTGAGATGCTTTACCGAAGGAAGGTGGCCATGCCACATTTCATAAGGAGTTTTATTTCTAATTGCTTTAGAAGGACACATATTCTTTATGTACACAACACATAGAGCTACATCAACCCAAAACATTAATTTTACATTCTTGAAAAACATCATGGAATCAACCATATTTAAAATTGTCATGTTCATTCTTTTAGCTACACGCTTTTGTTAGGGATTAAAGGCACGATTGTTTGATGTTTGATTCTATGTTGGAAAAGATAGTTTTCAAATTCATTTGAAGTGTATTCTTTTCCATTATCAGTGTGTAATGAGCCAATATGAGTTTGTGCATCATTTTCAATCCATGCATGGAAATTCTTGAATGTTTGAAAGCATCAGATTTGTTCTTAAACAAGTAAACCCAATACATTCTAGTGTAGTCATCAATAAATGTCATCATATGTTTATTTCCATTTGCATAAGGAACACGCATGGGGCCACATAAATCTGAATGAATAAGATCAATTTTTCCATGTGCTCTGAATGTGAATCATGAAAGGACTATCTTCTATGCTTTCCTAGAATACAAGCATCACATTGCTTAAGTTTCCTAGGAATTGTGGGCAAACCAGTAACACCATTTTTCTTCAACAATCAAAGGTTGTCATAGTTCAAGTGTCCAAATCTAGCATGCCATAAAAGACTTGATAGGAATGTACCTTCATCATAGTGAGAACTAAATGCAATTTTTTGTGCATGAGCAGAGGTACCTTGCAGCTTTATGAGTCTTCCTTCTTTTATCCCTCTCATGAAAAGTGAGCGATATGATTCTTTTCTGACTTCAACCTTGCCATCAAGCATGTGATTTGAGTGTCCTTGCTGATGGAAAATATTGTAAATGCTGAAAATGTTGAAATAACTCCCCCGCCCCCCCCACTCCCCGCCCACTTACTTGATCTTTAACGAAGGGTTGGGGGAGGGGGGGGGGGGTGTGGGGGGTTGTTTTTACAATTTTTTTTTTGCAATGATGTGGTACTGACATACGTATTGCGCACCCCCCCCTCACTCATTATCACTTACCGCCTACCTCCCCGCACAAAAAACCATTCCCTAATTTCGATAATAAATATATCCCACCACCATTTTGTTGATCGTTTTCCATTTAATTCTAAATATGACCCTTATCTGGACATTCATTCCATATTTCTTTTACTGTCATTCATAATTTAATCACTCCCACCTTTTTTTTTCCTCTCTCACCTTTCATTTAGTTATCGCTAATGGCTTACTTTAATTCTACACATTGATTATCTATGTTTGGTGAATGATGGGAGGTATAAAACCTCATATAGAAGAAGGTCTGGAAGACCAGGAAACTTACACCTGATTATGCCAAGCCCAAATGGCTTGAGTTTATATTTGTCTACAAAGTATACTGCTCCATCAACCTTGTTAGTAAATTCTTCAAAAAAATATTTTGTAAAAGTCATGTGATATGCTGCTCCTTAATCTAGCAACCAATAATTTCTCCAAGAAGCAAGTGAAGCATTAAACAAGTCTTCAATTACTCCAACATTACAATGTGCTACAACATAATGAGTGGATTCATGTGCTTTAACTTTGTCTTTATCATGAGTTTTACCTTTGGCTTAATTTACCCTGCTCAATTCTGTCCAAAGGCAACTTACATGTGGATGCATCATGCTAATCTCTATTGCATCATATGCAATGAAAATCATATTTTTCACTTTGAGATTGTTTGCCCCACTGCCTCTGAAATTTCTTCTTCCTTGTCCTCTTCTACCACCTCTCCCTCTGGAAGAATCTTGAGAATTACTCTTCTCTCTATGTGCAAAACATACAATTTCATCAAAAGACTGAGGGGCTATCTTCTTTCCAAAAGAATTCTCTCTTTCTGCAAACTTTTTCTCAAGAGAGTCAAAGGTAATCTCCTTGAGGTTGCCACTTGCTTGCATTGACTCAATATAGTGTGAGTAAGTGGGATAAAATTCCTTGACATAAGCTATGAGTGATATGTCAATTTCAACACCAGTGCTTTTAATTTCATGCATGATAGATCTAATTCTGATGTTAAAGAAAGAGGGTCATCATTTTTCAATTCAATGCTAAATAGTTTAATCATTTACTAAACAACTTCAAGTTCTGAATGCGAGTCGTAGATTTCTTTCAATTTCTTCGAGGCTTCATAGGAATTTGAAAATGGTTTAATATGGCGACTCACCTCTTCATTTACAGACGATGCAATCAAGGCACAAGCCTTGTTGTTTTTTTTGTCCCAAATGGCGATCTCCTTTTTTGTTGTAGGCTTTGGAGGTGGATTTTCTCTGTATCCTTCACAAATTCCTTTTCACAACTCATTAAAAATGAGTGTGTGTTTAATCTTCTTTGACCATTCAGGATATTTCTCGTTCCCAGAGAGAATGACCCCCATAATAGATATTAGTGAATGCATCATAAAAAAATCACTTTGTTGCTACTATAAAAAATATGAATTATGGTGCTAAACAAACTTGTGCACTAATTTTTTTTTTTTTTTTTTTTGCATAGGTATCAATTGGGGAAGGGTTTATCTGGGGGAGGTATTTCTTGGGGGGGAGAGGGGGGAATGGGGGTATTATCTTGGGGGGGGTTGGACTAGGGAGGTGGTTAATGATTAGCCCTAGTCAGGGGCCATGGGTCATACGGGGAGGTGTTAGCCACAGGCCACGGGAGAGTCACGGAAGCCGGGACAACTGTGTATGAGGCTGGACCGACTGTGTATGAAGGGTCGAAGGAGGTGTTATGGGTCGTCAGAGGTGGTAGGGGCTGCGGGAAGGGATGAGAGGGAGTGTGGCTCGAGGGGAGGGTGTGGCCTGAGCGGAGAGGCGTGGCCCTAACGGTGCGCCGGTGGGGAAGCATAGGTGTGAAGGTCCTGAGTGCAAAGGGACGAGGGCTGGGGGTGAAGGGCCACGGGGGCGGAGAGCTACAGAGGCAAGGGAAGCAAACAGAATGACGGGGTCACAAGAGGGCCGAATATGGGGGAGCACGCAGGGTCGACGCAACATATGGGCATACATAGTGTTTGAAATATTGTGTAGGACCTTCAGCATTTGTATTGGAGTGTATGCTATCCAGATATACCGAAGGGAGTTAGCTGGATTGTTGAGGATGTGAGGGCAGAGATGAGGAGTGTGCAGGTCAGCAAGTGAGAGGGAGTTGGTTGTGTAGGGAGCACTGTGTAATGACACAAAATTTAATGCAAATGTTAAACTGTATAGTGAGATGAATGCGTAAGGGACAGTTTCTTAGGGGCAGGCAAAGAGGCAAGGAGACAGGTCTGCCAAGAGCAGGAGGGAGTTACAAGGGTAGGAATTATGGGAATAGAGTTGGCTTTGATACCATGTCAGGCCAGGAGGTAACACCACCAAAAATACTGAATTTAATTTATTAAGGATGCATATGAATATATACATGGAGGTGAGATTCTTGGGATTCATTTCCTAGTGTCTCTTCAACTTCCTTATTTTATATTTACATTAATATACAATTTCGTCCAATCCCTTAGGATTAGGTGGCAACAATATATATATATATATATATATATATATATATTATGTTCAAAATTTACTCTCTTTCTTTAAGAAAAACATTCTTTCTTGCCTTTTTTTTTAATTCATTTAAAAATTTATCTTCCTAAAAAATAAATCATTCAATTTACTCTCTTCTTCTTCTTTTTAAAATTTATTCTAAATTTAGTTTTTAACTTCTCTAGAGGGGGTGACAATAGGGATGATTGATGTGACTACCACATGGTGGTAAAATGTTGACAATTAATGCATGGTCATGATAACATGTAGTTGTTGTAAAAATTATACAAACATATGTATATCAATGGATTCAATCTGATATAAAAATGTACTAAAGCTAGATATTGAATCGCTTCTACAATAAATTGCAGAAATTAAACACAATCGCCAATCACATGAAGAAAATAATAAATCATATCCAGCCACAACACAGATAATTTCCTGGGGAAAGTTTTCTTCTCAAAACCCCTCTATCTTCTATTGTATATTAACCATGGAATCATGAAACAATTACAATGCACTCTTCTCACAAGAGTCTCATGCACTTTGCTAACTGTCTCACATTGTCTTGGAAAAAACTGTCCAACACTTAGCCAATTCTCAACCTCTAAAAAGTTTGTCTTGCTTGCACAATTCCCGATGAATGCAATCCCTATTCTTTAGGAATTTTGGTCTTCCTAAACTGTGCAAGGATCATGGGAAATCCAGTGGATGTCTGTTTGCATGCAAGCAACCTATTAATCACACAACTGATAGTTAACCTCCTTTTCACCTTTGTCTCAACTGGGTCTCCACCGGAGCTGACATGCATGCAGCTATTAATAGTAAATCATCAACTTCATGGCAGATCACTGATTGTGAATTAAATAATATTTAATTCACTTGATCTCTCACTAGTGCAACAAACAATTACAACTAGTTTAACTCACTCTAACTCACCTAACTAAGTTAACTGATTACACATGCATTAAACTAATGCACCAACTGCAATTCAAACTCCATAACTAATAGAATTACTCTACATGCCTCAACAACCACCCTCAACTCGAAATACATGAGCTAAATGAGTTTATCACACTCAGTTAAATGTTACAAGTGATCATGAGATAAGCTAATATTTTATTGTCCAATTTAATTAAGGGAAAATTAAATTAGATACTGCACCAAATTTAGCCCACACTAGTGTAGGTGCTACTAGGACCTATTGGTCCCACACTAGTGTAGGTGCTACAATTTCTTGTTGGAATTCAAGACTCCCTCTCAATAAGAAAGGTATTATCTTCCACCCCTATCCTGCCTCTATGGTATTAACATTTTCTCTTAGTGATGCCTTCTTCAGAATATCTACAATCTTCCATGGGAATGTACTGAAGTAACATTATGCACCTATGAACACAATCTATGAGATGGTGGTACCAAATGTCTATGTGCTTGGACATATCATGAAACACTAGATTAACCGAGAGTTTAATGCAACTCTGGTTATCACAATGTATCATTATCGAATCCATCTGAGAACCAAACAAACCAACCAAGATATTTATCATCCAGATGTCCTCACACATAGCTAAACTTGCTGCCATGTACTCTGCCTCGACTGAAATGAGTGCCATAGATCACTGCTTCTTGTTGTACCAAGAAACTGCTAAAGATCCCTCCTGATGTCCTCTTTCTGTCTGATAGACTGCCTACCAAATCCACATATGTGAAGCCTTGAAGCTTCACTCCCTCTGTCTGTCTGTACCATAATCCATATCCTGTAGTGCCCTTGAGATATCTCAATACATGCTTCCCCGCCTTCGAAAAGAGCTTGGTCAGCTTAACCATATCTTGATTCAGTTGGTTAATTGTGTAGCAAATGTATGGTCTGGTGTTCACTAAGTACATCAGTGAACCTACTAGCTGTGTGTAGACAGTAGCATCCACTACTTCTCCAAAAGTAGCATCCTCTTTCCTCCAATTTCTTGGAATAGGAGTGTCCATGGGTTTACAGCTCTCCATGTGAAACTTACCCAATATCTCTTTGGCATACTTGCCTTGAGAAATAAAAAGTTCACCATCTCGCTTCCATATTTCCAAACCAAGGAAATAATGAAGGAGTCCCATGTCCTTCATTTCGAACTCCCTTGCAAGATCCCCCTTGCATGAATTAATCAACTGCTCATCACCTATCAAAATTAGATCATCAACATAAAGTATGATAATCAAGAGCTTACCATCAACCATAATCTGGTATAAGTTTGCATCAGATTCACTTTTGGTGAAGCCCAACTCAGTGAAGAGCTATCAGTCCGAGTGTACAAAGCATGAGGTGCTTGCTTCAGCGCATATAGTGCTCTCTTGAGTCAACACACATGCGACTCACTGTCAAATATCTCAAAACATTTTGGCTTCTCTATATACACTTCCTCCCCAATAACTCCATTGAGAAACACAATTTTCACATCCATCTTATGAATGTGCCACCCCATCTGCGCTGAGAGTGCAAGGATATATCTAATGGAAGAGTACCTCGTGACTGGTGTGAAAGTCTCTTCATAGTCGATCCCCTCAACTTGTGAGAATCTCCGGGCCACAAATATGGCCTTGTACTTATCCACACTCCCATTAAGAGCTTTCTTCACCTTATAGATCCATCTAGATCCAACCACTGATTTTCCGACCAGTATTGGGACCATATCCCATGCATTGTTCTTGATAATGGAGTCATACTCCTCTACCATAACATCAACCGAAATTGGTTGTTGCACTGCTTCCTGCAAGGAAGATGGTTATGTCACAATACACTTGCTCATATGAGCCATGTATCCAGTAAACCTGTCTAGAGACTGTCTCTATATGTACAGTGAAGTAGGGGCTCCTACATTCTCTGTTGCATCAAGTCTCAATCTATCAGCTTTCGTGTTGCGCCTTCTACCATTTCTGGTGGATGGCTCTGCATGAGTGTTTTCTGCCACTCCATGATCCTCTGCACATGTTTTCTCCACATCTTGAGGTTCATTCTTTGGAACCAAGAGTTCCTCCTTTGCATGAAAATCCATCTCCCTCTCAAGGGACAATCGCATGGCTTTCTCCTCATCAAATTTTATATCCCGTCGCACAACAGTCATTCTACTATTTGGAAAATACACTTGATAGTTGAGGGGAGTTTTAGTGTACTCCGCAAATATCCCAATCTCAGTTGTTGGTTCCAGCTTCTTCCTAGTGTCTTTGGTCACATGCACATAAACAAATGAGCCAAAAATCTTAAAATGTGAAAAATCAGGTTTCTTACCAATAAAATCCTCTTCTGGTGTACTCATGCCAAGTATTCGATGAGGACAATGGTTTTGCACAAATATTGTTGTATTGCATGCCATATTGCATGCCTGTGCCCACAGATGCAATGGTAGGCCCTGATCATGCAACATCGCTCATGTTGCACCCACAATTGTTCTGTTCTTTCTTTCTATGACACCATTCTGTTGTGGGTTATGGGGTGCAATCAGTACTCTATGAATTCTGTCTTTGCTGTAGAAGTTATTGAATTCATTGGAGATGTACTCACCACCATTGTTTCTCCTAAGAGCCTTCACATCCTTCCCCGTGTCTTTCTCCACTAGTGCTTTGAACTCAAGAAACTTTGAGAACGTCTGATCTTTCTTCTACATGAAGTAGATCCAAAAATTTCGAGAAAAATCATAAAAAAATATCACATAGTACTTATGCTTTGTTGTCGAAGTACTAGAGAATGGTCCACACACATTTGAGTGAACTCTCTCAAGGATTTCTGAAGCTCAGTTATCATTCTCATGAAAAGTGGCCTTTGCATACTTCCCCATAGTACATCCCTTGCATGTGTCTGAATACGCAAGTGTACCCTTGGGAAGACCCATATAAATCTGTTGCATGACCTTCAAGGCTTCGTGGTGAAGATGTCCCAATATCCTGTGCCATAACTCACCCTCATCCCGACTCACCATTTTGTCCGCCTTACCCATCAATGTTGTGCAACCATCTACATCAATTTTATAGAGATTCTTAACTCGAATCCCAATATTCTTGGCTTTTCCTGTTGTTTTTTGTCGCAGGAAAGATTTTTCTTCACCAAAAACAACACCATAGCCTCTATCCTCCAACATTGCAACTGAGACTAAATTTTTCTTCAAGCTTGGTACATGCATTACATCTTTTAATTTAAAGGGTTTACCTGACTGTCTCTAGAAGGTAATCGTACCAATCCCAATAGCATTGTACTGCCCATCATCACCTATTTTGATATGCATCTGGAGGTCCTTCTCCTCTAAGTTACAGAAAAGTTCTTTGTCTCCCATCATGTGAAAGGATTCACCAATATCCAAGTACCACACCGATCCCATTGCAATTGACACCACACATGCAATGAGCAAGAAATCAAGCTCAAATTGCAAGGCCAAAGCCTCACCAGCTGCAGATCACGAAGCCTTCTTGTTCTTCTTCTTTTGTGGAAAGTTAGTGGCATAATGTCAATGCTCATGACAATGAAAACACTTCACTCTGTACATGTTGCGCTTCTCGCCATCTTTACTGGACTCAGATTTGGAATGGAATTTATTTCCTTTCCCCTTATTCACCTTGGTAGTCAAAGTACAATCTTATTCATCTTCATTCTTAGATGAAGATTCATCTTTGGTATTCTTCTTGAATTCTTCTTGCACCAAATCTAACCAAAGTCATTCCCAATTTGGCAACTTTTTTGTTCCATTGACAGAGTCCTGATAACTATGCCAACTCTTGGGAAGTCCTAGAAGAGCTAGGCTCACCAAATCATCATCAGCGATAGTAATGCTGACGCTCCCAATCTCATCCCGACATTGGAAAAACTTTGTTAAATATTTCGGCATGGAGTCGCCTTTCTCCATTTTGATCTTCCTGAGTTTATCCTTCAGTGCCAATTTTCTATGATCACTGCTTCTCTGAAATAGATTTGTCAAATATTTCTACATTGCATATGGTGTCACTTTGCCATGGAGACTTGAGAAAATTTGGTCTTGTACTCCCTCCAATAAGATCCTCCTCGCGTTTGCAACCTTCTTTTTCCAGGAATCAAGATTTGCAACATCTGCTACAGTCAGTTTGGGAACATCGTTTTCAATGAATTCTTTCAACCCATTGTCCTCCAGTAATGATTCCATCATGTATTTCCAAGAAATATATTAGAGCTGCCCTCGAGTGAATACTCCAATCTCAAGCCATTGAAATCCATTTCGATCCTGAATCACCTGTAGCACCAAGAATGTCTTCTGCAAATTCGAATTATATTCAGTCACAAAATCAGCTTCCCCTCCACTATATTGATTTCCTGCGTTCTGATACCATGTAAAAATTATACAAACATATGTATATCAATGGATTCAAGTTGATATAACAATGTAATAAAGCTAGATATTGGATAGCTTCTCAAAATCAATTGTGGAAATTAAACGCAATTGCCAATCATAGGAAGCAAATAAAGAATCAAATCAAGGCACAACACAGATAATTTCCTGGGGAAATCTTGCTGCTCAAAACCCATATATCTTCTATTGTATATTAGCCATGGAATCATGAAAAAATTACAATACAATCTTCTCACAAGAGTCTCCTTCACTTTACTAACTATCTCACACTATCTTGGACAAAACTGGCCAACACTTAGCCAATTCTCAACCTCTAAATAACCTGCCTTGTTTGCTCAATTCCTGAGGAATGCAATCCCTATTCTTTAGGAATTTTGGCCTTCCTAAACTGTGCAAGGATCATGGGCACTCCAATGGATGTATGGTTGAATGAAAGCAACCTACTAATCATGTGTGTAGCTATTAATAGTAAATCATCATTTGCATGGCAGATCACTGATTGTGAATTAAATAATATTTAATTCACTTAATCTCTCACTAGTGCAAAAAACAATTATAACTAGTTCAACTGACTCTAACTCACCTAACTGAGTTAACTGATTACACATGCATTAAACTAATGCACCAACTACAATTCGAATTCCATAACTCATAGAATTACTTTGCATGCCTCACCAACCACCCTCAACTAGAAATACATGAGCTAATTGAGGTTATCACACTCAGTTTATTGTTACAACTGATCATGAGATAAAATTACATTTTATTGTCCAATTTAATTAAGGGAAAATTAAATTAGACATTGCACCAAATTTAGCCCACACTAGTGTAGGTGTTGCTAGGACCTATTGGTCCCACACTAGTGTAGGTGCTGCAATTTCTTGTTGGAATTAGGAGCTCAAATGGATTAAAAATGAGTTCATGAACACTCATGGGATGGAAATGGAGCCTTGGTACCAAGTGATGAATAGGGAAGGTATAGGAAATAGAGGAACATTTCACTTCCACGGTGATGATAGCCACATGAGGTAACAAAGCAACATAAAAGTCATAACTCTGTCATGGGTAGGGATGATGATGAGCATAAGTGACGTGGGAAATTTTAAAACGAGATTTTCCAATCATTCATATATTCAAGTTAGTGTCATAAGACCCAATCCCACTATTGGCATGTGGTCCATTGAGATTTCCTATTTTCTTTTCCTTTTAGTTTTTCCTTGTGTTTCTTGGCATTTTTTTGTACTGTGGCTTGGCCTTACCTATTGGGATATCCTTCTATCTAATAAATATTCAGGGTGAGCTTCATTTCCTATTATCGAGGAGGTAATCATAGGGAAAGGTGTGGATGGAGGGAAACTAAGGGCCAACAACTCTATTTTGTTGCACCACCTCCTTAGCCATATGGTGGCTAAGTAGTGGTTCATAGGTGCCTTAAATGACCATGCCCCGATTTGTTGGTGTGAAAGGGAAATTTTGAGAAAAATGAAAAGTTGGTAGGAAACTAGAGAGGTGATAGGAGGGCCTGATTTGGTACTTGGTACAAATCAAAAAATTAGGGAATGGTTTGAAGAGGAAGGTGAGGAAGTGGCCTAGTATTGGGATTGGCCTTGTTCGGGAAATCAGGTGGAAAACTTAATTAACAAAGATAAAAGGGGACCAATTTGAGGATTAAGCCCAATATAGAAATTGGGGGGCAAGGGGATGACAAAGTTAAAAAGCCTAAAGGAAAGAAATGACCTTGGATTTTTAAGAGAGAAACTTGATAGTGAAAGAATAGGAGAGGAAACTTTAACTTTGAAAAATTTAAAATTACAACTTGAATTAGATTTCTAGTAAAACAAGCATAATCTGAAAAAAAAGGTGGCTAAGAATTAGAGAGAGGACTTGATTTGACCATCAAGGCTAATTTCCAAATTAGGCTAAGAAAAATATCAAAGTTCAAAAGTGAGGAAAGAACTTTTCAACAAAGGGAAAAAAGTTAAAACAAATATTTAATCATGTATAGGAGAGAAATTTGAAGAGTTCAAAGAATTGAAAGAAGAGCCCACTTTGAACATCTGTGTCCCATTGAGGAGACTCAAGGAAGGATGCACTAACAAAAACTAATGGGGGAGTTGATTTAGGGAAAAAAATCAATGACAAAGGAACTTCATTTTAAAGGGAGGGAAACAAAACCTAATTGAGGAATAAGCTCAAGGAAGGAATGAAAACAAGTTAAAAATCAAGTACATAAAACATAGAAGCCCATATGAATTAAGCATTAAAGAGAACATTGCTGAGGGTGCAAGGATTTGAGAAACCAAGGTTAACATAAGTCCAAAAGAAAGTGATTTCAAAATATAAAGGAAAAATTAGGGCCCCTAAATTTTGCTCAAAATTAAGAGAGGGGATTTTGAGGGTGTTAGTGTCAGTCAGTTCTACCTATCACCAATGATCAAATGTGCTCTTTCAAAGTTTTTGTTAGGGTGTCGAGTCAAATTTTTATGGTTTTAGTAAGTCTTCAAATAAAAATTTGGCCACTGGTTAGTGTGTCTAGGACTATCACTGATCCTTCCAAAAAAATTTCACTTGCTGGCCATTACCATCTCTTAGTTGGATGTGTCATCATTGAAAGGTCACCATATCCATTTTAGTCATACCATCGTGGTCCTCATTCAACTCATTGTCATCATTAGATCATTAGTGTTTCAGTCACCAAAATTGGTCATTTCATGCATAAATCTGACAAATGAAGGAGTAGAAGATATTTCTCAATAAAGTTTGTTTCATACGTAATTTTTATTCAATCATGATGTAATAAGTTCTATTTGTTCCAAAGCTGCATAGTTTTCAAAGAAAAAGTGAAAAGCATATGGTGGGCCACCACCACACCACAATGAAGAAAAGGACTTCCAAGCTACAAAAAGACCAAAAAGAGTTTTCATTTTCTCTTTTCATCTTCAAGAGGCTTCTCTCTACCTTGAAAAACCACTAGCACCCTCATAACAACAATTTGTAGGCCCAAGAGTGTCATTTATTCTTGTGTTGCGTAGGTGTTGTGCAGTCACTGCACTTTAACAGAGTGTTGTGTTTTCTTCTTTAGGAGGCAAAAAATTTCATTACAGATGGATTCTTCATCAACAGAATAGTCTAGTGTATCACTGACAAGTAAGTGGGCATCCAAATCACCTATTGTGTCTTCATTTCATGTTTGGAAAGAGAAATTCCCATTTTCTAGGGTTTCTACTACATTTGCTTCGTTTCAAGTTCTCGTTGACAAATTGTTGAGTAAAACCCTAAGATTTAAGCTCAATCACCTTCCCTCACCTGTTATACACCTTTGTAATCACTTTCCATTACTCATATCCCTCATTTTCACTATTTTCCCACAAACCCTAGCCTAGACTAGGCATTTCTAGGTTAGGAATTTTTTTTCCTCTTTGGACCCCTTCCTCTCACTCATTCCCTACACCCTAACATCTCTTCTTACCCCCCTAAATTTTACCAAGAATCTAGGAAGCCCTTGACCCCTTCATATCCCTTCATTCCCAAAAACTACCCAAATCCCTTGTTTTTCCATTCACTAAACCCTAATTTCTCTTCCCATTAAGCTACAGTTAGCAATAGGTTCTGAAACCACTGAAAATAGGAGGCATAAGGGAGGCCAAATGTTAAGATATGAGCCCTTAACTACTCATGAAGTGATGTCTTCACCATTATCCAAGCATTGTTTTCAAAGGGTAGGGTGTCTTCCTTTTTGTGAGCAAGTTGAGAGAGTCAAATACCATGCCACATTGACTAAATTGTTTGCCACTCAGCTCACAAAAGGACAAGTTAATGATTACAGGAGTTAATTTCACTATATAAACTAGTGTCATAGCCGAGGCCAGAGGGATACCCAATCATGGTGAGAAATGGTTCAAAAAACAAGACCTAGACATTCAAAACTACACTCCCTACCTCAAAAGACACTAGCAACAAAACATGAAGAAGGTTTTTCCTATTGGGCACCTCCTTGAGAATTATACAATACTGATGAAGATCATCATGAATTACTTCACTTGTGAGGGAAGATTTTCTAGACTATACATGTATCATATCAGACTACTCATGCATTTCACAGGGGTAAAGCCACTCAATTTTCCCTACTACCTCTACAAAAGTCTGGAAAAGATGGTAGAAAAATTTCAGCATAGGCAGAGTGCTCTTGAAGTCATCCTCTTCCACCATGCTATGATAAAAATAATTTTTTTATACCAGCTTGAAAAGAAGAGCATCACTTGGGAATATTTCATGCAATCAAATGTCCTTTTTCCTTCTAGTAGCCAGCCTACTAGCCCTAGTTCACCATCAACACCATCAACACCATCTAGACATGTGGAGGTTGGCTCACCTAGCACAGTTTCGGTGAGGAGGATGATTGAGGTCACTCAGACATACCAGAGAAGCAGGAGGCTTGTGTTTTCTCCTCAGTTTGAGGAGGGGACCAAGCCCAGATCAACAAAACAAGGATTACCATTATAACATGAGACATATTTGCATGATGAGGAGCTCATCCATCATGACATTGACATCGTATACTTAGAGGTTAGTGAAGAGCATGAAAACCTAAAACATATCATCAAGGAAAAAGATGTTCAGATCAAATAACTCAAGGAAAATTTGGCAAGGGCTAATTCATAATTTCCTTCCTAGAGCAAGAGAACAATCAGTTGAAGGTAACGCAGTTGTCTTTGGAGAAAGATAAGTTTAAAGCTAGTTTACAAGATGTGAAAGGAAAAACAGCGGTTGACAGTAAATATTTATATAAGCATGAAAATAAAGTGACAAGGAAGAGGCCAAGGACGATGGGTCTTTGAATGGCACTTCAGAAAGAAAAAGTGCAAAATCCACTAGATGAAGAGTTGACATTTGAAGAAAGGATAGCCATGGAAATCAATGAAAATAGGGAGATTTGGATTGATAAAGTGAATATTCACTTAGATAAGCTCCTTGACAAGGCCAAAAAAGACAACAAGTTACATAAATACATGGTTGACCACTACTACACCAGGAATCAAATTTACAAAGTCAAAGTCAAACAATTCCAAGAAAAATTGAAGGAAACCCTAATTAGTCAAAAGGAGAAGGGTAACTTGGAGCTACTTGCTAATGCTTCCTTAGTAGCACAAAATACCTTGTTAGGCATCTCTGGACCAATTTTGAAAATTTTTGGGGCAAATTTTATTTCTTATGATTTTTTTGGTGAAATTTGGCAATTTTGAAAACCAATCCTACTGGCAAAAACATAGTGTGGGCCATGCTGCACTTTTTTTGGGGAGATCCAATGGATGTAGTCTCTACATTTGTGGATTCCTATTGATGTATACTTCAATCCTATTTAGCGATGGAGTCATGTCAGCAACTTTTGGAGGGTAAATATGCCCAAAACTAGCAAACAATGGCCTTTTTTCCCTCTTTTTGGAGGCCACACTGCTTTTTCTGAGTACTCTTGGGAGAATGAAGATTTGGAAGGCTAGAAGCCACCTTTTTGAGTGATTTAACATGCTATCATGTAGCAAACATCTAGGGCTATCCATAGCAACTTTCAGATCAACATTTGGACACCTTCAAGGCCTTCAAATTACCTTTTCCCCGAGCACATTGCACTTTCTCTAGGCATGAGCCAAAACCACACAAATTCCGATGGTATTCTTGGACAGAATCAAATAGACGACACAACGCTCAAAACCATGGGATAATACCATGGTAATGCCCCTTGATATCATAATTTTAGAGCGCAAAAGGCATACACGACTTTGCTTCTTCGTACTCGCGTGTATACACGACTTCTCTTCATAATAACTGTGAATATACTAATTCTGGATGTATACGCGGGATTCCTATATACCAAGTAGCGTATGTACACGGGTTCCCTTCATCAAACTTGCGTATACATTGTGATATATTATATTTATCATTTCTCTAATCCTAACTGGATTACCTTTCTCTGTCACTTCTAAACTGACCTGTAGATACATCATTTGTACATCTTTAACACATAGGTTGCTTATCAAAAGGAAACTCATCAAGTAGGTTTCCATCAAGGATAAGTTCATCAAGTAGGTTGCCATCAAGGACAACATATTGCATCATATTTCCAACAATCTCCCACTTTGGACATGATGGCAACCATGATGGTGTTTGATCACCACAATAGATAGATACATTAATCATAACCATTATTCAAACACCAAGATACTCTCCCCTTTTGACATCAAGGGAAAAGGGTGGATCAATACAAAAACAAGGTTTCTCTTCCTTTGTAGAAAGAAGAGCTCTGTAGATCTGATGTGCACTGAAATTATCATGCTCCCCCTGATTTAATGTTGAATCTTTAGACAGGTTTTTCAATGAAGTACATGACTCTATGACTCAACCGAGTATGACTTTCCTATCACCAAGGAATCATACTTACATCAATGATCCAACTAAGTGGAATTACATATTTGACTCAACTTCCCAACCAAGTGGGTTTAAAATTTTTTACTCAACTACCGAACCAAGTGGGTTTACAAATTTGAACAAGTCCTTACATCACTGAATATAACAATTTTACATCATAGGTCTCAACGTGACCTTTTCATCAAATAATAGATATGAATTTGTATAACCATGACCAAAAGAATCTCAAACAGGAGATCATAACACAACAACCAATCAAAATGCAAACAATGCATCCTTTTCAGGTGCTCCCCCTAAACTTGTGCATCCTGAACACCTTTCAACAACCAATTCATTAAAGCATCTTCATCAAGGAGATAAATATAAAAGAAAGGTACAGTAAGATGAATACTAGAACAATAACAGAGATTTACCCAACAAAACCATAGACTGATTTGAAAACTGAGCCAGAGAAATCCTGTCAGCAAAAACCATACGCAGTTTTATGCACAGAAACTCCCGTATATGTGCGATTCGCCTTTATGAAACCAGCGTACCGAATTTATTCTTCTGAAAAAGAAGATTTGATAAGAGAGGCAGAGACAACTCCCAGCTTTTGTCTGAGATATTCGAATGCTTCTCTGGGAAGAGGTTTAGTAAATATATATGCAACTTGTTCTTTGGAGGGAACATACTCCAATTTAACCTTTTTTTCAGGCACTTGTTCACGTAGGAAGTGATACTTGATAGGAATGTGCTTGGTCTTGGAATGCATAACAGTATTTTTAGAGATACTAATGGCACTTGTATTATCACATAGAATGGAGATGGGAGGTTAACATTTGATTTGAATATCTTGTAATGTCTGCATCATCCAAAGAAATTGTGTGCAACATGATGCAGAAGCCACATATTCTGCTTCTGTTGTAGATAAGGCAATAGAACTTTGTTTCTTGTTGAACCAAGAGACTACTTGAGGCCCCATATAGAATGCACCACCACTAGTGATTTTTCGATCATCAAAATTTCCTGCCCAACCCACATATATGTAAGCATGAAGAGTGAGATCAACATTCTTTGGATGCCACAGACCAAAGTCTTGAGTCCCTTGTAGATATTTGAATATTATTTTTACAGCCTGAAGGTGAGACTCTTTTGGATTAGCTTGGAATCGTCCAACAATCCCAACTACAAGCATAATGTCTGGTCTTGTCCCGGTTAGATAAAGCAGACTTCCAATCATGGATCTATACTCTAGGTGATTCACCATGGGATAATCACTATGAAAACTAAGGTTACATCCAGTTACCATTGGAGTACTCACAGGTTTGCAGTCTTCCATCCCATACTTCTTCAGAATTTTCTTGAGATATTTTTCTTGTGATAGAAATATGCCATCTGTTGCTTGTTGTAATTGTAAGCCAAGAAAATATGTTAGTTCCCCAAGTAAAGACATTTCAAATTCTTGCTGCATAACATAATCAAATTTCTGACTCATGGACTCTTCATTACTTCCAAAAATGATGTCATCAGCATACACAACAATAATATATAGTTTATCATTCTCTATTTTTGTGTATAATTTATTGTCAACAGATCCCTTTGTGAAACCTTGTTGTTGAAGATATTTGTCAAGACGATAGTACCATGCCTGAGGACCAGGGAAAATTTTAAGGATGTAAATTTATCTGAAATTTTAGAAAACTTGGCGAATCTTACTAGTCCCCAATATGTAAATTGTAAAATTTTTGATGATATTTTTGTAAAAATATTTAGGTTTCTAATTATTTTATATTACTATATATAACTTTTTGGCAATTTTTAGGGTAAAATAATTTTATACTATAAAATTTGGGCAAATAAATTTTAAAAAAAGGGAAATTGGCAAATCTTTTTTTTGGAAAAAGCATGGAAAATTAGCCCACGTGCGAATATTAGCCCCTAAAATTTTCCTTGCCGAGGACCCTGTTTGAGACCATATAAATCCTTTTTAAGTTTGCAAACAATTTTTTCATCATTTCCCAGAATGAATCCTTCTTGTTTTTCTATATGAACTTCTTCTTCTAGATCGCCATTGAGGAAAGCAGATTTTACAGCCATTTGATAAACTTTGAATTGTTGAAAACTTGAAAAAGAAAGAAACATTCTTATGGCTTCAAGTCTGGCTACAGGAGAAATTTTGTATTCAAAGTCTATACCTTCTTGTTGAGCATACCCTTTACAAACAAGTCTAGCTTTGTTTCTAATAACATATCCATTTTCATTTAACTTGTTTTTGAATATCCATTTTGTTCCAATAAATTTTTTATCATGAGGTCTTGGAGCCAATTCCCAAGCATGGTTCTTTTCAATCTGATCAAGTTCTTCATTCATGGCTTGAATCCAACGATCATCTTTACTAGCTTGATTTACATTCGAGGGTTCAATAGTGGATAAGAATGCCAGATAGCTAGGGGATCCTACAAGAGTTCCTTCTTTGGACACCTGATCCATTTTCTCCGAGAATTTGAGATTCTGGATTATTCTTTTGAACATACCTAGATGGAGCCTTTTCAGATATATCTTCTTATGGTGCTTCATTGGGTTCTCCTTATATTTTTTGCTATTTGATGAGGGAAAATATACATCATAATCATCTTCATTTGTTTTTTTTATTCCCCTTTTAGGAGTTGTGAGAGACTCATCAATTAAAACACCAATACATTCAACAATCTTCTGAAGTCTTTTATTGTAACATTTATATGCTTTAATTATAGAAAAGTAACCAACAAATATTCCTTCATCTACCCTAGGTTAAAACTTACAAATTTTTTCATCATTGTTCTTGATAAAACATTTGCTTCCAAAAACTATAAAATGCTTTACAGTGGGAAGATTACCATACCATAGCTCATAAGGCATTTTATCACTGTTCAAGCGAAAATGAGCCTTGTTAAGAATATTTACTGCAGTATGTGTTGCTTCTCCACAAAAGGTATTGGGAGTTCCAGATTCATCAAGCATAGCACAAGCCATCTGTTGAACTGTTCTATTCATTCTTTCTGCCATGCCATTTTGTTGTGGGGTTCCAGCTACAGAAAATTGTCTTTTTATGCCATGATGTTCATGGAAATCAAATAATTCATCTGATATACATTCTCCCCCTTGGTCAGATCTAAGACATTTGATTTTTAGATCTAATTCATTTTCAACCAAAGCTTTGAAGATCCTAAAATTTTCAAATGCTTCATCTTTATGTTTTAGTAAAACGATCCAACACATTCTAGAGAAGTCATCAATAAGTAAAATATAGTATTTTTCTCCACGGGGTGAATTTTTCCTTACAGGACCACATAGATTAGTATGTATAATTTCAAGAGGCTTACTTGCTGATCCTTCTTTGGCATTGAATTTCACCCTAGTTTTCTTACCAAATTGGCATGATTGCATATGGTACTTTCAGGCAGAGTGATGCTGCGTAGATCACGAACAACTTTGAGTCTGCTAGATTTTCTTATTTGAGAGAATCTCAAATGTTCCAATCTTCTGTGCCATAACCACTTTTCTGTAGATTTACCTAAGTAGCATTTCTCTTGGCAATCTTTCAATATATACAGATTTCTTGGTGTTCTAGTTCCTTTTATTATAGTTTTTTCTATGTCATGTTCACGTACTACACATTCTCTTGAACTAAAGACAACCTCATTTCCTTGATCACACATTTGGCTTACACTCAACAAGTTATTCTTTAATCCATCCACATACATAACATTGTTAGCTTTAAACTTTTCTTTTAGAAACACAGAACCTTTACCCTTAATGATAGCAGGACAGTCATTTCCAAAAGTAACATTCTTTTCTTTCTCTAATGCATTATATGAAAGAAGTTTATTTTTATCACCTATCATGTGTTTTGAGAATTCGCTATTAATGTACCATTGATTTTCTTCTCCTTATCCAAATAGCACTATGCCATAGCTTTCAACCTGCGAGTCCTTCTTTCTCCATACCTTGGAATTTGTGGGTATATTGTCTTTTGGCTGAAGTTTGCTCCTGCATTCAGATTCTTCATGTCCAAATTTATTGCAATAAGAAAATTCAATTTCGCCTTTAAGAGGAGAAAATTTGTTGTAAGTATTCATCTTTACTCCAGTCTCATTTATTTGTTTTCTAGCTTCTCTGGTCATGATGGTTTTGTATGCAACACATTGTACATATTTATGACCAAAATTATGACATGAGAAACATTGTCCATTAAAGAAGAAATTTTTGCGATCATGAAACCTTCTATTTATGTTTACCTGTTGATTGATATTTCTATTATTGTTCTTCCTTGAATTGAAGTGGTCATGTTTTACCTGTGTAGTCTCTTTGTTGGAAATGATGCGAGTGTTGTCATGGTGGCAACCCCTTTGAATGAAGATGAAGACATGTGGCCGATTGACATGTGTTGTCCTTGATGGCAATACACTGATGAGATTATGTGACAGTGGACATTGCTTGATGTAAATATGATGGTATGATGTTAGTTAGCAATATGATCTTAAGTGTTGTACTTGAAAGAAACCCACTTGATGAAGATGATGACAACTTACTTGATGAAGTTGTGTTTGATAGAGAATATGTCCTTGATGAAGGAAATCTGATGTATCTAGATATTCTGAAACATGAAGAAAGTTTGAGAATGTACTGAGAGAATGATGAAAGAATGTCTCTTGGTATGCGCGGATTGGCCTAGCCTTAATGCGTATGAAAAAGACGTTACAAGTCGCGTATGGGCTAAAGCGCTCAAAAAGTGCAAATCCAAGGGTAATCACCATGGTATTGACCCATAGTATTGGGTAATGATCCGCCTAATTGACCCCGTCCAGGTAGTTTTGGGCTTATGGTATTGTTTTGATCCATGGTATTGAAAAAGGGGCTCATGGTATTGAAAAAGGATAATCATATAAAAGGAGAAGAAATTCATTGTGCACAACATGAGTGTGAGTGCAAGATGTCTGAGCTTGAATGAATACTTCTCTCTGAAGTATATCTGAATGGAAAGGGTTACACTTGAATGATAAATCTAATTGTATGATGCACCAATGATGAAGAAAGGGATCTAGATCTGAATTTCTCTTGTATTTGTTAGATCTGATTAGGGAAGGCTTAGATCTGTGATGAGGCGAGCATCAAGGCGAACATCTGTCTGAAGAAAAGGGGTAGATCTGAACTGAATATCTGATCTGATGAAGTATGCTGCTTTGTAATGATTGAAGATCTATACGCTACTCCGCCGCGGAGGAAGCGCGTATATACGCAGCTTCAGCGAAGAGAAAGCGCGTATGCGCAATAAAATATACACTGAGGTATACGCTGGTTTGTGTGGACGGAAGCGCGTATATACGCGACATCAGTGAAGTAAAAGCACGTATGCATACTAGGGTTTGCTGAAGCAAGGGGTATGAAATATCTGATCTGTTCTGCTGTGTTTCTGCTATCTGATCTGTGTTGATATGAATCTGTTGATGATGTATGGTTGTGCTTAAAAGTATGGAAAGGGTTCGGTTTGGAAATATGATGAATTGTGGCCTGCAAGTTGTGTTCTATTAAAGTGGTTGGATCCAGTGTGAAAATTGATGAAACGTGGTCCAAGGTGGTGCTGAGGGTTGTAGCCTTCAGTCAGGGGGTCGTAACTCCCTTCCAGGTGAGGCTCGTAAACGAGATCGGGGGGTCGTAGCTCCCTTCCAGGAGAGGCTGGTAAACGAGTCAGGGGGTTGGAGCTCCCTTGCAAGAGAGGCTGGTAAACGAGCGCAGGTGGGTGCCTGCGTGCTGGTCAAGTCTGCGCCAGCACATATGTTGTAAGATGTTTTCTCTATAATAAAATATTGAAGGCTGAGCAACTGCAGCGGTGGTTTTCTCCCGACTTGGGTTTCCACCTAAAGATCCTGGTGTTCATGTGTGATGCTTTGTGTGATGATTTATTCTGTTCTTACTGCACATGTTTACTGCTTATTGAATATCTGATGAATAAATGAAGGAATGATTTAAGTGAAGCATTAATGACATAAATAGATATCTGTGTATACGCGAGTTTCGTAAAGGGTATCCGCGTATATACGCAAGTCTGGTTCAGGAAAGTAGCGTATGCATTTTAGAAGCAAGAAAAAGTGAAAGTTTTGAATATGCAGTAAATACTGATTCACCCCCCCCTCTCAGTATTTTTCCCAACAATTGGTATCGGAGCGTGGTCCTTCTGCAGAAGCTTGATCGCTTGAAGGAGATCCGTCGCAATGGGAAGTCAAGAAGGAGTGATGTCTATAAAGCCACCTCTATTCAATGGAAACAATCTGATTTTCTGGAAGGTACGAACAAAAGCATATCTGCAAAGTCTTGGTGCAGATGTATGGGCAATCGTGCAAGAAGGTTATCAATACCCGGCAGATATTCCTACTGATGCAGCTGAAAGAAAGAAGTATGAAATCAATGCCAAAGCAGTGAATGTCTTATTGGGAAGCATGTCTGAATCAGAATTTGCTAAAGTGATGCAACTACATTCGGCAAAAGACATATGGGACAAAATCATTCTAAGCTATGAAGGAGACACAAAGGTAAAGAGTGCAAAACTCCAAACTCTTAGAATTGAATATGAAAATTTGAAGATGCATAGTGATGAAAGTGTTGCCAGTTTCTTTCTTCGTCTAGATGATATTGTAAATCAGATGAGAAATTTGGGTGAAACCATGGCTGATACTACTCTGGTGGAAAAGGTCTTGAGATCTTTGACTTCAAAATTTGACTCTAAAGTTTCTGCTATTGAAGAAAGGCAAGATCTGCAAACTCTTTCTATTGTTCAATTACATGGTACTCTGACTGCTTTTGAAATGAGACAAGGAGGCCCTTCTCAAGTAAGAGAAGCTGCTTTTAAGGCATCTACAAAAGGAAAGGAAAAGGAAGTTGTCAAAGAATCCAGCTATATATCCGATGAAGAAGAAGCTAATTTCGTGAGAAAGCTCCAACTAGGCACTGGAAGATTCAAAGGTAAGCTTCCCTTCAAATGTTTTGAGTGTGGAAAAGTTGGTCATTATGCTGCTAAATGTCCTTATAGAGAAAAGCATGGTAAAGGGAAACAATTTGAAAAAAGAAAGAGTTATTATGCAAAAGAAGATGATGATGAAGTGTCCAGTGAAGATGAAGAAGATTCTGACCAAGATCTGAAAGTGCTCATGGCTAAGAAGCAAAAGAAGAAGGTTACTCATGGAAAGGAGATACCTCAGAAATCATGTATAGCAAAAATTGAAGAAGATGAAACAGATTCCGACGAAGATCTACAAGCACTCATGACAAAGAAGAAAAAGGAGAAGGCCACGTGTAATACTCTTCTTTGTGCAAACAATAGTAAAGATAGTGAAAGTAAAGTTGTGGATCTAGAAGAAGCTCTCAAGATTAAAGTTGAAGAACTGCAAAGTTCATATAATAATCAAGAAACTATCTACAAAGAGATGATCTCACAAATGAAAGATCAAATAGAAATGCTGAATGGACAGGTGGACAAGTATCAAAGGTTTCATACTTATGCATCCAATCGAATTAAAGATCTAGAAGTAGATCTTGAAAAATCAAGCAAGAAGAATGAAGGACTTGAAGCTGCAATCATTTGTCTTCAGGAAGATTTAGAAGCATCAAGTAAGAAAAATAAGGAACCTCTACAATCATTTGAAAAGGAAGGCCTTGAAGCAGAAATCATCTCTCTCGAAGAAGATCTGGAAAAATCAAATAAGAAGAATGAAGAGCTGCAACAAACATGTGAAGAAAACGAAAATTGGTTGAAAGAAGAGATTCTAAATCTGAAGGATCAAGTAGAAGATGGAAGAAGGAAAGAAGAAAGCATGACAAAGCAATGTCAAACCTTGGAGGTTGAGGTAAACATTCTCAAAGGTAAATTAGAAGAAAAGGTTAAACTTTTGAGGTTTCAAGATAGTACTAACATTTTGGACAATATTCTGAGTAATCAAAGGTCTCCTGCTATCAAACTTGGTCTTGGTTTCCATGAAACTGTTAAAGGAGAATCTAGCTCACAAGGAAGTGCCAAAAATTCAGAGGATGACAATGCAAAACCTGAAGTGTTGAAAGAGACAAAAGCTCAACCAACAATCATGAATTCTCAAAGGAATTCATTCAAGAACGTTGAATGTTTTAAATGTCATAAATATGGACATGTTGCAGCAAATTGCAGGAGCAGATCATTTCAGCCTCAAACAAAAAGTTCCTACATAGAAAGGTACTCTGGTTTCTTCAAAGGATATTGTTTTCATGTAACAAGTATGGACACAAAGCAACTGATTGTAAAAGGAGGAAGAACAGAAATACTCATTATGATTCTTATGCTTATTTTTCTGGACACATGAGATGTTATTCTTGTAACAAGTATGGACATATAAGAAAGGAATGCAGGTCGAACAGATATGAGAAATTTCAGCACACAAATAGAAAACAAATCTGGAAGAAGATGGAGGGATGGAATAAGAAACAATCTAGAGAAGAAAAGGATGTTTTTGTTGATGCTCTAGAAAACAATGATTTTCTTGAAGAAAACACTCAATTCAAGATGAAGGACCGATCGGAAACGTAGGGAATTATGACCCTACTGCAGTCATCCGCTTCTGAAGCTGACTTTTCTTGTTGACTGCAGGAATGATGTGAGATACATTATGAGATCTAGTAATGTATCGTCACAAGAGGAGCAATGCATGATGACTCTCATGGTTGATTTGATTATACTGGTTATGTTTACCTCTGACAGCGCATCTGATGTGGAAAGGACAGGTACAGGAGGTACAAGCTCTGGAAGAAATGAAGGAAGATGGAAATTTTCTATGCTTCACTTTCCATACGCGGGTTCCATTAACTAAAGTCGCGTATACACGCGAGTTCCAGAAGACGCAGTCGCGTATGCATTGATGATAAGAAAATTTATCTGATAGCTGAAGATCTGAAGCAGAGGTCCAGGGGGAGCATCAGTCTGACTGCTGATGATTGCACTATTAGCATCATTCTAGTTATACTCATGATAATGAAATGATGCATGGGTTCTTGTGTTGAAGATTATGGATGAAGCCTGGTTGCTTTATGATGAAGAGCATTCGTTGTTGAGATGAAAGTCCTATAGTTCAGAGATGAGGACAGATCATGCAGAGATTGTTGTTGATGACTTGCTGTTGAAGGTGTCTCAGATTGCACAAGTTAAGAAAGAAGCACTGGTTTAGGGGGAGTAGCAGGTTGAATTCTAATGGTTGCATTGTTGGCAATATGATTGCTTATTCTTTGGTCTTGGTGATACTCATGCTCAAATGATGATGATTTGGTACATGGATTATTATGATGAGATTTTGAGCCCTGGTTGCTGATAAGTATCTTTGTGTGGATGATTTGGATATCGTTTGTTTCAGATCATATAGAGTTTGGCTGCTATGGTTGAGATCTTTTGCTTACATATGTTACTTCATGTTACATCTTGAAGATCATGGTGATTTTGGACCACATGGATGATTGCTTGACACATATCTGAAGATGCTGTTCTGGTATGATAATCTCTTTTGGAAAGAATGTATTGATGCTGCAAAGGATCTGAAGGCTTGGTTACTAATGGGCTTATGCTACAACCATTGGATGGCGCTTGAAGACACAACTACACTATTCTGTTATATCTGTAGTCCAGGGAAGCAGTCAAATATCTCAGAAAGAAGCTGAACATTGTCTTTTCCTCATAGAGAATCAGATCTGCATAAATTTTAGAAGATGGCTTGGGATACGCGGGTTTCCTGAAACACAGTCGCGTATGTACGCGAGTTCCTGCGCAGAAAACCGCGTATAGTTGGTTGCTGACAATTTTTGCTTGGTTTAGCTCTCTTCAGCACAGATGCAATGCTGTTTGGTATCTCTGATACTGTTTGGTATCTCTGGTGGTATTCCAGTTCTCATAATTCTGTTTCTAATGCTTTGATGAAGATTCCTTGATGATTTGTTGGTGGAAGTTTTCAGGATGCACAAACTAAGGGGGAGCCTTAGTCATTTGGAAAGATTGCTTGGTTGCACAGATTCAGGGGGAGCATTAGTTTTGCTGAGTATAATGCATTGATGGCATTATGGTGGTTTTGATATATGATCTCTCTTGAGGTCTTTTTGGTATTAATTATGAAAATTCATATTTGTACTTTGATGAAAAGGTCTGGTTGAGACCCATGTTGTAAAATTGTAATATTCAGTCATGTAAGGACTTGTCAATTTGTAAACCCACTTGGTTGGGTAGCTGAGTCATGTTTGTAAACCCACTTGGTTGGATAGCTGAGTCAAATTTGTAAACCCACTTGGTTGGGTACTTGAGTCTCATATGTAAATCCACTTGGTTGGATATTTGATGTAAGTATGAGTCTTTGGTGATAGGAAGAGTCATGTACTTTATTGAAAAATATGTTTAAAGATTCGGCATGAACTCAGGGGGAGCTTGGCTACTTCAGCACACATCAGATCTACAGAACGCTTCTTCTACATGAGGAGAAAAGGGGGAGAGTGACATTGGTTTTTCCCTTTGCTCTTGATGTCAAAGGGGGAGAGTGGAATGGTGTTTGAATGCAGATAATGGTGTCAAAGAATTGGGAGAGTGACATGGTGTCACTGTACTTATCTGTTGTGGTAACCAAACACCATCATGGTTGCCATCAAGTCCAAAGGGGGAGATTGTTGGAAATATGATGCGGAGTGTTGTCCTTGATGGCAACCCACTGAATGAAGATGAAGACATGCGACTGTTGACATGTGTTGTCCTTGATGGCAATCCACCTGATGAAGTTATGCTTGACTTGATGGACTTAGTAAATGATGTAAATATGATGTGATATGATGTTTGTTGACAATATGATGCTAAGTGTTGTCCTTGAAAGGCAACCCACTTGATGAAGATGATGACAACTTACTTGATGAAGTTGTGTTTGATAGAATATGTCCTTGATGAAGGAAATCTGATGTATCTACATTATTTACAGTAGGCAATGAAGAAAGGATTTCAGAATGTACTCAGAGAATGATGAAAAAGAGCATGTCTCTTGGTATACGCGGATTGGCCTAGGGGAAGTCGCGTATGCACGCGGAAAGGAACGTTACAAGTCGCGTATGGGCTAAAGCTCTCAAAAAGTGCAAATCCAAGGGTAACCACCATGGTATTGACCCATAGTATTGGGTAATGATCCGCCTAATTGACCCCGTCCAGGTAGTTTTGGGCTTATGGTATTGTTTTGGTCCATGGTATTGAAAAAGGGGCTCATGGTATTGAAAAGGATAAACCTATATAAGGAGAAGAAATTCATTGTGCAAATCATGAGTGTGGGTGCAAGATGTCTGAGCTTGAATGAATACTTCTCTCTGAAGTATATCTGAATGAAAAGGGTTACACTTGAATGATAAATCTGAATGTATGATGCACCAATGATGAAGAAGGGGATCTAGATCTGAATTGCTCTTGTATTTGTTAGATCTGATTATGGAAGGCTTAGATCTGTGATGAGGCGAGCATCAAGGCGAACATCTGTCTGAAGAAAAAGGGTAGATCTGAACTGAATATCTGATCTGATGAAGTATGCTGCTCTGTAATGATTGAAGATATATACGCTACTTCGCCGCGGAGGAAGCGCGTATATACGCAGCTTCAGCAAAGAGAAAGTGCGTATGCGCAATAAAATATACACTGAGGTATACGCTGGTTTGTGTGGACGGAAGCGCGTATATACGTGACATCAGTGAAGTAAAAGCGCGTATGCATACTAGGGACTTTAACGACCGAGGGTATGAAATATCGATGCGTTACCTGTACGTGTTTTAACATTGTCGATCTGTGTTGATATATGAATCTTGTTGATGATGTATGGTTTGTGTAAGAATTATGGAAAAGTTAGGTCTGGACATATGATGATGGCGTGGCTGCTGGATATGTTCTGTTAAAATGGTTGGATCCGATTGTGAAAATTGATGAAACGTGGTCACTTTTCCTTTGATGGCAGCAAGAAAGTCATTTCCAAAGGTAACATTATATTCCTTCTCTAGAGCATTGTATGAAAGGAGTTTATTTTTATCAACTGTCATGTGTTTTGAGCATCCGCTATCAATGTACCCTTGATTTTGTTCCCCTTCTGCAAATAAATCTATGCCACAACTTTCAACCTGTAAGTCCTTCTTTCTCCATACCTTGGAATTTGAAGGTATATGCTCTTTTGGCTGAAGTTTTCTCCTGCATTCAGATTCTTCATGTCCAAAGTTATTGCAATAAGAGCATTCAATTTCATTTTGAAAAGGAGAAAATTTGTTATAAGTATTCTTCTTATTCCAGTCTCATTTCTTTGCTTTATTGCTTCTCTAGTCATGATGGTTTTGTATACAACACATTGAGAAACTTTATGACCAAAATTATGACATGAAAAACATTGTCCATTAAAGAAGAAATTTTTGTGATCATGAAACCTTCTATTTATGTTTACTTGTTGATTGATATTTCTTTTCTTTTTCTTCCTTAAATTGAAGTGGTCATGCTGTACCTGGGTGGTCTCTTTGTTCTTTTGCTGAGTGACAAAATGTTGTTGTCTAGCTTTAGTTGCCTTTAGATTGCTTGGTGCTGAATAATGAGAGGATTATCAGATATATCCAAGACCCGTCTTTACAAGAGGAGAGCGTTGTACCTTGATAATTTCATCTAAGGTTTTAGATCCTTTAGAAAATCTAAGATTTAGAGTTTTCACTTTCTCAATTTCTTTTCTTAGACTTACTATTTCACATTCTAATTTTTCATTGTGCTTCTCCTTTTCTATAAGCTGATTCTTTAGAATATCTATGGAAATTTTGTTTTCTTCCAAAAATATTTTGAGATGATTTATTTCTTCAAGAAAATAATTTTCTTCTAATGCATCCATAAAAATATCTTAGCCTCACTAGAGTATTTTTCAAAATCCATGACTAGTCTAATATCTTGATCATATTCTCCTTTTTCACTATTTGATAGACCATCACTATCTTCATGAGTATAATAGATTTTTATATTGATAAAACATTTCTTATTTCCTTTTGCCACTTCCTTACCCTTTTCATAGTTATCTTTATAGGGACATTTAGCAACATAATGACCAACTCTTCCACAAGAAAAACATTTAAAAGGAAGCTTACCTCTGAACCTTCCAGTTCCATGTTGTAGCTTCTACAAAATTTATCTCATCTTCTTCTGAAACATACCCTGATCCTTCTTGTTCTTCTACTTGCTTTCCTTTTGCAGCAGCTCTAAAGAAATCTTTGATTTCAGATGGACCTCCTTTTCTCATTTCACATGCAGTCAGAATCCCATGAAGTTGAACAACAATAAGATTTTGTAGATCCTGCTTCTCTTCAATAGCAGACACTTTTGACTCGAATTTAGGAGTTAGAGATATTAAAACCTTTTCTAATAGAGTAGTGTCAGCTATGGTTTCACCTAGATTTCTCATACGATTTACAATATCATCTAGACATAAAAAGAAACTAGCAATGATTTCCTCATTATGCATTCTGAGTTTTTCATATTGAATTCTGAGAGTTTGAAGTTTAGCACTTTTTACCATGGAATAACCTTCATAGATCAGAATTATTTTGTCCCATATCTCCTTTGCTGTATTCAACTACATGACTTTGACAAATTCTAATTCAGTCAAACTTCCTAATAATGCATTGACCACCTTTGCATTGGTTTCATAGTTCTTTCTTGCGGCTAGATCTATTGGAATTGAAGCTGGATATTGATAACCTCCTTCAACTCTTCCAGAAGATTAAATTGTTTCTGTTGAAGAGAGGAGGCTTGATAGATGTTGTCCCATCTTGATTACTCATCTTAGCTGATCTTCCTTCTAGTGATTAAGCTTCTTTAGAAGAACTTGCTTTGATACCAATAGTTGGGAAAAATACTGAGAGGGGGGGGGGGGGGTTGAATCAGTATTTATAACTTACTTAAAACTTTTACTTTTTCCTTACTGATTTCTATACGTGAATTTAATGAATCCAACTAGCATATACACACGGATATCCTTAAGTAAACTTACGTATGACCATAGATCTAATTATGCAGATAATTCTTTACTTAAATTAGTGCATCGTTCATTCATTAGATGTTTAGTAAGAAATAATCATGTGCAGTAAGAACATAATAAATCATCACACATAAGAAATACACATGAACACCAGGATTTTAAGGTGGAAACCCAATTTGGGAGAAAACCACCACTGCTGTTGTCTCTGTTTTCAATATTTATTATATGGAAAATTGCTTACAATATTGTATTGATGTAGACTCATATCAGTACGCAGGCATCTACGTGTTGAAGGCTGCAACCTTCTCTCGTTCTCTAGCTACTACTGGAAGGGAGATCCAACCACCTAATCTTGTTTACTAATTACTACTGGAAGGGAGCTTCAACCCCCTGATCAGAACACCAGCTTTTACTGGTAGGAAGCTTCTACTTCCATACTGAAGGATTCAATCCTCAGAACCACTGCAGACCACGTTTCATAAATTTTCACACTGTATCCCACAGCTTCAAGAAAACACTTCATAAATATCAACACCAATAAACTTAACCCAATTTCAATCAAAACAGTGAGATCACTGTAAGAAGAACATAGTAATCAACCTAGATACCAGAATCAGTATGTAGAATCAATCTCAATCGTGATCATTCATTATCTTAAAATACATACGCTACATCACTTTACTGATTCCGCGTGTATACGCGCTTTCCTTCACACCAACCTGCATAGAGATCTGAGAATACTGAATTTATAGAATATGATCAGTCTCAGAACTAGATCTGAGGATTTTAAACATATTTACTCACTTATTGATAATATTTGTACATATTCAACTTAACAGCATATACATTATTCAAACAACCCAAATCTACATGAATACTTCATTGACAGATAACATAAATATAGCAGTAATAAATAGATAACCAATCCAACAAGCTTCAGAAAGCCCTGACTTCCATACGTGCTTTGGCTGAGGCAAAGCCGCGTGTATACTTGCTTTCAATATGACGAACTACCGTATAGATATGTAAATTTTATTACTACAGAAAGATGCAGATCTATAAACTTACCCAGATTCCTTTACTTCACTTCAGCAAACATGCGCCAGGTCACAAATCCAAAGATATCATAATTAGATCATGAAAGTATATAGTCATTTTAGGTCTAGAAATATTGATCCATCATTGTATCTAAGGGTGCATCATAGATTCAGATTTACCAATAAAACATAGTTCATCCCATGCAGATATACTTCAGAGAGAAGTATTCAGTAACAACCCTTACACATGCACACCCTTGCACTATGATCTTCCTCCCCTTATATAGGATTAGCCTTTATCAACACCATGAGCCAAAAACACACAAGTGTCGATGGTATTCTTGGACGAAATAAAATAGATGATACAATGCTCAATATTGTGGTATAATACTGTGGTAATTCCCCTTTGTATCATAATTTTAGAGCGCAAAAGGTATACACAACTTTTCTTCTTCATACCCGCGTGTATACACGACTTTTATTCATAAAAACTGCATATATACTAATTCTATATGTATACACAAGTTTCTTTCATAAAAGTAGTGTATACATTTCTTCCATATGCGGGTTTCCTTCATCAAACCTGCATATACATTGAGAAATATTTCTTGTTTCATTTCTATGGCACTTACTGGAATTCCTTTCTCTGTCACATCTGAACTGACCTGTAGAAACATCATTTTTACATCTATAACACATAGGTTCCTTATCAAAAGGAAACTCATCAAGTAGGTTTCCATCAAGGACAACTTCATCAAGTAGGTTTCCATCAAGGACAACATATTGCATTATATTGCCAAAAAATTCTCCTATCATCCCCAAAAAATCCTTAATTTTCTCTTCATCCTTGAAAACTTGGAAATGTTTCACATTATATGGAACTGAAGGCTTGTGTCTGATTTCTACTTCATACCTCAACTTAGGATTTAGGGGAGGTTTAAAAGTAATGGTTGCAACCACTAAAGAATCTGCAAGCTTTTTTCCTTCTTGTTGTAACATGTTTTAGCAAACCTAAAATTTTTACTTTTTGGTGAAAATTTGCCAAAATGTTACCAAGCTAAAATGCTAAGAGTTTTATTATTGTGATTTTAAAAAGTTTATTTCTTTTGTATTATAAATTTTCATTTAAAATATATTATTTTTATAAAACATTATTTTTTTATGAAAATATTTGTTTTACATTTAAAAATTATATTATAAAATTTTAAGCCTAAGTTCTCTTAAACATTTTTAGTTTATGAAGGATGGTCTTCATTCAATTTCGGACCTGCAAGGACCATTCGAGCTTCAACAGCTGGGGGGATCCGAAATTTGGTTTTTTCAAAACCACTCTTGGGGAAAATGGCATCATTTAAAATAATTCGCACCCCCAGGCGCAAAACCAGAAACCATTGAAGACCCCCTCCAAAAATCTGCTTGTGGTTTTTATGTGAATGAGGATGAACGATTCAGTGCCATTATGAGAGAACACAAGAAAAGCACTTAGTTGCTGCCAAGAAACTTGGAGATCTAATTCGTAGGTTTAGATGAGGAGTATGAGTATTGATAACTGAGTAAGCGAGAACAGAGGAAGGATTGAAGGCTTAGCATTAGACAAAATGTTTGTTCCAAAATCCCTTGCCTCAGATCAACTTCAAATCTATACCTCTGTTTTGTTCATACCGTTGAATGCCTACGAGGTCAAAGATAGAGCAACACCTAAGTTAGTGCTACAGCTTATGGATGTTAAATTCCTCACTATTGCCCATGTCAAAAGCCACCTACAGATCTACAGGAGCCAGAAATTTTGCAGTGAGTTCACTACAATCATGGAGTGCACACCATTTGTGCGTGAACTCTATGGAAATTGGAATGGAGACTATGTCTCATTCCTTCAAGAAAGCTACGCAGTTTGACAACAAAAGCTATTGAACACAATGAAGAAACTGCAAGCCAAACTCTCATAGAGTCATTTTATATACACCAATACCTATGAATCGTCATTAAAAATTTATAAACTCATTATGGCATTGTAAATAAGAGTGATGCTTGCTGTGGAGGAAAAATTAATTTTGGACTCTGCTACAAGGGTATTTCAATTTGCAATGATTCCTCAATACTTCTATGGATTTCATCGCTTGTGCGCAAAATCATTTCCAATATAAGCTTCACAGAAACAACTCCCTTTATATTTCCCTACAATTTAAATACGTTGGCTTCTCTCCCATAAACGCATTGCCATAGTTTCCATTTATCATTGTATATTAGGTAAGGTAGCAGAGGGTGTTTGTAACCTTCTATATACTTCGCAGAAATGTGCAATATGCATTGCAGAAAACAAGGCAGGGGCCACATTTGTTTGGTATCATGCCCATAAAACTACACTAGCAAGCTATATGATGGCTCCAGGAATGAGATTAAGAAATATGGTTCCGACCTGGATGTACACAAGGAAATGAAAGGGATTCATGACATACAAGGATGGTAGGGTGCCTTCAATTGCATGACAGTTCTGAAGTCTCTCCAAATGTTGTAGTGTTTCAGATTTCTAGTAAGATTCCCTTTGAGATGGACCCTGTTTTTGTTTCCAACACTAATGCAAATAATTCTCAAGTTCAAGAGCGTGTTGAAAATATTTCAGGAATTCAACTAACTGGACAGATCAGAGAGCAAGAACATATCTATGAGGAACGATTTCAGATGAATTTTAATCTAAATGACAAGGTTGATGAGGAATCTTAAGCTGCTAAATAAAATGCATTATGACAATATTTCTGGAATGTACCATGATTTTTGGAAACACATGGAACAAGTTTTATTGAAATGGAAGCAAATTCAGGATGAAAAAACATTACACATCAGCAGAGAGCTTCACAGGGTAGTATCACATGAACCAAGACTACATTTTCTACCCTAGTTTGGTTACGTCAGTATTTTTCCTTTCATAAATGAAGATATTGCCTCCCCAAGTAGCAAGCCAACGATCCTTAGAAGGCCTAAATTTACTGGGAAGTTAACAAATTTGTAAGGGATAACTTAACAATTTCCAAATATAAGGGGCGGAAGTTGAGTTTTTTGATGCTTGATATCAACTTTGTATTTACTATTAATACACCTTGCAGATTAGATTTCAGATTCAAGGTAGAAGATATGTACACAGTTCAACTTCGAGGAATCTTCTATTAGTAGTGTGATTGTTTTCAAGACTTTATTCCTTTACTATTGTAACAATTTAGTAAGTAGTTTCTCTATATATTGTTTCATATTGTAATTTGAAGGTGTGGGATTTTGAGGCCAATACCTTTTTCAGCTTTGTAAAAAATTTCTCCAGAAAATTCCAGTTAAAGTATTTCAACTCTGGCTTTGACAAATTTTGTGTTTCTCGTATGTTTTTCTAGTTCTTTCATATTTTATTTCCATACAAGTTCAGAGTTGTATAGAAGAGTTGGGTCAGAATAGATTGAGTTTCAATCTCTTTGAAATCCCTTGCAAATTTATAATTGTTTAAAGATATTAGTATATCATACTTTTTGTTTCAGTTGGATCATCTTTGAACTGGTTATTGTTTATCACTTCTATCTTCTCCTGGATGTGCTTTTTTTGCTGTAGAAGCTTTCTACACGCATCTAATTCTACCTGATTTATTAAGTATTCTATTTGACTCCTCAATTATCAGGAATATCCATACATTCTTCTTTCAAATTCTTTGAAAAGATAAGTTCTTCTGTTAGGCTAGAAGCTGACACTTTGAGAAAGAAATATGTGAAGGAGGGATTTATTCATGAATAGGGATTGTCATTGATAGCCAACCACCCCCAATTAAAACCATAATTATGGCCATTGTGCTTCAAAGGCTACTGTTTAGTGATAGTGAACATTGTTAAACAAGGCCTCCTAACAACCGAGGGAGCCCCCTTTGGTTCGAGGGCCATCTTGAACCTAAATCCTGTTGATTTGGTTTCCTGGCATAGTTTTTGTAGTCAAGGACTGCCTACGGGAAATAGGTACAACATTTGGCACCATTGCTGGGGAGCAAAGTAACAAAGATATTTTTCCCCGGATTACGATAAAGTTTAGATCTATTTAGTGCTGGTGAAGAAGGAATAGGAACTATTGTTGGTTGCATTATTTTCGCCTCGCAACTCCACTTCGTCGAATGGCGATTCTACTGGGAAAATGATTCCACTCTTTTTAGATTTCAACTGCCTTTACTGCTATGCAAGGTTTGTTGATACTTTCAATCAGCAGTATATGTTTTCTCCTCTGAGCCATGATCAGAAATTTTGCATATCAGCAGAGGATGCAACTTTTAAAGGACACATTGAGTATAAGTTTTCCATCGGAGTTTATGTTCATATTGTATGTATTCTTCATATTTTTAGCTGTTGGAAACATGATTTGTCAATAAATCCACTCCGCAGTTGGTTACATTGGAAAGAAGATTTCACCTAACAGTGTAAAAATTTCCAGTTTAGTTAGATAGAAGTGTGGGGATTGAATAGATATTTAGAGCTTCAGTATGTAGTAGATCAAATTTTTCATTGTTTATGAATGGTGTGATAGATCAACTTATATTTTTAGTCTAGAGTTTTTCAGTTTTCAGTTTTCAGTATGAAAGAGTATCAGGATTAGTGTTGGCATATGGTTGCATGACTCATTTGTAGGTTGCAGTTTGCACTAGCAAGCTATTCAAATGACAGGGTTGATACAAGAAAGTTGGTTATGGCAGATGATGGTTGATGATCAGGTTTACAATATGACTCCATGCCCAATGCTAAAGGAAATTGATCTTCTTGTTCTCTGCATCCCATAGGGGGAAGCAGTCCCCATTGGAGTCGATGTTGTAACATGTTTAGCACACCTAAAAATTTTAATTTCTTTTGAAAAATTGTCAAAATGTTACTAAGCTAAAATGCCAAGAGTTTTATTATTGTGATTTTAAAAAGTTTATTTCTTTTATATTATATTTTTCATTTAAAATATATTATTTTAATAAAAAAATTATTTTTTATGAAAATATTTGTTTTAAATTTAAAAATTATATTATAAAATTTTAAGCCTAAGTTCTCTTTAACATTTTTAGTTTATGGAGGATGGTCTTCATTCAATTTTTGCCCCCCCCAGGATCATTTGAGCTTCAACAGCTGTGGGGTGTTGGGGGGGGGGGGGGGTCTAAACTTTGGTTTTGTCAAAACCACTCTTAGGGCACGTGACATCATTTAAAATAATTCGCACACACTAGGTGCAAAGCCAAAAACCATTGAATACCCCCTCCGAAAATATGCTCATGGTTTTTATGTGAATGAGGATGAACTGTTTAGTGACATTCTGAGAGAACATAAGCAAAGCACTTAGTTGGTGCCAGACAATTTGGAGAGCTAATTCATAGTTTTAGATGAGGAGTATGAGTAATGATAACAGAATAAGCGATAACATAGGAAGGATTGAAGGCTTAGTAGTTAGACAAAATGTTCGTTCCAAAATGCCTCACCTTAGATCGAATTCAGATCTATACCTATGTTTTGTTGATACTGTTGAACGCCTACAAGGTCAAAGATAGAGCAAAACCTAAGTTAGTGCTACATCTTATGGATGTTAAAGGCCTCACTATTGCCCATGTCAAAAGCCACCTACAAATCTACAGAAGCTAGAAAGTTTGTAGTGAGTTCACTTCCAATCATGGAGAACGCACCATTTGTGTGTGAAATCTATGGAAATTGGAATGGAGACTACGTCTCATTCCTTGAAGAAAGCTACGCAATCTCACAACAAAAGCTATTGAACACAGTGAAGAAGCTGCAAGCCAAACTCTCAGAGAGTCATTTTATATACACCAATACCTATGAATCATCATTAAAAATTTATAAACTCATTATGGCATTGTAAATAAGAATGATGCTTGCTGCGGAGGAAAACTTAATCTCAGACTCTGCTACAAGGGTATTTCAATTTGTAATGATTCCTCAGTACTTCAATGGATTTCATCGCTTGTCCACAATATCATTTCCAATATAAGCTTCACAGAAACAACTCCCTTTGTATTTCCCTACAATTTGAATACCTTGGCTTCTCTCCCATAAACGCATTGCCATAGTTTCCATTTATTGTTGTATATTAGCTAAGGTAGTAGAGGGTGTTTGTAGCCTTCTATATTACTGGTAGAAATGTGCAATACTCATTGTAGAAAACAAGGTAGGGGCCACATTCGTTTGGTCTCATGCCCATAAAAATACACCAACAAGCTATATGATGGCTCCAGGCATGAGCTTAAGAAATATGGTTTCGACCTAGATGTACCTAAGGAAATAAAAGGGATTCAAGACATACAAGGATGGTAGGGCACCTTTAGTTGCCTGTTAGTTCTGAAATCTCTCCAAACATTGTAGTGTTTCATATTTCTAGTAAGATTCCCTTTGAGATGGACCTTGTTTTTGTTTCCAGCACTAATGTAGATAATTCTCAAGTTCAAGAGCATGTTGAAAATCTTTCAGGAATTCAACTGACTCAACAGATCAGAGAGCAAGAACATATCTACGAGGAATGATTTTGGATGAATTTTAATCTAACTAAAAAGGTTGATGAGGAATCTTAAGATACTAAATCAAATGTAATATGACAATATTTCTGGAATTTTCCATGATTTTTGGAACCACACAGAATAGGTTTTATTGAAATGGAAGAAAATTCAGGATGAAAAAACATTTCACATTAGGAGAGAGCTTCGTAGGGTAGTATAACATAAATCAAGACTGCCTTTGGTACCCCAGTTTGGTTACGTTAGTATTTTCCATTCATAAATGAAGATATTTCCTCCCTAAGTAGCAAGCCAACGATCCTTAGAAGACCTAAATTTGCTGGGAAATTAACAAATTTGTAGTGGATAGCTTAATAGTTTCCAAATATAAGGGACGAAAGTTGAGTTTTTTGGTGCTTAATATCAGCTTTGTATTTTGTATGAAGACACCTTGCAAATTAGATTTCAGATTCAAGGCAAAATATATGTACATAGTTCAGATTCGAGGAATATTCTATTATTAGTGTGATTATTTTCAGGATTTTATTCATTTACCATTGTAACAGTTTAGGAAGCAGTTTCCCTATATATTGTTTCATATTGTAATTTGAAGGTGTGGGATTTTGAGGCCAAGACCTTTTTCAGCTTTGTAAAACTTTTCGCCAAAAATTCCAATTAAAGTATTTTAGCTCTGGCTTTGATAAAATTTGTGTTTCTCATATGTTTTTTCAGTGTTTTCATATTCTATTTCCACACATGTTCAGAGTTGTGTAGAAGAGCTGGGTCGAAATATATTGAGTTTCAATCTCTCTGAAATCCCCTGCAAATTTATAATTGTTTAAAGAGATTAGTATATCAGAATTTTTTTTTTGAGTTAGCTCCTCTTTGAATTGGTTATTGTTTTCCACTTCTATCTTCTCCTAGATGTGCTTTGTTTGGCTATAGAATCTTTCTACACACATCCAATTCTGCCTGATTTATTAAGTATTCTGTTTGAGTCCTTAATTATCAAGAATCTCCATATATTCTTCTTTCAAATTCTTTGAAAAGCTAAGTTCTTCTATTAGGCTGGAAGATGACACTTTGAGAATGAAATTTGTGAAGGAGGGATTGATTCATGAATAAGGATTGTCATTGATAGCCAAGTACCCCCAATTAAAACCATAAATCTGGCCATTGTGCTTCAAAGGCTGTTGTTCGGTGATAGTCAACAGTGTTAAACAAGGCCTCATAACAACCGAGGGAGCCCCCTATTGCTCAAGGGCCAGCTTGAACCTAAAGTTGGTTGAGTTGGTTTCCTGGAGTAGTTTTTGCAGCCAAGGAATACCTATGGGAAACAGATACAACACTTCGCGAGGGACAAACTATATATTAAAATCAAGGAAAAAATCATCCGCTAAGTCCCAAAATTCATTTCTATAAGTCCTTAACCTTGGATGTATTGTTTGACAATGATTCCAAATCTGTTTAATCACTAGTTCAGAATCTCCAAAAACATATATGCATTGTACTCCAAATTTTTTGTTAGTTTGCAATCCAAGTATTAAAGCTTCATATTCTGAGATATTATTAGTAGAATCAAATTCTAACTTGAATGAAAAAGGCATAAAGAGACCTTTTGGAGTGATCAAAAGAATACCTTCTCTAGTGCCATCATTTGAATAAGACCATCAAAGTAAAGTTTCTAGACTCCATTTTCTGTTAGATATTTATTTTCCATTGCCAATGGGAGATGCACTTGAGTATCTTCAACAATTTCTGCAACTTCTTGTAACATAAAACAAGAAAAGTCATCTTTTTCTTGAATATGCATAGGAGAATTGAACTCTTCTCGGTCATAGTTATAAAAAACCTGGTTTCCCTGTATAATCTTCTCTCTTTATTATGCAGAATTATGTATTGCAGATAAAACCCATTCCCTAAATGTGGTGCTATGCATTTGGAACAACAGATCAAATAATTTGCAGACACTTTCTCTAAGAGTAAATGGACACACAAAAATATGGAGGAACTTACTTGTGATCCAATCACTTCCTATTCTCCTTATGTTGCTCTTGCTGTAGCTTCCAATCCAACTTTAATCACCAGACTAGTTCCTGCAAGTATAGTTGTTGGGCTAGAATTGTGAATTACGGATAAATCAGACTTCCCTAGACAAGTGCTAGTCTATAACAACAGGTGAAAGACTATACGACTATTTCTCCTAACTAAGAATAGATACACAGAGAAGATTAGAAGGTTACTTGTGATCCAAGAGCTTCTAAATGGCTCCTTCTGTCGCTTCCGTTGCAACTTCAAATTCAAGCGGTTTGTGCAATGTTGTACCTTAAGAGACAATCCCTTAGCTGTGGTAAGGAATCAGTGCTTAAGAAATTTTAATGATTATGTCACAAATTTTTATGTCTCTGTTTTATTAACCTTCAAGTATTTATAATCAAACTCTTAAATATCAAATTTTATGAATGCTTCACAATGCTACCAGTTGTTGAAGTTGAATGAAGTGACTAGAAGAAAGTGTAAGAAGAAGTCCAAACTGATATGTTGTTTAATACATAAAATATCATCCCAAACCCCAGAAGAAATATGTGGAAGAAATAGTTAAAACAAAGGAGCGCCAATTAAGGTTTTTAACTCTTATACACAGAAGTAAAAAGAGACCTGCTGCTCATAACCTTGTTTTATTCATAGATAGAAAATACATAATGAAAACTTGAATACATTTCAACATAAACAAAATGCCAGAAACTTGCTTACTCATTCATTAATCTTTGAATCCCCGAGTACAAAAATATTTTTCTGAAGGTCCAAAACTCGAAACCTTTATTTCTCTTGAAAATTACATTAAATACAATAAAAAGTAGTTTGGAGCTGCTATAACCAATCCTAACTACCAAAACTACTTTAAGACTTCGAAGGTTGTCTGTTACATGCCTTGAAAATGTCTTGTTACAATTACATTGTCTTCAGAAAATAACATAAAATAAATATCCTAATCTATAGGAATTGCTGATGATGTGGCTTCTTTTCCTTGGCCAAAAGATTTGTCTTTCTTTGCTGTTGATCCTTTTGGCAGGTCAATTGTCCAAGCTTTGCACTTTTTCCATATTTCTACCTTCGTCTTGGATGAATGTGTCAGATAGTGATATTCCAATCTGAATGCAGTAATTCGATCATAAGAAGGCCTTTCTGAGAAAAGAGTTTTTATCATCCACAAGAGTTAAAAATGTCTCTGCAAGAAGTTGACCATTGTCTCTCCTTTAAGTACCTGAGTCTTTTCATGCCTATTATCAACCTTGCTTTTTGTCATCACCAGTAAATTCTCATAAGAACTCTATGGCAAAATATTTCCTTCAGCTCCCCAACATGATGTGAAGCCTACTCTTGTCATTTTATCAAAAGATTTATCAAATTGAATTATAGCTTCCTTTATTTCCATTAGTTTCTTTTCTGCAGCCTTTTTGAGATTATTTCTGATAATCATTTTATTAATTTCCACTGCATACAAAATTCTATCCTACATATCATTCTCCTCTAACTCCTGATCTGATTTGGAATTAATAAATTCAATAAATCTTCTGGCCCAAATGGCTCTGTTAATTCCTTTTTGCTTATCAAACATGATTGGTTCTTCACATTCTAAAATAAGGCTTTTCTCTTTTGCAATTATCATCAGGAAGCACCAATTGGATTTCATTTCTGAAATGATATCAGTCCAAATGATATATTTAGCTTTTATTATTGAAAGATTTCCCTTCATTATTTCTTTGAGATTTTTAATCTCAGCTTTAGCATTTCGGAAATCCATCTTGTATTTGTTAGCTTCATTTTCTATGACTTTCATCAATTTTGTTGCAGTCTCTAGATCTGTTTGAGCCTTCTTTCTATCTCTTTTAGCCATCTGCAACTCAGTATTTAATTAAAAAAATTGTATTTGAGGGTCTTCATCACCTGTAGGAAAAACAAAAGTACAGTTATGATTATCAATATGATTTTGCAATGAAATTGCAATCTAATTTATTTTGGATAGTTCTTCATCTTTCTACATGAGTTGCTACAACAAATTTTCCTTTTCTTTCTCTACCTATGCAACTTTTGTAGCCATTGAATTTTCACCATTAGGTAACTTCAACTTCTTCCTTAATGTAGATATCTCTACCTTAGCACTTTGCATGAATTTCTGCACAACAGTCTTATCACTGGGGTCTACTCCAATTTTTATAATAATATTCTTTAATTCTTCATTTTGAACTGTTAAGGCTCTTGAGTTAGCCTTCTCTAACTTCAATTGTTTAATTACTTTACCCAACATATTCTGTACCTTTATTGCCATTTCATTAGTCTTTGTGAGGTCATTTACAATCAATTGACCTGTTTACATATGCAAATTCATTTTATCCATTAGTGGAATTTTCTTTACATCCACAGTCACATTGATAGTGTTGAAATTCCTGGAAGAACGAATTGACACATCTGTAGGATGTGAGAGGGAAATTATAAACTGATATTTCTCGAGATCCATTACAGTTAACAATCTTGTTTGTTCAACAGTGACTTGGTGTTCAGCTTGGGCCTCCATGCTGGCGTTTATCCTCTGATTTCTTTCTTCAATATGTGAAAACATTTGTTTAATCAAGGGCACCTGTTCATGAGTAGGTTCATGATTCCTGGGTGAGGCAGGAGCATTTTGTCCTTCTCCAAAATGTAAAGAAAAACCAGGAGTAGTAGATGTAGGTTCTTCAGTAAGTTTTGTTCTTGTCATGGCTCCCTTCTCCTCATCATCTAGATCAATAACCACTTCCTTGGTTCTTTTAGCTGTTTTCTCTGTTATGATAGGAGTTTTAATGTTTGCATCTACTGAACTCTTCACATCTTTACATGCTATATTCTCTTGTTCTGGCTTACTTTCATGAATGAAAGCATAATTCCCATTCTCAATTCTTCTATTTGAAATAACATTATATGGGTTGTAAGCCCAACTTTCTCCTAGTAGCATCTGCGTGTCATCTAACATTTTTGTTACTTCATTAAATGCCTGCCTCATGTTTACTATGAAAGGGCCTACAACCATGGGTAATTTATACATGTGTCCTTTATTCATAGGAAAAAAATGAACTTGATCAACATTTAGAGTCTGTCTAATGAACTCTAAAGAAAAAATCCTCATTGGTACAAAATTTGGGAGTTTGTAAGGCTCAACACTTGCTCCATATAGCCTTATTTCAGAATATTCCTAAAAAACAAACTAGTCTCCATATTCACAATTGTTTCCTAAATGCAAAAAATCCTGAGCTTTAGGTAAGAAACAGGGAGGAGGACTTCCATTCAGTATCTTGCATGCAGTTCGCATGTAATACCTAGAAAAATCAAACAACCCAGCTTCATTTTGCTCCCTTATAACTACATCTATCTAGAATATCACTGATTGCCTTCTTTTATTTACATCCATAATATTTAGACCTAAATGTATGAATTCTTCCACATTCTAGTATAAGAACAATTATACAATTAATGAGGGAAATTTAAAGGAACCTATTAATGAAAGGCTCATCAGCTGTGAGTTGACTGCTTCCTGCCAATATGATGGAATATACATCACCATTCCTGGCTTCATCATCATGGAAAAAATCCCTAGAACTGATTTATCCAATGTATTATCATCATCCTTAACTATAATTTTTGCAATATGACTCAATACTGGACGAGTCTCAGCATCAAAAACCCCCATATTAAACTCCTTGCAATCTGGCTAAAACTGCTTCATGCCAGGCTTCAAATGAAACATGAACTGATTGAATTCTTCTCCTGCAAGATTATCATAATATTGAACTAGTGAATCGTCAGAAAATTGAATGGATGACTCTGACTCAGGATAACAAAGGGCTTGGTGGATTAATAGGGTAGACACCTGCAGAACATTTTCTCCTTGGGAATTCATGACAAAACATTTCCTTGGATACATGAAGGATACCAACCAATAGATAAATTTAGGGAAAAGGTGGGTTTTAGGAATGCATGTAGACAAAACTCCAGACTTGACCATGGTAGAATATACAAGGGAAGCATTATCATTCAAGATGATTTTCTAGTAGAAAGGGAGGTGAATTAATGAATAGAGGGTATCTTGAATATCCCTCTCAGTATCCATGAGAGGGATATGGCTGGTTGAACCTGATAAGGATGACCGTTTAGCCATGGTTAAAAGTGTACGTGAAAAATAGTTTACATGGTGGTCAAATTTTGCAGGTGGCGGAAAGCTAAAACGAGGTGAAGCGCAAAAAATCACAAGTAATTTTGAAAAACAGACAAAAATTTCTTTAAATAGGTGGCATGGGTTTTAAATTAAATGCTGACAAGATGCGTCAGCAAGCCGTTAAATCTGCTTGACGTGGAAGACATCTATGACCAACTCAGCGTCTTACGTCATTGCGGGGGCTCTCGGGGTACAGAGGAAAACTTTGGCTGGTGCCCCCCCATTCAATCTCCGCCGTTGATCTCCGTTGTCCCCACAGTCAACCCGGTCAACTGCGGAGGCACTCCTCATGGTATCTGATGTGCTAGTTGTGCCCGCGGGTTGGAGTTTTTGATAAATATTTTAATGATCGACACTTTTCGCCATTCAAACCAATCACTGTTTCACATTTTAATACTGGAACCACAACTATAATTTTTAACTTTTTAAAATTTAACTTAAAATTTGACGAACGTAGATCTTTTTTCATGCTAAAGTATAAGACTTCGATACTTTAACATATTTTCCAACAATTTCTTATTTTTTATATTTTCAAATATTTGAAAAATAAAAAGATATGCATATGATCCACAACATGTGGCTCCACCTGCGGATAGTGGTTTTGCCATGAAACACTAAGAACCTGGAGATCAGTGCCTTCACTTCGGGCATGGAGTCAAAAATTTCTTAATGAGAAATATATAGTGAGAGGAAACTAAATATGTACAATAATAAACTAACTCCCTTTAGTGCTGGAAATAATGTTTTAGATACTGCCCATTTACAGGCAGTTCTACTGCTTCTCCATCAAGATCTTCCAGCATACAAGTATTATTTTATCTGACTACAGAGATTTTGTAAGGACCATACCATAAAGGATCAAATTTACCATGTTTCCCTTTCTCTTCCCTCTTGGTATCCCATCTTAATACCAGATCTCCAGTCTGAAATATGATTTCTCTTGCCTTTATGTCAAAAAAAGACTTCATTTTCTCCTGATAAATGATCAAATTTTCTTTGAATTTATTTCTGCTTTCATTTAATTCTATCACTTGGTTTAGTCTTTTGATCAAGGCATTAGGTTCCTCTTGAGAGTCTTGAAGAAAAGAAATTACTGGTCTTGCTTGCTGAGTGGGAAACAGAGCCTGAGCACCATATACCAATTCATATGGAGACTCAATAGTGGATCTTTTAATAGTCATCCTTACTGCCCATAAAGCAAAAATCAACTTTGAATCCCAATCCTTTTGGTTCTCATTGATTGTTTTCTTCAGTATCTTCACCAATGTTTTATTTTATGATTCTGCCAATCAATTTCCTTGAGGATGATATGCTGTAGAGTGGGATAATATTACATTATAGGTCTGACAAAAATTAATGAATTTGACTGAATTGAAAACCTGAGCATTTTCCGTTACAATCTTTGTTGGACATCCAAATCTGCTGAAGATATTCTCCTCCAAAAACTTCATCACAACTAAATCATTTGTCTTTCTAGTAGGAATTTCCTCTACCCATTTTGTAAAATAATCAGTAGCAGTTAGAATCCACTTAAACTGCCCACTTGATGGTGGATTAATCTCTCCAATGAAATCCAATCCCCATTGCCTGAAAGGTTCTTCAATATATACAGGAAGAAGCGGTAAAGGAGCCACCCTTTTCTTTTCTGCAAATAATTGGCATTTCTGGGAACTTATAACAGTTCTATATACATCAGAAAATAGAAAAATCTAATAAAAACCTGATTTAAGAATCTTATGATCAGTTACTTTCCAGTTGTAGTGACCTCCACACAAGCATTCATGATATTCTTTAATCACCTCCATGGTTTCCTCTTCTGTCAAACATAACAACAATACACCAGCAGGATATTTCCAATACAACTTAGCTTCAATTATAACATAAGGTTGAGCTTTAAGTTTCAGAGCTCTGTACGTAGCTATGTTTATTGAAGGAGGACAAGAAAAGAAACAGAGATAATGAATGATATCCTTATACTAGCCTGAACAGAGAATTTTGTACTTAATTGCTGACTTTGTCTTAATCTGATATGTTTCTTCAGTTACTTCATCTATAGGCGCAAGTAAACTAATTCCCAAAGCTTGGAAATTAGATTATGTAAGCAATTTGGCCAATCCCTGTCCTTTTGTTAGCACCCTGTAATTAGCAAGATTGGCAAAAGTCCAACTGCAGGGAGAACATTATTTCAACCACCTTGGGATTCTAGGATCTAGCCCTCCTGAATCCAGAGAGTGATCTCTCCAATAAGTGCAAAGATGGATTTGTCTTTGAATTCTTGGGTAATGATATTAGGCTAGTTATGAAGGCCGAGGGTTTTGTTTTGTTTTTGGATGGTTTAGCATGAAAATTGATTGAGTGAAAAGTTCTAAATGCAAAGGGTTTCAAAGGTGAGAAGTTGCAAGCAAATAGAACAAGCTTTGGCCAGAAAGATAGACAATTGCGGGTTTTAGTTCATTGGGCTATGGAGTCATAATAGGGTTTAATTGAAATAGAAAGGGGCAAGAGTGGTCCATGGGGCAAGTCATCTATGTCTAAGGATCTCTTTGAAGTTGGATTTATGGAATGAAAGGATACAAAAAGAAGGGGAATTAAACAAATGAAGAACAAAGAGTAGCCTAGGATTTGGTAAGTACTTTGAAACTAGCCAGCCTTTGACAAACACTTAAGAAAGACATAAAAGAAATCCAAGATCTGGTAAGTACTTCGAAACTAGCCAACCTTTGATCCACTTTCAATAGAAAACATAATAAAAATAGAGGGAAACTTGAAGGCAACTGTTGGAGAAGAAACTAGTGGGCCAGGTTCACCACAAATCCTCTCCTAGCTCTGCTCTACTTGGTAACTTTCAAGACAAACACAAAGATAACTAAGAATGGCCTAAGATCTGGTAAGTACTTTCAAACTAGCCAGCTTTTAACACATTCCAAGGGAAACTTTCAGACAGTCTTTTGGGATAAAACTAGGACCAGGGCACACCATATCTTCCTTAGTTCATCTCTAGTTAACCTATACTGAAAATAACATTCAAGAATGAGAACTAGCTCAGACAGTAGGACGAGGGAACGCCAACATTCCTATGCTTGAACTGAATTAGATCATTCCTAAATAACACAAATGGGAAGAAAACATGTAGATAAAGATTTTCAGTCAGAGAAGGGTATTGATATACAGTAGGTCCTAACTCTATGCATGTTGTTCCTTATAAGAGAAGATGAACAAAGTGAAAACAGAAGTAGAATAACAATTCACAATAATAAATAACATCACTGTCAACATAGACCAGGATCCCATAAATCAGCTTGTATTGATGCTCCAAACCAGTTACAGCTTTAAGTCCAATGCTTTAGTTTAGAAATCATCTACACTTCCCAGACTAACTTATCTATCACAAGCAAAGCTCCAAGAGCCAGTGAACACTATTTACAGGTAGAAGTCTCAAGCTCAATTACATTTCAAAGTTCAGCAACCAACTCAACCAACCCCTCCCTCATATTCTCTAGTAGTATTAATAGAAGAATGAGGTGGTGAGATCTGATAAAAGATCTCCAAAGATAATTAATACAGACTTAATGGCTTCTCGGCCTTTGGGGGACTTGATGAAGAAGCTTACATAGGTGTCCTCTGTATTAAATAATTTACATTAATATTTAAGCTCAGTGGGAGCTCTTTTTGACTTTTGAGGCTCTCTGTTATGTTAAAGTAACTCTGCTGATATTTTGTCATTAAGTTTATTTGTAGAATTCACTCTCTGGCTATGCTGATGCAAATATCTGATATTGATCAATAACTTCGGCCTCTGTTTGCATGCTTTGAGGCATAGGTGGCACCATGGTAGCTGGGAGGAATGAATTTTCCTTGGATGTGGTGGTGGAGACCTTCTGTCTGATAAAACACTTTGATTTCCTTTTAACTATGTCTTAATTGGGAGGATTAGGCTTTTGATAATCAATATTAGCCGTATTTGTCTTCAATCTTCCATTCTGGTGCGTTTTGTCTTCGACACTGATACTCTTCGATTTTTTGATTCATTTACTGTGTTCTGTTGGTGTGCAGTGCTGCACAGGGCTCGTGAGGCATCAATGACTTTGGAGTATTGACAGGGCATGGAAATTTGAACCATAGATGGCTTCTCTTTAATAAATCGAAGGCGCGAGAAATGAAACCCCAGCCTTCGGCCCTTTTTAGAATAATGGAAAAAACCATATAAATCACCCTTTTTTACCAAATAATACACCCGGACTTCAAAATCCCGATAAACCAAGCTACATAACCATTTAGGGTCACAAAAGGGCCCCACTGACGTCAGGGTGTTTGTGACCCGAAATTTTTATAAAATCCGGCATATAAAGCTCCCTAGGTCCGTTTTGGGGCATGCTAACGTCAGGCCAAGTGTGACCTGAAATTTTATGAAATCCGCTTTATAAAGCTTATCGGGTCCAGCTTTCACGACTATATGAGCAACCAAACAAGGCCCGCTCCAATCTGCTGCTGCCACGTGGATGTTGACTAGGCATTGGGACCAACGGTTCTGTGGGACCGCTGACTGCTGTGGTGACCGTGGGGACCAGGGCGACTAATTGTGGGTTGTCGATCTGCAGATCAGATCGATGACATAGATGTTTTGATAAATGTGTCATACCTTAGTTCATCTCCCGAGCTTCTTTTGAGTGCGATCACCGTCCGATGAGCCGGCCTCAGATCGGATGGCGCACGTCAATATCGCACTGAGCCCACAGTTGACTTTTAATGCGCGGTGAGAGTGGGTTTTCAAAACTGCTTAAGGCCATGTGTCGGCCTGTGGCATTTATCGCATCCAAATGGGGAATACAGCTTTCCTTTCAAAGGCGGTGCGATAAAACCTACTGGTTTTGTAAAGTGATTGACCGCAGGGACCATCGGGGTGATTGATTTGTGGGCCATCGATCTGCAAATCAGATCGATGGTGGGGAGCGATTTAAGCTTTGCACCGGCGAAAAATTTTCAAACCCTGCAAAAAACACAAAAAATTAATATAAACAAAGGTTTCATGTGTCGGGATGGTTTTATATATGTGAAGAGGATAGGCGCCCGACTACGGGGCCTTGGTATATATGAAATGCAATATGACCGGTGGATATAATATACAGGGCTAATCGACATCGGAGTTTTTGTTTAACACACAAAAAAATGCACTCCGTGAGTTGCTCCGACGCGATAAGTGCTCAGGACCTTACCACTTGGTTCTAACGCTGGGGCACATGGGAGGAAATGGCTCAGATTTAGCCCAAAGGGGCTTAAACCCGCAGTCAAAATACTTGTTTTTTTTAGGAAATTTTCGAGATGTTTAGATGGATTTTGGGGGTTTCAATATAGTTCAAAACGAGTTTTAAACTAGGTAAAAAATGATTTTCATGAATGGAAGAAGAGGAATCATGGAAATAGAGGAGTTTTATGGAGGAAAAGGGGAGCAAAATGGAGGTTAGTTCTTCAAGTGAGGAAAGGGAAAAAGGTGATTTTGCAGCAGTTTCTTCTCATGAAATCAACAGAATTGCAGAGTGTAAACATGGGCATAGTATGGAAGGTTTTGGACAGAATCATGAGGCCTTCAAGAGTCTTCAAGAGGTAACACTTTTTGCAATAAAATTTGTTTCTTGAAGGCTCCAAAAAATGATTTAGCCAGCATTTGATATAAAAAATTATATAGCTGACTAACACCTTTGACTAACTTTGTTGGTTTGATATCCAAGTCATATTCCTGGATTTTGGAAATCCATTTTCCTCTTTTTCCTTCCAAATCACTCTGTACTAGCACATCCTTTACAGTAGAATTAGGCACATATGCTACTATTTGAGAATGAAGTATATAAGTTCTGAAAGCCTTTAATGATTTTACTAAAGCATATACCTGCTTCTCTAGGATATTATACTTCAGCTCTGCATCTTTGAGGACTTTGCTGAAAAAGTTTACAGGTTGTTCACTTCCTTCTTCATTTTTTTAAAATAATACAACAACAATAGTATAATAAGATGCAAATGAGAAGACTTGAAAAGGTTTTAAGTTATCTGGACTGATTAAGACAGGAGCTTCTTGGAGAGCTTCTTTAATTCTACCAAATGATTCTCTTGCATCTTTGTCCCATTTTACTTCAGAATTATTTTTTAACATATATGTTATTCTCCTGACAATCTCAACATAATTTGGAACAAATCTTCTCAGAAAATTGATTTTTCCCAGAAACCTTTGGATACCTTTTTTACTTCTTGGCAGTGGAATTGTCTGTATAGCTTCAACCCTTGCCGGGTCAATCTTCACTCCTTATTTTGAAACTATGTGACCCAACAACTTGCCTTCTTCTAAAGAAAACAAATATTTCTTGGGATTTAATGATAGTCGAAATTTTCTGCATTTCAAGAAAGCTTTCTTCAAGTGTTCTAAGTGTTCATCATCATAACCTAAAAAAATAATAACATCATCAAGATAAATAACTACAAATTTATCACCCACAAAAGCAATATCCATTGCCCTTTGTAAAGTTGCCCCTACATTCATGAGGCCAAATGACATCCTGGCATACATGAATATTCCCCAAGGTTTGGTGAAAGTAGTTTTCTTTTGATCTTCCTTCTCCACAACCAACTGATTATACCTAGAAAAACCATCAACCATGGATAACCTGAATGCTCCAGTTACTTTCTGCAGAATAAAATCCGTCTTTGGTAAAGGATAGTTATCTTTTAGGGAAGCTCTGTTCAAATTTCTGAAATCCACACATAATCTTATCTCTCCATTTTTCTTCCTGACTGGTACCAGATTCGAAACCCAATCTGAATATCTTAGTGGAACTATGATTTTTTCTTGCAAAGGTTTTTTCACCTCTTTTTCAATTGGAGCCAGCAATAGTAGGTTAATTTTCCCGAGCTTCTACTTTTTTGGTTTAACCCCATCTTTCAGTGGTATTTTATGTTGAATAATATCCAAATCATAAGTTTTCAAATCTTCATATGACCATGCAAATACATCCATGAATTGTTTAAAAATATCTACATACCTTTCTTTGTACTCCTTAGGAAATCCTCTAAAAAATTTGACTAATTTAGGCTCATGTTGAGTTCCTAAATTACAGTCCTCCATTTCTCCATCTTGGGATAACTTTTTTTGGTTCATTGACACGTCATTAGCATCAAACAATCTTTAAAGAGGTACCAAACCTCTAGGCAAAATATTATCTTTCAATTGATTTATCTTCTGATCACCAATTGAATGTTTTGGATTTTTGGACATATCACTTTGACCACTTTCATCAACTTATAAATCAATTTGACTGTCTTTAAAATTTCCTATCGTTGTTAAAAACTGATTAATTTGTTCATCATCCTCAAAAACCTACCAATGTTTTACATTATCAGGGATTGAAGGCCTGTATCTCAATTCAATTTCATATCTCAATCTTGGATTAATTGGGGTTTAAATGTGCTAGCTACAACTGCCAATGAATCTGCCATTCTGTTCTCTTCTCTTGGAATAAGCTGTAAATTAAAAGCTTCAAAATAATTTTCAACTAAATCCCACACCTCACTTCTATAAGCTCTCAATCTGGGATGTTTATTCTGGCACCAATTATTAATTTGTCTGATGATTAATTCAGATTCACCAAAAACAGATAAAAACTGAATTCCCATCTGTTTAGTTGTTTGCAGAATTAGAATCAATGCTTCAAATTCAGCCACATTATTAGTAGGTTCAAATTCCAATTTGAAGGAAAAAGGTAAAAAGTTACCTTTAGGATATATAAATATGAATCCAGCTCTAGTGCCCTCCTTAGAGAAGGCACCATCAAAATAAAACTTCCAAATTTTATTTGAACACAGATCTTTATGTATATTGGATGAAGTGAGCTGCTTTTGTGAATATTCAGCAAATTTTGCATCTTCATGCAGCATGAAACAAGAGAGATCCTCCTTCTCTTGGCCATAAATGGGGGAATTACCTGCATCTTTCTTGGTAGTAGTTTTCAAAAATCTAGTTTCTCTGTATAACCTCCTTTCCTCCCCATTAAAAACAAGAATAATTTCATATGTGAAATCCAATTTCAAAACTCGTCCAAGCTTTTCCCCCTAAGATCTAGACAACAACATACCAAATTTGGCTGGGATATCTGCTACTACCACATCCATCATAATACTCTTAGCTGGAATTTGAGCCAGGGAAATAACCATATCCTTGATAAGACCCACACACTTCACCCTTTTTGAATCAGAGGAATAAATTTCTCTATATGGTTTGGTGATTTGTAAATTTAACTCTCTCATCACAGACAGTGGCATTAGATTATGTGATGCACCAGAATCTAGCATACAATTATGTAAAATCAAATCATGCAAAATAATTGATATATAAAAAGGTGAAACAAAAGAATCTACCTCTTCAACATGAGGCCCAAATGTAACCACTGGTTTCTCTTCTTGCAGATTCACTATATCACCCACCTCATCAGACTGAGATAAATTTATAACTCTGCAATTTCTTTCTTATAACCAAGTGTTTTGACCAACTCAAGAAGTGGTACTTGAATCTTTACTTTTTTCTAATTCTTTAGTCAAACTGAAAGTTTGATTTTGTTTTGTAAGATTTTCAGTTTCTTCTTGGTTTTTATTTGAATTTGCATGTTAATCAGGAATAGTAGCAATTTTCTCCAAAATATTAGGGTCATTAGATTTTATTTAAGGAGCTTCAGCTTGCTGCTACTCTTTCTCTTTTTCTTGATTCATGGGCTGTTTCCCCTTATCTGATTTTTTAATAGGATTCTTCTGTAGTGGAGTCGCCATTGAAGTAGGTACTGATTCTGATTCCTCTCCTTCATCATCCTAAGTTCTCAACCTATTTTTTGACCTCAAATGATATTTCTTATGCAACTCTGCTTGCATACAATCAGTAAATTGTTTGCAATAATCATCCATTTCTTCGTGATCAAATGAGACATCAGCTTCTTTACATTCTTCTGCATATCCTTTCTCACTCTCTTCTTCTATCTCACCATCTTCTATATACACAACAGAAATTTGATCTTCATATTTTTTCTGATCATTATCAGCAGAATGTGATGGGGCTGCCTCTATATATAAAGGTGCTTGGACTTGATCTTGATCTTTTCTTGCTCTCTATAGAATTTGTAGGGGTTTTTTTCTGAATTGGGGGTTGAAAACCCCTATGTTTTGTTGTGCATGTTTCTTGTAATCTAATTCCATCTTTACTAATTTGTTGGAAAAAAATTTAAGGACCTTATTAATATCATCTATCCTTTGATCTTGTGATGAATCTTCTTCTTTAGCTTTTCCTTTGTCTTGAAGCTTTCCAGTAGCAGTCATGTTTGCCTCAATTTCTAAGGCATCAGTTTGAATCTGTTTAAGAGTGGAGGCTCTTCTTTCTCTCAAGGTAAAATTGAAATATGATGCAAATGCCCCAACAAAAACAACCCTTGCTCCAATAGGAGGAGGTTTCATTTCCACAGGAAAACTATTGTACAACTTATTAAATATTTTGACAAAATCAGTCATACTTTCATTTGATTTTTTATTTATAGCATTAAATTATGCTACAGAATAACCATGGTCTCTTTTTTCACCCCATCTCTCAATGAATTGTCTTTCTAATTCATCCCAATCATTGATTGAACCATTTAATAATCCTTTGAACCATTTTCTTGCCTCTCCACTTCGAGACTGCACAAAATGTCTCATTACAACATCAATATGTTCTACATTAGAGTTTTTAGAAAAAGTGCAAAACAAAGGCAAGTGTTGTTCTGAAGTTATTTCATCTTCACTAGTAAATCTAGGGAGAAAATTAAGGTACTCCTGAGGCATTGCATTCATTGGTTGGGGTATATTTAATGGTGCATATCTATTCATCAAGAAATTAGGGGTTGCCATGTTTATGCCCTGATTGAATTCTCCTTGAGCGGGGGTAAAATGAATACCAGTTGTAGGTGGAGATAAAAGGGGTGGAACAATTGATATGGGAAGGGGTATATGAAAAATAGCAGAAGAGATGGCAACTGAATTAGGTTGAGATTCTATGAATGGAAATGATACTGACTCAAAAGATATCTCTTCTAATGTTGGTTCTTGGAAATGAATGGGTGACGGTAAGGATTATTTTTCTGATAAAATGAGTTTCAGGGAAATTTCCTTGGATGACGAGATATGAGAGCTGTTGCTTGGTGCAAGCAGTGTGGCATCAGGTGTAGAAAATATTTTTGTTTTCTGGCCTTTCTTTGAAACTAACTTTTATGGATCTGACAGAATAGGGATTTTTTACTGAGAGGTATTTGACCTCATGTGAAGCCTCTTAGGAGCCAGAGTTATTTAAAATAAAGCACATCTTGGTATTTCCTCCTCTCTGAATAACCATAGGAAATGTGAACAAAACCCAGGGAAAACCTTCGAATCTTCGATCCTCGGCAACAACGCCAATTAATGTTGTACCTCAAGAGACAATCCATTAGCTGTGATAAGGAATCAGTGCTTAAGACATTTATATGATTATGTCAAAAAAATTTATGTCTCTGTTTTATTAACCCTCAAGTATTTATAATCAAACCCTTAAATATCAAATATGATGAATTCTTCATAATGCTACCATTTGTTGATGTTGAATGAAGTGACTAGAAGAAAGTGTAAAAAGAAGTCCAAACTAATATGTTGTTTTATACAGAAAATATCACCCCAAACCCTAGAATAAATATATGAAAGTAATAGTTAAAACAAAGGAGCCCATATAAGGTTTTTAACTCTTATATACAGAAGTAAAAAGGGACTTGCTGCTCATAACCTTGTTTTATTCATAGATAGAAAATACATAATGTAAACTTGAATACATTTCAACATAAACAAAATGCCAGAAACTTGCTTACTAATTCATTAATCTTTGAATCTCTGAGTATAAATATAGTTGTCTGAAGGTCCAAAACTCAGAACCTTTCCTTCCCATGAAAATTACATTAAGTACAGTAAAAAGTAGTTTGGAACTACTGTAACCAATCTTAACTACCAAAAATTCTTTAAGACTTCGAAGGTTGTCTATTACATGCCTTGAAAATGTCTTGTTACAATTACATTATCTTCATAAAATAACATAAAATAAATATCCTAATCTATAGGAATTGCAGATGATGTGGCTTCTTTTCCTTGGTCAACTGATTTATCTTTCTTTGTTGCTGATCCTTTTGGCAGGTCTATTGTCCAAGCTCTGCACTTTTTCCATATTTCTACCTTTGTCTTGGATGAATGTGTTAGATTGTGATATTCCAATCTGAATGCAGTAATTCGATCATAAGAAGGCCTTTCTGTGAAAAGAGTCTTTACCATCCACAAGAGTTGAAAATGTCTCTACAAGAATTTGACCATTGTCTTTCCTTTAAGCACCTGAGTCTTTTCATGCCTATTATCAACTTTGATTTTTGTCATCACTGGTAAGTTCTCATAAGAGCTCCATGGAAAAATATTTCCTTCAACTCCCCAACATGATGGCAAGCCTACTCTTGTCATTTTATCAAAATACTTATCAAACTGACTTATTGCTTCCTTGATTTCCATTAGTTTCTTTTCTGCAGCCTTTCTGAGATCATTTCTGAAAATCATTTTATTAATTTCTACTGCATACAACATTCTGTCCTGCATATCATTCTCCTCTAACTCCTAATCTGATTTGGAATTAATAAAATCAATAAATCTTCTGGCCCAAATGGCTCTATTAATTCATTTTGGCTTATCAAACATGATTGGTTCTTCACATTCTAAAATAAGGCTTTTCTCTTTTGCAATTATCATTAAGAAGCACTAATTGGATTTCATTTCTGAAATGATATTAGTCCAAATGATATCTTTAGCTTGTATTAATGAGATATTTCCTTTCATTCTTTCTTTGAGATTTTTAATCTCAGCTTCAGCGTTTCGGAAATCCATTTTGTATTTGTCAGCTTCATTTTCTATGACTTTCATCAATTTTGTTGCAGTCTCCAGATCCGTTTGAGCCTTCTTTCTATCTTTTTCAGCCATCTGAAACTCAGTATTTAATTGAAAATTTTGTGCTTGAGGGTCTTCATCACCTGTAGGAAAAACAAAATTACAGTTATGATTATCAATATGATTTTGCAATGAAATTATAGTTTGCTTTATTTTAGATAGTTCTTCATATTTCTGCATTAGTTGCTGCAACAATTTTTCCTTTTCCTTATCTGCCTCTACAACTTCTGTAGCCATTGAATGTTCTCCACTAGGTAACTTCAACTTCTTCCTTAATGTGGATATCTCTACCTCAGCACTTTGCATGAGTTTTTGTACATCAGTCTTATCACTGGGGTCTACTCCAATTTTTATAATAATTTTCTTCAATTCTTCATTTTGAACTATTAAGGCTCTTGAGTTAGCCTTCTCTAACTTCAACTGTTTAATTACTTTACCCAACATATTCTCTTCCTTTATTGCCATTGCATTAGTCTTTGTGAGGTCGTTTACAACCAATTGACCTGTTTGCATATGAAAATTCATTTTATCCATTAGTGGAATTTTCTTTACATCCACAGTCATATTGACAATGTTGAAATTGTTGGAAGAACCAATTGACATATCTGTAGGATGTGAGAGGGAAATTGTAAATTTATCTTTCTAAAGATCCATTACAGTTAAAAATATTGTTCGCTCAGCAGTAACTTGATGTTCAACTTGGGCCTCCATGCTGGCCTTCATCCTCTGATTTCTTTCTTCAATTTGTGAAAACAGTTGTTTAATCAAGGGCACCTGTTCATGAGAAGCTTCATGATTCCTGGGTGAAGCAGGAGAATTTTGTTCTTCTCCTAAATGTAAAGAAAAACGAGGTGCAGTAGATGCAGGCTCTTCAGTAATTTTTGTTCTCTTCATAGCTCCCTACTTCTCATCATCTAGATCAATAACTACTTCCTTGCTTCTTTTAGCTATTTTCTCAGCTATGATGAGAGTTTGAATGTTTGCATCTACTGAACTCATCACACCTTTACATGCTATCTTCTCTTGTTTTGGCCTGCTTTCATGAAGGAAAGCATAGTACCCATTCTCAATTCTTCTATTTGAAATAACACTATATGGGTCATAAGCCCAACTTTCTCCTAGTAGCATATGCATGTCATCTAACATTTTTGTTACTTCATCAAATGCCTGCCTCATATTTACTATGAAAGGACCTAAAAACATGGGTAATTTATACATGTGTCCAAGTTTCTACATAGGCGTGAAATGAACCTGATCAACATTTAGACTCTTTCTAATGAACTCTAAAGCAAAAATCCTCATTGGTACAAAAATTGGAAGTCTGTAAGGCTCAACACTTGCTCCATATAGCCTTATTTCAAAATATTACTCAAAAACAAACCAATATCCATATTTACAATTGTTTCCTAAATGCAGAAAATCCTGAGCTTTAGGTAAGCAACGGGGAGGAGGACTTCCATTCAATATTTTGTATGCAATTGGAATGTAATAGCTAGAAAAATCAAACAACCCAGCCTCATTTTTCTCCCTTATAACTACATCTATCCATAATATTACTGATTGCCTTCTTTTATTTACATCCATAATATTTAGACCTAAATTCATGAATTCTTCCACATTCTGATATAAGAGCAAATATACAATTAATGAAGGAAATTTACAGGAACCTATTAATGAAAGGCTCATCAGCTGTGAATTGACTGCTTCCTACCAATATGATGGAATATCCAGCACCATTCATGGCTTCATCATCATGGAAAACATCCCTAGAAATGTTTTATCCACTGTATTATCATCATCTTTACCTAGAATTTTTGCAATATTACTCAATACTGGACGAGTCTCAGCATCAAAAACTCCCATATCAAACTCTTTGCAATCTGGCTGAAACTGCTTCATGTCAGGCTTCAAATAAAACATGAATTGATTGAATTCTTCTCCTACAAGATTATCATAATATTGTACCAGTGAATCGTCAGAAAATTGGATGGATGAGTCTGACTCAGGATAACAAAGGGCTTGGCGGATTAATAGGGTAGACACCTGCAGAACGTTCTCTCCTTGGGAATTCATGACAAAACACTTCCCTAGATACATGATAGATACCAACCAATAGATAAATTCAGGGAAAAGGTGGGTTTTAGGAATGCATGCAGACACAACTCTAGACTTGACCATGGCAGAATACACAGGGGAAGCATTATCATTGAAGATAACTTGCTGGTAGAAATGGAGGTGAATTATTCAACAGAGGGTATCTTTTATATCCCTCTCGGTATCCATGAGAGGGATTTGGCTAGTTGAACCTAATAAGGATGACCATTTAGCCATGGTTGAAAATTTATGTGAAAACAATTTACAGGGTGGTCAAATTTGTAGGTGGCGGAAAGCTGAAACAGGGTGCAGTGCAAAAATCACAAATAATTTGAAAAACAGATAAAAATTTTCTTTAAATAGGTCGCGTGGGTTTTAAATTTAATGCTAACAAGATGCGCCAGCAATCTATTAACTCTGCTCGACGTGGAAGACAGTTGTGACCAACTCAGCGTCTCACGTCACTGCGGGGGCTCTTGGGGTATGGAGGAAAACTTCGGCTAGTGCCCCTGCACTCAATCTCCGTCGTTCATCTCTGCTGTCCCCACAATCAACCTGGTCACATGTGGAGGCACTCATCATGGTATCCAGTGTGCTAGTTGTGCCAACTGGTTGGGCCTTTTGATAGGGAATTTAATGATCAACACTTTCCACCAATCAAACCAATCAATGTTTAACATTTAATATTGAACCCACAACTATAAAGTTTAAATGTTTAAAATTTAACTTAGATTTTGATGAACATACATCTTTTTTACATGCTAAAGTATAATATTTTGATACTTTAACATATTTTCCAACAATTTCTTATTTTTATATTTTCAAATATTTGAAAAATAAAAGGATATGCATATGATCCAACAAAATCTGGCTCCACCTGGGGATAGTGTTTTTTGCCACGAAACACTAAGAACCTGCAGATCAGTGCCTTCACTTTAGGCATGGAGTCAAAAATTGGTTGATGAGAAATATACAGTGAGAGGAAACTAAATATGTACAACAATGAACTAACTGCCTTTAGTGCTGGAAATAATGTTTCAGATACTGCCCATTTACAGGAAGTTCTACTACTTCTCCATCAAGATCTTCCAGCATGAAAGTATTATTTGATCTGGCTTCAGATATTTTTAAGGACCATACCATAAAGGATCAAATTTACCATGTTTCCCTTTCTCTTCCCTTCGGGTATCCCATCTTAATACTAGATCTCCAACCTGAAACATGATTTCTCTTGCCTTTCTATCAAAAATAGACTTCATTTTCTCCTAATAAGTGACCAAATTGTCTCTGACTTTATTTCTGCTTTCACTCAATTCTATCACCTTATTTAGTCTTCTAATCAAAGCATTAGGTTCCTCTTAAGAGTCTTGAAGAAAAGAAATTATTGGTCTTGCTAGCTGAGTGGGAAACAAAGCCTGAGCACCATATACCAATTCATAAGGAGACTTACCAGTGGATCTTTTAGTATTCATCCTCACTGCCCATAAAGCAAAAATCAGATTTGAATCCCAATCCTTTTAGTTCTCATTGATTGTTTTCTTCAAGATTTTCACCAATGTTTTATTAGATGATTTTGCTAATCCATTTCCTTGAGGATGATATGCTGTAGAGTGGGATAATATTACATTATAAGTCTAACAAAAATTTATGAACCTGACTGAGTTGAAAACTTGAGCATTGTTTGTTACAATCCTTACTGGACATCCAAATCTACTAAAAATATTCTCGTCTAAAAACTTCATCACAACCAAATCATTTGCTTTTCTAGTAGGAATTGCCTCTACCCATTTTGTAAAATAATCAGTTGTAGTTAGAATCCATTTAAACTGTCCACTTGATGGTGGATTAATCTCTCCAATGAAATCCAATCCCCATTGTCTAAAATATTCCTCAATAAACACAGGAAGGAGAGGTAAAGGAGCTAACCTTTTCTTTTCTGCAAACAATTGGCATTTTTGGCAACTTCTAACAGTTCTATATACATCAGAAAATAAAGAGGGCCAATAAAAACTCGATTTAAGAATCTTATGAGTAGTTACTTTCCAGCTGTAATGACCTCCACACAAGCATTCATGATATTCTTTAATCACCTCCATGGTTTTCTCTTATGTCAAACATAACAGCAATACACTAGAAGGATCTTTCCAATACAACTTAGCTTCAATTATAACATAAGGTTGAGCTTTAAGTTTTAGGGCTCTGTACTTAGCTCTGTTTATTGAAGGAGGACAAGAAAAGAAACAGAGATAATGAATGATATCCTTATACCAGTCTGAACAGAGAAATTTATACTCAATTGTTGACTTTGTCTTAATCTGATCTGTTTCTTTAGTCACTTCATCTACAGGTGCAAGTAAGCTAATTCCCAAATCTTGGAAATTTGATTCTGTCAGCAATTTGGCTAGTCCCTGTCCTTTGACTAAATTTGTTGGTTTAATATCCAAGTCATATTCTTGGATTTTGGCAATCCATTTTCCTCTTTCTCCTTCCACATCACTCTGTACTAGCACATCCTTTACAGCAGAATTAGACACATATGCTACTATTTGAGAATGAAGTACATAATTTCTAAAAGCCTTAATGATTTAATTAAAGCATATACCTGCTTCTCCAGGATATTACACTTCAGCTCTGCATCTCTAAGGACTTTACTAAAAAAGGCTACAAGTTGTTCACTTCCTTCTTCATTTTTTTGCAATAACATAGCAGCAATAGTAGAAGATGATGGAAATGAGAAGATTTGAAAATGCTTTAAGTAATCTGGACTGATCAAGACATGAGCTTCTTGGAGAGCTTCTTTAATTCTATCGAATAATTCTCTTGCATCTTTGTCCCATTTTACTTCAGCATTCTTTTTTAACATATTTGTTATTCTCCTAACAATCTCAGCATAATTTGGAACAAATCTTCTCAGAAATTTGATTTTTCCCAGAAACTTTTGGATATCTTTTTTACTTCTAGGCAGTGGAATTGTCTGTATAGATTCAACCCTTGCCGGGTCAGTCTTCACTCCTTGTTTTGAAACTATGTGACCCAACAACTTACCTTCTTCTAAAGCAAACAAATATTTCTTGGGATTTAATGATAATCCAAATTTTTTTCATTTCAAGAAAGCTTTCCTCAAGTGTTCTATGTGCTCATCATCAGAACCTGAAAAAATAGTAACATCATCAAGATAAATAACTACAAATTTATCACCCACAAAAGCAATATCCATTGCACTTTGGAAAGTTGCTCCTGCATTCATGAGGCCAAATGGAATCCTAGCATACATGAATGTTCCCCAAGGTGTGGTGAAAGCAGTTTTCTTTTGATCTTCCTTCTCCACAGCCACCTGATTATACCTGGAAAAACCAACAACCATAGATAACTTGAATGCTCCAGTTACTTTCTTCAGAACAAAATCCATCTTTGGTAAAGGATAATTATCCTTAAGGGAAGCTCTGTTCAAATTTCTGAAATCCACACATAATCTTATCTCTCCATTTTTCTTCCTCACTGGTACCAGATTGGAAACCCAGTCTGAATATCTTAGTGGAACTATGATTTTTGCTTGCAAAAGTTTCTTCACCTCCTTTTCAATTGGAGCCAGCAATAGTGGGTTAATTTGTCCGAGCCTTTCATGCAGGGGCTGATAAGAAAAACAATCTCAGCTTGGGAAAAATCTCAAAAATGAAAGTGCTCAAATTGACTTGGAACCCGAGCGACAGGATAGGCCTCGATGATACGATCTTGACATCGTGAACATAACTCAAATCCGTTACCGTATGAAGAAGTTGTTGCACTTTGAAATCGCCTAATAACCTCTAATGTTGAATGGGTATTGAAAAATTTATGTGTTGGAATTTTTTTTATTTTAATTATAGTTTAATTATTTTCTTTTATATATATAAAATTTAATATTTTATTTGATTTAAAAAATCATATATTATATTAATATATATTTTCTTATATATATTAAATATTTAAAAAAAAACTTTAATTAAATTAAAAACCCACAACATTAAATTAATCCAAAGTATTAAAACCCAAAATGCAATGTTTTAAAAATCAAATGGCAACGTTTACGTTCAAGGTTTAAACCACATGGCTAAATTTCCATGGGTTACGTGGCAAGTCAAACGGATATGGTACGTGGTTACAAATTCCACAGAGCACGTGCTATAATACGTGGCTTTGTTTACATTGCATTGGAGGGGAGTTTTAAACTGTTTCGGGTAGCCCCCATTCCATGAGACCGAAAGCCCTGACCAGCGGCTTAACATCCGGCGGACGTTACGTAAAAAAGAGAACGGTTAGCCATAGCGCATGTGAACGCGGAGTTTGTTAAACCACAACATTTAATGCTGCCGCCATTTTAGAGCCGGTTCCCCAAATTAAGGCGGATGTGCCAGATTATTTGCAGTTAACTAAAGTTGGCCCACCTTTTGTGGGATTTTAGCCTAACATTGGGCAAAAGACTGTTTGGGCCATATCTTTCATATGGGAGATCCTTTTTGAGTGATTTGTTTTTTTATTTTGGGTCTCTTCGACCTTCTGGACTCATTGGCATAGGTTTCACAGCCAACAGAGGTCGTTTGCAAGTGTTTTTTCTTCGGTGAAGTTCCAGGAGCCACTAGGGCCATATCAGTTTGGGAGCTGCATTGGGATGTGTGCAGCCATTGAATGTGAAACGAAGGTCATTTATGATTTTATTCTGTGCTCTGAGTCAATTTATACAGCTTTTTTTTCCTGTTGAGGCATTCTTCACCTCGAATTTCTTTAGGCAAGCTTTCAAGGCCACTTGGGCCATTCTAGTGCTTGAGCTGTTTGGGGGCTGTATTCATCTGTTTTCAGTGATTCAAAAGCATAATTCTGTTGTCTTCGACATTCTGAGTCCATTGGCAGAGGTTTCAGAACCATTGGAGGTCATTTTCACCTTAAATTTATTCATAGAATTTTAAAGGGTCATCAGGGCCATTTGAATAAAGTATTGTTTAAGGTACAATTTCACTGTTTAGTGCTTGGGGAAGAGAATTCTTAGCTTTTTCCTATCTTCTGATTTTGTTTTTATAGTCAAATTTGCCTTTAGAGGCACTTCTTTACTTGTATTAGCCTTTGTAGCTTTCTTAATACAAGAGGACAAGCTCATTTTGGGAGGCTTGGTCCAGCAGATGTAGCCCAGAAGGGGTGAACTGCTTCATCATCTTTGTGTCATTATTTGATAAAGATATCATGTTAAACAAATCTGATATAATGTGTTAAACAACAAATTTAAGTAACTTGCCTTCACACATAAACACCTAAACAACTGCTCAAACTTATTTGTTTTATTCCGCAAGACATCAAGCTTCAAGCATGAGTATTTTAATGACATCTGAGTGTTTACTTCATAGTTCACCTTGGAGTTGTTTGCACATTTAAAATTATTGAAAATGGATACCTTGCACCCTTTATTCAAGTAATATCTCCATTTTTCAAATTTTGTTAGCCCCTATGAAATTTTTGACAAGCAATAGGGGAAGCAATTGTTCCTTGTGAGTCTCCAAGGAATGCATTTTCCGAAAACATAGCCTCCTTGAAGTTTCTTATGTGTCTTTTATCCTTTCGATAATTCCCTCGCCGATTCCCTTTAAAGCCTCTCTCGCTATGTGAGATATGTCAAAGGCCCTCTCTTTCTCTCTAGATATTCTCAAAGCCTTCGAGCTTATCCCCTTTCTCTCCCCTTCTATTCCCCTTCTTACCTCTCAAATCCCCCCAAGTTCCCCTTTAAATCCTACCCTTACCCCTTTGGTGGCCATTATCCTCCCTTATTCCTCTATCGTTACCCTTCCGCAGCCCTCAAATTCCATTTAAATGGGCTAAAACCCACTTTCCGACCTTATTCTAAGGCCTAGCCCCTTTTCCACTAGCCCCTTAACCACTTCCCCACATGTGCCCCGGTGCTGGGACCAAGAGCTTAAGTCCCAAGCACTAATCGCAATCGGAACTATCGGTGGAAGGCAAATCCCTTTGTAAAACTCTAAAACCCCGATGCGATTGTTTTAACACATAAGTCCCGCGACGATTTTCGGTCTGTTGATCTATCGTAAAGATCGACGGTGGAGCACTAATCGTAAGCCCCCCGCCCATCGCAATCGCAACTCTCCACGTGCGCCCTCCGATCAATCGCAAGCCGTTCACTCCGACCTCCGATTGATCGCAAGTCTTCCGCCCCGATCCCCGATCAATCGCATGCCTTCTTCTCTGTGCTCCGATTGCGATCCTCCGATCATTTCCTAGCCGTCCATCGCCCCGCCGATCCGACGGCCAGCGCTCCATCGCAACTCCCCATCCGATCGCAATCGCAAGTCCTTTCCTCCGTCTCCCGATTCAATCTCACCCGTCCATTTCCCCCCCTCGATCCAACGGTCAGCGCTCTCTCCGCCCAATCGCAATCGGAACTTTCAATGTGTGTCACCCCTGTCCCCCTCCGATTGCGATCGCCCGATTGCATCATAGCCGTCCGTTCCCCTCGCAGATCCAACGGCCCAGTGCTGATTTCATCATCACCCACCACCCCTCTCCATCTCCCTCCGATTTAATGTGGATCGTCGATCTGGTCTCAGATCCAACGGTTGGTGTTTAATCGAAACATCTCTCCAAATCGCAATCGGAACTTTTTGAATGTGTGTTGCGATTGCCTTTCGCTCCGACCTCCGATTTCGATTGCCCGATTTCATCTCCGCCGTCCGTCTCCTCTCGGATCTGACGGCTCACATTTAATCGCCCTCCGCCTCCGCTGGGTCCCACGTCCGCCCCTCTGCTTCATTGTTTTTCATCTGATTCCTTTGTATTTTGGTTTATAACCAAAGTTCCGCGTTTTCTATTGGAGGTCCTGCGCCCCATTATGTTTCATAAGGTCGTCCATCCGACTGATCTCCGTCGTCGATTTCCACTCCCAGGCCAGGATCTAATGGTCTGCGCTGCATTCTATCACCAAACCATATTGTTCGTGAGTTTTCACCCCTCCGTTTGCATCTCCGCTGTTTTCACCGTTCCACCACCATTCTTCCGCCTTCACAGCGTTTTTCCACCACCACCGCCTGGTTTTACAGTTCTTTCCACTGTGCGGATTAGCACAGGGAGGCCATTTCAGCCAGCCGGCGAAGCAGCAGAGGCGGGATTTAGAAGGGATTTGAGCCGGTAATTGAAGATTAACGATTTGATCCCGAATTCAAAAGAAAGGCACTGTTTGAAGACTAATGAGCGCACCAACAACGCCATAACTGTGCTACCTAACAGCAGGACATTTTTCCTCCAGAGGTACACCTTCCTACAGCGTCCTCCATGCCTTCTCGAGCCCTGAGACAATTAAATACACTGACTGAAGCTCATTTCAGACAGTCAGGCAGCAGTTATGAGGTATGGAGAGCCTTGCAGACTTGTCACCCAGTTCATTTATTTAGAAGGCTAGCGCAGAGCTCCAAGCACGAGAAAAGACCCCAAAGAAATATCCGAGGTCGATCTCGGCCTGACAGAGACTCCCTAGACAGATTACAGAGTACATACAGTGTTGCAGACAGCCATTAAGCAGTATGGGCGTGGACACTTCCGCCGATGCTGCCTTAATGAGATCAATTCAAAGTTCATCTACCTCTGTTTTCTCTCTTCTCCTATAAGAAATCCCTGAGAACGAATTGTAAAGGTTGTTGTTGTTGTTGCCTTGCTGGGAATTTGCTGTTAGAGGGATTCATTCGACTGTTAGAACAGTCTTGGGAGGGAATAGCAGAGTAGTTGTATGTAATAGGCTGGGAGGAGAAGTATGGACTGTATTAGCCATTGAGCTTATTGTACATGACTAGTTTTGCATCATTAATCAAGCACATTTCACAGGATCCTGGTCTATTACTATTGGTGATGTTTTTCTCACTCTGTTTATTACATTTTCATGCTGTTTCATGTTCTTCTGGTAGGCAACAGAAGTATAACATAGGATTCACCCTTGTTAGGTGCCCTATGTTTCCTGCTCTCCCTACCTTTGATGTTTTCTGCTTCATGTGTTATCTAAGAGTAGATTCACGGGTTTAACCAGTGCAGCGGATGTTATTGCCTGCTGGCTGATGTATGAGCTTGGGGGTTTGCTGCTTGGATGTTTCCTTGTTATCTCTGTTTTTCCCTTGGAGTTGCTAAAGCAGACCTGGAGTTAAATGACCTCTGGTCCAATCTATAAGCAGCCCCTTTGTCCCTTTGAGAGCTGCCCTAGAGTATGTCCAAGCAGGTCTGGAGTTAAATGACCTCTGACCTGATCTATAGATAGAAATTTGGTTGTCTTTCCTTCTTTCACTTTCTCTCCTTAATGTTCCATTCCACCATCTGCCTAAAAGATCCTTCAGTGTAGATGAATTGCCCTTTGAAAGACTTGGCTAGTGGATGCAAGTAATTTCCTTTCATGACTCCATAGCCCAATGGATGGCACTGTCTAGGCCTATCCTCTTTGCTGAAATGTCCTACTGCCTTGTTCCTTTCCACCGCTTCCCCCAAATTTAATCCCCAACCAACCTAGCAACCCTTCAACCAAATCATTTTAAAACCCCCGTTTTTGTGCTTCATAACTAGCCTAATATTTCATCTTGAGCCTCAAAGATATATCATTCTTTGCTCTATTTGGAGAGATCCCTCTCCGGGTCCAGGAGGGCTAGATCCTAGGGCCCCAAAGTGGTTATGATGTTGTCTCATCTTTTGGTCTTGCCAATCTGGCAAAAACATGGGAACCCCAACACAAATCAGTAAGTTAACCCCATATTTCAGTGGTATTTTATGCTGAATAATATCTAAATCATAAGTTTTCAAATCTTCATATTACAATGCAAATACATCCATGAATTGTTTCAAAAGATATACATACCTTTCTTTGTACTCTGTAAGAACTCCTCTAAACAATTTGAATATTTTAGGCTCATGTTGAGTTCCTAAATTACAATCCTCCATTTCCCCATCTTAGGATACCTTTTTCTGGTTCATTGACACATCATTAGAATCAAACAATCTCTCAAGAGGTACCAAACCTCTGGGAAAAATATTATCCTTCAATTGAATTATCTTCTGATCACCAATTGAATGTTTCAGATTTTTAGACATATCACTTTGACCACTTTCATCAACTTCTAAATCAATTTTAATGTCTTCAAAATTCCAATCATTGTTAAAAATTGATTAATTTGCTTATCATCCTAAAAAACCTCCCAATGTTTTACATTATCAGGGATTGAAGGCCTGTGTCTCAATTCAATTTCATATCTCAACCTTGGATTAATTGGTGGCTTAAATGTATTGGCTGCAACTACCAATGAATTTGCCATTATATTCTCTTCTATTGGAATAAATTGTAAATTGAAAGCTTCAAAATAATTTTCAACTATATCCCACACCTCATTTCTATAAGACCTAAATCTTGGATGTTTAGTCTCGCACCAATTCTTAATTTGTCTTATGATTAATTCAGAGTCACCAAAAACATATATAGGCTGAATTACCATATGTTTAGTTGTTTGCAGGCTTAGAATCAATGCTTCATATTCAACTACATTATTAGTAGATTCAAATTCCAATTTGAAGGAAAAAGGCAAAAAGTTACCTTCAGGAGATATATATGAATCCAGCTCCAGTACCCTCCTTAGAGAATGCACCATCAAAATAACACTTCCAAATTTTATTTTAACACAACTCTTTATGTACATTGGCCTAAGAGAGCTGCTTTTGTGAATCTTCAGCAAATTCTACATCTTCATGCAACATGAAACAAGAGAGATCCTCCTTTTCTTGACCATAAATGTGGGAATTACCTGCATCTTTCTTGGTAGTAGTTTTCAAAAATATGGTTTCTCTGTATAACCTACTTTCCTCCCCATTAAAAACATGAATAATAGCATATGTGAAATCCAATTTCAAAACTCCTCCAAGATTTCCCCCCCAAGATCTAGACAACAACATACCAAATCTGGCTGGAATATCTACTACTACCACATCCATCATAATACTCTTAGCTGGAATTTGAGCTAAGAAAACAACCATATCTTTGATAAGGCCTACACACTTCACCCTTTTTGAATCAAAGGAATAAAGGTCTCTATATGGTTTGGTGATTTGTAAATTTAACTCTTTCATCACAGACAATGGCATTAGATTATGTGATGCACCAAAATCTAGCATACAATTATGTAAAATGAAATCATGCAATAGAACTGATATATAAAAAGGTGGAACAGAAGAATCTACCTCTTCAACATGAGGTCCAAAAGTAACCACTAGTTTCTCTTCTTGCAGATTCACTATATCACCCACCTCATCAGACTGAGATAAATTACTAAACTCTACAATTTCTTTCTTATAACCAGGTGTTTTAACCAACTCAAGAAGTGGTACTTGAATATTTACTTTTTCTAATTCTTTAGACAAACTGAAGTTTTGATTTTGTTTTATTAACTTTTCAGATTGTTGGTTTTTGTTTGAATTTGTATGTTGATCAGGAACAATAAAAATTTTCTCCAAAATATTAGGGTCATTAGGCTTTACTTGGGAAACCTCAGCTTGCTTCTTCTCTTTTTCCTTTTCTTGAATCATGGGCTACTTCCCCTTATCTCATTTTTTAATTGAATTCTTATGTGGTGGAGTCGCCATTGGATTAGGTACTAATTACTCTTCTTCATCATCCTGAGTTCTCAACCTCTTTTTTGACCTCAAATCATATTTTTTATGCAACTCTGCTTGCATAATATCAGTAAATTGTTTGCAATAATCATCCATTTATTCCTGATCAAATGAGATATCAACTTCTTTGCATTCCTTTGTATATTCTTTCTCACTCTCTTCTTCTGTCTCACCCTCTTCCATATACATAGGAGAAATTTGATCTTCATTTTCTTTATGATCATTATCAACAGAATGTGATGGTGCTGCCTCTATATATAAAGGTGCTTGGACTTGATCTCGATCTTTTCTTTCTCTCTATAGAATCTGTAGGGGCTGTTTTCTGAATTGGGGATTGAAAACCCCTCTGTTTTATTGCGCAGGTTTCTTGTTATCTAATTCCATCTTTACTAATTTGTTTGACAATTTTTTAATGACCTTAGTCATGTCATCTATCCTTTGATCTTGTGATGAATATTATTCTTTAGATTTTCCTTTGTCTTGAACCTTTCTAGTAGTAGTCATGTTTGCCTCAATTGCTAAGGCATCGGTTTGAATTTGTTCAAGAGTGGAGGCTCTTCTTTCTCTCAAGGTAAAAATGAAATCTGATACAAATACCCCAGCAAAAACAACCCTTGCTCCAATAGGAGGAGGTTTCATTTTCACAGGCAAACTGTTGTACAACTTATTAAATATTTTGATAAATTCACTCATACCTTCATTTGATTTTTTCTTTATAGCATTAAACTTTGTTAAAGAATAACCATGGTCTCTTTTTTCACCCCATCTCTGGATGAATTGTCTTTCTAATTCATCCCAATCATTGATTGAACCATTTGGTAATCCTTTGAACCATTTTCTTGCCTCTCCACTTAGAGACTGCATAAAAAGTTTCATTACAACATCAAGATGCTCTACATTAAATTTTTCAGCAAAAGTGCAAAACAAAGGCAAGTGTTGTTATGTAGTTATTTCATCTTCACCAGTAAATATAGGAAGCAACTTAAGGTATTCTTGAGGCATTGCATTCATTGGTTGGGGTAGATTTAATGGTGCATATCTATTCATCAAGAAATTAGGGGCTGCCATGTTTATGCCCTGATTGACTGTTCATTGAGCTGGGGTAAAATGAATACCATTTTTAGGTGGGGATAAAAGAGGTGGAACAACTAATATTGGAAGGGGTATATGAACAATAGCAGACGAACTGGCAATTAAATTAGGTTGAGAATCTGTGAATGGAAATGATATAGAATCAAAAGATAGTTCTTCTAATTTTGGTTCTTGGAAATGAATGGGTGAGGGTAAGGATTCTTTTTCCGAGAAAATGAGTTTCCAGGAAATTTCCTTGGATGGCAAGATATGAGAACTGCTGCCTGGTGCAAGCAGTTTGGCATCAGGTGTAGAAAATATTTTTGTTTTCTAGCCCTTCTTTGAAACTAACTTTTCTGGATCTCATAGAATAGGGACCTTTTGCTGAGAGGTATCTAACCTTGTGTGAGGCCTCTTAGGAGCCATAATTATTTAAAATAAATCATAGCCTAGTATTTCCTCCTCTCTGAACAACCAGAGGAAATATGAACAAAACCCAGGGAAAAATTCGAATCTTCACTCCTCGAAAACGACGCCAATTAATGTTGTACCTTAAGAGACAATCCCTTAGCTATGATAAGGAATCAGTGCTTAGACATTTATATGATTATGTCACGAATATATATGTCTCTATTTTATTAACCCTCAAGTATTTATGATTAAACCCTTAAATGTCAAATATGATGAATGCTTCACAATGGTACCATATGTTAATGTTGAATGAAGTGACTAGAAGAATATGAAAGAAGAAGTCCAAACTAATATGCTGTTTTATACAGAAAATATCATTTCCAACCCCAGAAGAAATATATGAAAGAAATAGTTAAAACAAATGAGCACCAATTAGGGTTTTTAACTCTTATATACAGAAATAAAAAGAGACATGCTGCTCATAACTTTGTTTTATTCATAGATAGAAAACACATAATGTAAACTTGAATACATTTCAACATAAACAATATGATAGAAACTTGCTTATTCATTCCTTAATATTTGAATCTCCGAGTACAAAAAATAATTGTTTGGAGGTCCAAAACTCGGAACCTTCTCTTGCAAATTACATTAAATACAATAAAAAGTAGTTTGGAACTGCTGTAACCAATCCTAACTACCAAAACTACTTTAAGACTTCGAAGGTTGTCTATTACATGCCTTGAAAATGTCTTGTTACAATTACATTATCTTCAGAAAATAACATAAAATAAATATCCTAATCTATAGGAATTACTGATGATGTGGCTTCTTTTCCTTGGTCAACTGATTTATCTTTCTTCACTGCTGATCCTTTTGGCAGGTCTATTGTCCAAGCTCTGCACTTTTTCCATATTTCTACCTTCGTCCTGGATGAATGTGTCAGATTTTGATATTCCAATCTGAATGCAGTAATTCGATCATAAGAAGGCCTTTCTATGAAAAGAGTCTTTACCATCCACAAGAGTTGAAAATGTCTCTATAAGAAGTTGACCATTGTCTCTCCTTTAAGCACCTGAGTATTTTCATGCCTGTTATCAACTTTTATTTTTGTCAACACAAGTAAGTTCTCATAAGAATTCCACGGAAAAAGATTTCCTTCAGCTCCCCAACATGATGGAAAGCCTACTCTTGTCATTTTATCAAAAGACTTATCAAACTGACTTACTGCATCCTTGATTTCCATTAGATTATTTTCTGTAGCCTTTCTGAGATCATTTCTGATAATCATTTTATTAATTTCTACTGCATACAACATTCTATCCTGCATGTCATTCTCCTCTAATTCCTGATCTGATTTAGAATTAATAAAATCAATAAATCTTCTGGCCCAAATGGCTCTATCAATTCCTTTTTTCTTATCATACATGACTAGTTCTTCACATTCTAAAATAAGCTTTTCTCTTTTGCAATTATCATCAGGAAGCACCAATTGGATTTCATTTCTGAGATGATATCAATCCAAATGATATCTTTAGCTTGTATTAGTGAGAGATTTCCTTTCAGTGTTTCTTTGAGATTTTTAATCTCAGCTTCAGCATTTCGGAAATCCATTTTGTATTTGTCAGCTTCATTTTCTATGACTTTCATCAATTTTTTTGCAGTCTCTAGATCTATTTGAGCCTTCTTTCTATCTCTTTTAGCCATCTGCAACTCAAATATTTAATTGAACAATTTGTGCTTGAGGGTCTTCATCACCTGTAGGAAAAACAAAAGTACAATTATGATTATCAATATGATTTTGCAATGAAATTGCAGTCTACTTTTTTCTGGAGAGTTCTTCATCTTTTTGCATGAGTTGTTGAAACAAATTTTCCTTTTCCTTCTCTACCTCTGCAACTTCTTTAGCCATTGAATGTTCTCCAGTAGGTAACTTTAACTTCTTCCTTAATGTGGATATTTCTACCTCAGCACTTTGCATGAATTTCTGCACAACAGTCTTATCACTGGGGTCTACTCCAGTTTTTATAATAATTTTCTTCAGTTCCTCATTCTGAACTGTTAAAGCTCTTGAGTTAGCCTTCTCTAACTTCAACTGTTTAATTACTTTACCCAAAATACTCTCTACCTTTATTTCCATTGCATTAGTCTTTGTGAGGTCATTTACAATCAATTGACCAGTTTTCATATGCAAATTCATTTTATCCATCAGTGGAATTTTCTTTACATCCACAATCACATTGACAATGTTGAAATTGCTGGAAGAACCAATTGACATATCTATATGATGTGACAGGGTAATTCTAAATTGATCTTTCTCAAGATCCATTACAGTCAACAATCTTGTTTGATCAACAACAACTTGATGTTCAGCTTAGGCCTCCATGTTGGCCTTCATCCTCTTATTTCTTTCCTCAATTTGTGAAAACAACTGTTTGATCAAGGGCACCTGTTCATGGGAAGCTTCATGATTCCTGGGTGAAGCAGGAGAATTTTTCTCTTCTCCCAAATGTAAAGAAAAACCAGGTGAATTAGATGTAGGTTCTTCAGTAAGTTTTGTTCTCTTCTCGGCTCCCTGCTCCTCATCATCTAGATCAATAACTACTTCCTTGGTTCTTTTAGTTGTTTTCTCTGCTATGATGGGAGTTTGAATGTTTGCTATCTTCTCTTGTTATGGCCTACTTTCAAGAATGAAAGAAGAGTACCCATTCTCAATTCTTCTATTTCAAATCACACTATAAGGGTCATAATCCCAACTTTCTCCTAATAGCATATGCATGTCATATAACATTTTTGTTCTTCATCAAATGCCTGCCTCATATTTACTATGAAAGGGCCTACAACCATGGGTAATTTATACATGTGTCCTTTCTTCAAAGGCACGAAATGAACCTGATCAACATTTAGACTCTGTATAATGAACTCTAAAGCAAAAAACCTCATTGGTACAAAAGTTGGGAGTCTATAAGGCTCAACACTTGCTCCATATACCCTTATTTCATAATATTCCTCAAAAACAAACCAATCCCCATATTTGCAATTGTTTCCTAAATGCATAAACTCCTAAGCTTTAGGTAAGAAACAGGGAGGAGGACTTCCATTCAATATTTTGTATGCAATTGGCATGTAATAGCTAGCAAAATCAAACAACCCAACCTCATTTTGCTCCCTTCTAACTACATCTGTCCAGAATATCACTGATTGCCTTATTTTATTTACATCCATAATATTTAGACCTAAATTCATGAATTCTTCCACATTCTGATATAAGAACAAATATAGAATCAATGAAGGAAATTTGAAAGAACATGTTAATGAAAGGCTCATCAGCTATGAATTGACTGTTTCCTACCAAAATGATGGAATATCTAGCACCATTCCTGGCTTCATCATCATGGCAAACATCTGTAGGATTGATTTATCCACTGTATTATCATCATATTTACCGAAATTTTTTGCAATATTACTCAATAGTGGATGAGTCTCAACATAAAAAACCCCCATATCAAACTCTTTGCAATCTGGCTGAAATTGCTTCATGTCAGGTTTTAAATAAAACATGAACTGATTAAATTCTTCTCCTACAAGATTATCATAATATTGTACTAGCGAATCGTCAGAAAATTGGATGGATGACTCTGATTCAGGATAGCAAAGGGCTTGGTGGATTAACAGGGTGGACACCTACAAAATGTTCTCTCCTTGGGAATTCATGACAAAACACTTCCCTGGATACATGAAAAATACCAACCAATAGATAAATTTAGGGAAAAGATGGGTTTTTGGAATGCATGCAAACAAAAATCTAGAATTGACCATGGCAGAAGACACAAGGGAAGCATTATCATTCAAAATAACTTGCTGGTAGAAAGTGAGATGAATTATAGAACACAGGGTATCTTGAATATCCCTCTCAGTATCCATGAGAGGGATATGGCTAGCCGAACCTGATAGGGATGACCGTTTAGCCATGGTTGGAAATTTATGTAAGAACAATTTGCAGGGTGGTCAAATTTGTGCAGGTGGCAGAAAACTAAAACGGGGTGCAGCGCAGCAAATCACAAGTAATTTGAAAAACAGATAAAATTTTTCTTTAAATAGGTGGCGCGGGTTTTAAATTTAATAATGACAAGACGCGCCAGCAAGCTGTTAACTCTAGCCAACGTGGATGACATCTGTGACCAACTCAGCATTTTACATCACTACGGGGCTCTTGGGGTACGGAGGAAAACTTCGGCTAGTTCCCCCGCACTCAATCTCCGCTGTTCATCTCTATTGTCCCCGTAGTCAACTCGGTCAACTGCAGAGGTACTCATCACGGTATCTGGTGCGCTAGTTGTGCCCGCGGGTTGGGCCTTTTTATAAGGACTTTAATTATTCGTGCTTTCTACCAAACAAATCAATCAATGTTTAACATCAAATATTGAACCCATTATTATAAAGTTTAAATGTTTAAAATTTAACTCAGATTTTGGCAAACATACATATTTTTTTCATGCTAAAGTATAAGATTTTGATACTTTAACATATTTTCCAACAATTTCTTATTTTTATATTTTCAAATACTTGAAAAATAAAAGGATATGCATATGATCCACAACAGGTCCCACCCATTATGGTTTCCAACATCACATGATCACTTTCCTTCCAAAACTGCATTGTAACTCCATCAAGGCTACTCCTCCATACTGCGCTATTGACTTAGTCAACTTGACTGAATCAATATGATTCTCTTCCTGTTCACACATGGAAAGTGCAAAATCCAGCTACTAGGATGTCCCCTTTTCATACCAAGAGGGCTTTTATGCTAACACAAGACAATTATGGGTCTTTTTTCCCCCATTTATTCATCTACTAAGTGCAAAGATCAAAAATTAATATTCCTATTAGCTTCATGCTAATTTAGGAATATTACAGTCCTCCCCTCCCAAATGTTGCTTGTCCTCAAGCAACTGCAAGGATAGAACTGGAAGGTATCCTTCCCTCTTCCTGTAGCATCCTCATATGATGAGATCTCCCAAAGAATAAGATGCTGTCTCAACAAAGAAACTCCATAGTGCCTCTCCCAAGCATACAAGTTAGCATTTGGTATACATCCCAAATGGCTATCATCATGCAAAAGTAAAATACTCAAGGAGACAACTATGTTTTGTCTAGAGGTCCTCTCAAGGCATGGAGTTTGAAGTGCATGGGGAACTATCATTCCCAAGTGAAATCTCCACCCCCAAGCTATCATCCATGTAAAATGAGTCACCCTCCAACATGTTAACTCATGAAATATCCCCTCCACCTTTGGAAAATGAAGTGTAGGTGGGATGAATATATGAACATGATAGGCAAGAGGGCCTATCCCACGCTTTCCTCCTCTCCAATTATGATAAGTGTAGAGTGCATGCCGATCTTGGGCTGTAATAAAGTTGCCCTCAAGTGGCAAGAAGAAGATTGGATCTTCAAGGATCCTTTCTCCAATGTCATGAGCCATGCTAACCCAAACCATTCCATACAAGATGAATGACACATCATCACCACATGGCATCCAAATTAGAAAAATGCTGAAGGTTGCGTGCAAGTTTGGATGGTACAAATGGTTTCCCAAGTGGATAATCCGCAGTCTTCCCAATTGTTGTTTGAGAATATCATGTGGCAAGTGGTTCTCCAATAAGTTACAAGCTGTGCATGTTTGCTCCTCCAACATGGGGTAGTATGTAGTAATGTATATCAGCTGTACATAATAAAAATAACAATACACTTGCCCAAAGTCATGTATATATGGGCTACTAGCATTACAAATATTGGCCCTAAAGTGATCATGAAACCCAAAAATACTCTTGCTCTCTTGTGGAGCAACACACTGTTCATATATGGTGAGAAGATACAAATACCCAATGGAGTAATCAACAAGTACATAAATGTATTTCTTACCATGCATGGTGAGTAAGCTGAAAGTGTGGTCCATGAATGAGCCCTCCCATGAGAATCTTCTCATAAAAGTCTGTAGAATGAGAGGATGCATACTCCCCTTGGAAATCTCCATCAATAGAAGCATACTCCCAAGTGACAGTGCTGTAGGCCTTAGTGATAAGGCTCTTGTCATCCCATGACTTCTCCCTTTGAAATTCCATATGCCAAAGCCATCCACTATCATGCTGCTATGTGAGAGGATCTCCTTCCTATATGGAAGCCTCTCATGACCCTTCAATGTTGAAGGGTAGCCTCCTTGCACCTTGAATGTGCCTTCTTTCTCTCTGGAAATATTATGATAAGTATGGGACAAATTCTGCACATACTCTCCCAAGTGTGGCCACAACAACAACAAATCTTGCTGCTCCCTCATCTCTCCCTCATACAAGCCATAGAGTAAGATCATGATGGTTGTCTTGTATGATGCCCCATACAAACAAGTCTTCTGTTGTTCTATCATATGGGTGCCATGCCATGTCCCCATCCACCACATACTTCCTGAAAAAGGGTATGTCCCAAGATGGCCAAACTCTCTCAAGAGTAGCCAACGTAGCTTTGCTTCTTACTGCCTTGTGTCATAGATCTGCAAGTGGCTCACCAACCTCTTGCTCTCCATCCACCCCCATTCATCCAAATGTGGATGCCTCCAATCATGCTCCCCCTTGGTATCTTCCTAATGAAGACTACCAATCTCCCAAAGCAGATCTTTCTCTTTGCACCTCCCATCAATGATCCTCTTGAATCCATAGGGACCCAAGTGTGTTGAAGGTAAAACATCATCATAAAGTGGCACAATGCTCATAATGCCCTCCAAAATTCCACAACCCAACCCCAAGTGTTGTATGCAAATTAGTAGGGGTGAATTGAGATGATTTTTTACCCCATATTTGATCAAACCAAAGCTGTACAACGCATTTCAAGCTTGCTGCTCTATATCAACAATGTGTTTTGATCCTTGATTATGCAAAGAAATACTTCCAAGGTCTCCCATAAGATTTTCTGAAATGATAGAAAATGGAAATTCATGCATACCTTGGTGAATCTCGAGAACATATTGTATGGCTGCAAGAGTCCCTCCCTCCCATGTGTTGGCTGATCCAACTGCTGACATAGATGGTTGCCCCTTCATGAATTTGACAGCGCTGATAAAAGACTCCTCAAGTGGTGATGAGGACTCCTTCTCTAATATCTCACTGTCAAATCTTCGGATCACCCTGTGAGTGAAATCTGCAAAAGTAGATACTCTTGCATGACTCACATGGCTGAACCACCAAGTGCTTTCCTTGCCCTCCAAGTGCAGCGCTGAGATATCCACAACCTCTCTTTCTACTACTAGATGTAGTAGGAAGTATGCTTCTAGCTTCATCACCCAAGATTCTGCTAAACATAAGGGTGATCCATCGAAGGTAGACAATAGAAACCTATTTCCCCTTATCATCCTATTGCTGTATGGCCTCATTTCTTCTTTCAATTGGATAAAATGAGGAAGATCGAGAGTCTCTTTGAAAGCTCTGGGTTGACACTTGTACTCTTCCAAATATCCACTTAGGATCTCATGTTCTAAGTGGTATTCTTCCTCTGGGTCTTCTTATTTCTCTTAAAACCTTCTAGAGGCCTCACTGCATCTTTCTTCTTCTTGAAACACTCTTGGAGTTTCATTACATATTTCTTCTTTCATCTGTTTAACCTCCTTGGAGAGGCTCTTCTTAGATCTGAAAATTTATGAGAGTAATCTCATCCTCTCCATCATTCTGATCTCCGCTTCTTCTTATCTTCTGATTTCATCTGAAATCCATAGGCTGAGCCAAGATGAAGGCTTTGATACCACTATAATATCCCAAAATAGGGAAAATATACAACAATAAGAACACCTTAAGAAGTTTCAAAGTTGGAGATAGTTCATATGATGTGTTAAAAACACATAGCCATCAATTAAAGTTACAAAAGAAACTTATACTTCATTTTATGATCCAAAAGTTGGGGAAAAGCAGCAAAATAACCCCCAAAAACATTATTCCATTTTGCATAATAAAAGAGGGAAATAACGGTGGGATACTTCATATTATGCTATATGGGACTCACACCTAGAAAATGATTAGAAACAAATATATTTTGCTAAGTTAAACATACCTCCCGGTCCCGGGATGGCTCAAAAAGACCCAAATCCCATGACTTAACTCAACAGAAAGCTAGTGAAGCATAGACAACATGATTTTCTAAGGGTTTCAGATGTAATATGGTGCAACATCAGATCTATAGTTTGTTATATAAAAATATGGAGGAAAATGGAGTTCTAGCTCCTTTTATACATCATAGAGATAACCAGGCAAGGGTTTCAAGACAGCACAAGTATATAATAATAGATCTGCAGATCTATATCTGGAAAACGTAGTTACACTGTAGCTCTTAATACATATAGCTGAGATATACAAGAAATAGATTAAGGATGCTTTACAAAGCCTTCCAGGAGAAGGGTTGGCCCTTCCTCCAAGGAACAAGCTCGCAAACAAGGGTTAAAACCCAACTACTACAACACTGTGAAAAATAACGCAGTTCCTACAAAGGACTACATATTAGATGATGGAGAATGCTTTGGACACATGCCAAGATGTACAATATTCTCAAAAAAATGAGATCTAGTCTCCTTTATACAAAAACTAGAGAACCCGGGAAGGGTTTCTAGGAATACACCCTGAATACAAATGGTGATCTTCAACAATATGACTAAATAATCACTAAAAACTGAAGCACAGGAGTATATAAGGCTATAAGAATATAGATCTGATGCATATGTGATCAAATGTCTTCTCCCATGGAAGAATCAACCCTCCAATCATAGGGAAACTCCCTAAAAGAGCAACAAACAACACTGCTGAAACTGCCTTGCAGAAATAATGCAATTCCAGGATGGAATAATGTTTTAGGTGATGGTAACGTGTTGGCCTACTGCCAAAGATATGATATCAGCCAAAGGAATTCCTTCTCCTTCCTTGAGAGGTCCCTTGGAGGAGCATTGTTCTTCATTTTTCCACATCCAGGCTTGAGGCCAAGCATCCTACTTCAGCTACAGTGTTATTCCTATAGCAGGAAACATTGTGTTGTAGGGTGTTGCAGTGGAAGGCTTACAACACCAAATTCTGAGCTTATGTTTCAGAGGAGGGAGCATCCCTTTCTTTGCAAGATCTGTACAGGAGATTTCTGAGCATATTGTACATCTTGGCATGTGGCCGAAGCATTCTCCATCATCTACTACGCAGTACTTTGCAAGAACTGCATTATTTTTCATAGTGTTGCAGTAGAAGGGTTTGAACCCTTGTTTGTGAGATGCACAAACTGAATAGACCTCCTCCAATGGATCTTCCAAGTGAAAGGCTGACCCTAACACTGAAGATCTGACCCTCCAAACAATACTGCAAACCCTCATTGCAGATACATACTGAAAATAACACAATCTAAGAGAGGGAATATGCTGTAGATCATGGAAATGGTTGGCCTAGTGCCAAAGATGTTGAAATATGCTCATAGATATTCCTAACTGATCCTCCAAATTAAAGAAGGCTTACTCCTCTGAAAAATAAGCACAGGAAGTGGTGTTCAGTAACCTCCACTGCAACACCTTGCAACGCAACATTTCCTGCTACAGGAATAACACTCTAGCTGAAGGAGGATGCTTGGCCTCAAGCCTGAATGTGGAGAAATGAAGAGCAAGCTCCTTCAAGAGGCCTCTCTTGGAAGGAGAAGGAATTCATAAATAGGAATGCCTTGTGCTAAGCAGCACTGCAACTCTGCTAAATAGCAGGAGAATGCATAAAGTCTAAGAAGACCAAAATCAATAATCCATAAGCTAACCCCAAATGGCTGCCATCTCTTCCCTTATAAGATTTGTTAGCCTCCTCACCTTGGGTCCCACCCATTAGGGTTTCCAACATCACATGATCACTTTCTCTCCAAAACTGCGTTGTAGCTCCATCAAGGCTACTCCTCCATACTGCACTGTTGACTTAGTCAACTTGACTGAATAAAGATGATTCTCTTCCCGTTGACACATGGAAAGTGCAAAATCCAACTACTAGGATGTCCCCTTTTCATACCAAGAGGGATTTTATGCTAATACAAGACAAGTATGGGTCTTTTTTCCCCCATTTATTTATCTACTAAGTGCAAAGATCAAAAATTAATATTCCTATTAGCTGCATGCTAATTTAGGAATATTACAGAAATACTAAGGGTAATAGAGGTCGAGGTAGGAAGCATTATAAAGGCAAGGGGGCCATAAATATTCAGGGAGATAGACAGTAGAATGAAAAATAAATAATTTTTTTTGATAAACCAACTGTAAAATATTTTCGATGTGCTAAAATTGGACATACTACTGCAAATTGTAGAATTCCTTGGGAGAAAATTATTGAAAAAAGAGAACAATTGCTTGAAAAGAAAGATCATATAATTCCAAATAGAGGACAGTCTTATGAGAATGCACATTATGTTGTCTCTCATTGTAATTTCGATGTGGAAGATGTTTTTAGTACTTCTTTTTCTTCATGGTATGACAGCTGGGTTCTAGAAACATGTGATCCGTGTCATATGACCTTTCGAAGAGATTTTTTTGATCAATTCATTGATAATATTGAAGAAGTAGTGTATTTTGCTGATAAGTCCCAAAGCAAACCATTAGGGATTGGTTCAATTTAGTTAAAAATTCTTGGACTTTAAAATTATATTTGTAATGATATTCTTTACATTCCACAGTTCCAAAGAATTTTTTTATCTCTTATACAAGTAAGACAAAATGAACATTCTATTCACATATTTGATGGTAAAGTATAAATTAGAAGAGAAGCTGATAATAAAACTGTAATGAATAGTGTGGAAGAAGATAAATTATTGAAGTTGCATGGCATGTCGTCTGTTGCATTGAACACGACTTATTTGGTTCAACAAAATGACACTCTATCATATTCTTTATTATGGCATGCATGCTTCAGTCGTGTTAATTATGAAAATATTCGAATTATGAGACAACAGGGGATTAAGTGACTTCCAAAATTTCCCAGAAAATTGACCCCATGTAATGCTTGTATATTGGGCAGGCATCACAAACAATATTTTTAGAATTCCAAGTCTAGAGCTACAAGAAAATTAGGCCTCATACACTTTGATTTATGTGGTCCAATGCCTGTACCAACTGTGAATGAAAATAAATACATACTCACTTTTATTGATGATTATTCGAGGATCTGCTGGGTTTATCTGCTTAAAGAAAAACCACAAGTTTTTGATGTGTTTGAGAAATTTCATCTCTTGATAACAAATGAAGCACAACTTAATATTGGTACTATAAGGACTAATAATGGAGGATAGAATACTTCACATGCTTTTGAAACACATTTTCAAGAGAATGGCATCAAACACCAGACCACAATACCATATAATCCACAACAAAACGGTGTTTCTGAACGAATGAATAGAACATTTCTTAATATGGTAAGGTCAATGATGTTTTTTAAGAATGTAAAATTGATATTTTGGGGAGAAGCTATGCTATTTGTGGCATACGTTAGAAATAAATGCCCTTCCTCTGTCATTAACAACAAAACTCCATATGAATTGTGGTATATTCGCCTTCCTGCCTTCCATGACTTCTAAGGCATGCCGATTGTATGATGAAGAGAACAAAAAGTTTATTTTGTTAAGAGATGTAATTTTTCTTGAAACTGATAAATATTCCCTCACTATTGATAGAAAACCTAATCAAATAGACAATTTTGTGCCTCAAATTTTTTATTATGAATCAGATAATATACTTCCCCATCTTGAAGGGGGGATTCCTATATTAGATCAGTTAGTGGAGTGTCTTTCTCTCAATGATGAGAAATTGGTTGATGATGGTAATTCCATTGTTGCTGATGAGGAATTGGTTGTTGCAAGTGTTTCTATAGAAAAAATGACAAAAATGGAAAGAACTTAGCCAGATGAAGAAGATGAGTAACTTCTGCAACTTCCTGAACAACTTCCTACACAACCTTTGCGAAGGTCAACTTGTATTCGAGAATTCCAAATAAATATGATGAGTTTAAGGCTATATGTTCCTTAGGTAACTATTCTCATTGTGAATTTAATTTTTCTGTGGATTGTGAACCTACTTTCTTTGAAGAAGCTGCTAGTTATGATCAGTGGAAAGATGAAATGCAAAAGGAATATGATTCTCTCATAAAAAATGACACATGGAGGCTTGTGGATCCTCCTTCTGGCATCAAACCTATTGGTTACAAATGTAGTTATAAGACTAAGTATAAAGATGATGATTCGTTATATAAGCACAAAGCAAGACTTGTAGTGAAGGGATATGCACAGAAAGAGGGTAGCGAATATACAAAGACTTTTTCTCCTACAACTAAATGGGGCACTATTAGATCTTTGTTTGCTATTGCAGCTCATAAAGAATGGAAAATTCATCATATGGATGTAAAAACTACCTTTTAAAATGGAAATTTGAAAGAAGATGTTTACATGTTTCAACCAGAAGGTTTTTCCATTAAAGGGAAATAACAAAAGGTTTGCAAACTAATGAAGTCTTTTTATGGCTTGAAACAAGTGCCATAAGCATGGTATGAGAAGCTAACTGACATATTCTTAAATTAAACTATAAACATTTTGATCTAGATGATGCAACTCTTTTCATTAATAAAGTTGGAAGATAAATTGTATATCTAGTCGTATATGTTGATGATTTGATGATCACAAGAAACAATGATGAATATATATCATCTATAAAGAAGGAATTTAAAAAGGTTTTTGATATGACAGATTTAGGTTTACTTCATTATTATCTTGGTATTGAAGTTGATAAAAAACCACAACATATTTTCATCTCTCAGAAGAAATATGTTGATAAGTTATTGAACAGATATAGTATAAAAGAATGTAATACTATTGCTACTCTAATGGAGCAGAATTTGAAACTTACTTCCGAAGAAGGAAAGTCATTTGAAGATCCAACAAGGTACATGCAACTTGTTGAAAGTTTGATTTATTTGTCTATTAATTGTCTTGATATAACCCTTGCTATTAGGATACTTTCCAGGTTTATGCATCATCCTTGTGAGAGGCATTGGGTAGCAACAAAAATAGTTTTGAAATATTTAAAAGGAACTCAAACTTACGACATCAAATATTCCAAAGTTTTAGACTTCCATCTTGCTGGTTATTCAAAATCAGATTTTGATGGAGATAAATAAAATGGAGTCTCAACTTCTGGATATTCGATCAACCTTGGATCAACAATCATCAGTTGGAGATCACACAAGCAATATGTTCCTGGTGATTCTACCACCGAAGCTGAATATTTTGCAGCAAATGAAGCCACTAAGGAAATCATTTGGCTTCGTAAAATACTAGAAGATTTGCAGGAGAAACAAAGAGCTTCAACTCCTCTATTTATCGACATCTCTTCTGCAATTCAGTTGGCTAGGAATCCAAAGTTTTATGATCGAACCAAACATATCAACACCAAATATCATTTGATTCGACATCATGTAGAGGCCAAAACAATTCATCTGACACATTGTCCAACTTCTAAAAAAATTGTAGATATTTTTACCAAAGTATTAGGGCGTGAAAATTTTGAAAAATTTAGATCCTCACTTGGTATTTCAGATGTCCCTTCAAATTAAGGGGGGAAATTTTGTAATCCTACGGGATTCCTACATGATTATGTTCAGTTAGTTTAGGTAGTTAGGAAGTTATTCAATTAATGATAAATAATTTTTGAAGTATAAATGTAATCTACATTTTAATGAATGAGATACACAGATCACATCCTTCTTTAATTCAACAATTAAATCATTATTCAATTAATATTCCTTGTTAAATTTAACTAAATCATTTAGGAATAGTAAAATAAATCATTATTTGTTAAATTATTCCTTGATACCATCCTCGAAATGATGAATAAATATTTTGTTTGTTTATTTTTTCTAAATAAAGGGATTTAACTAATTTAAATTCCTTTTCCCTCGAACAAAATATAATAAAATATCCGAAGGAGTTAGATGTAGATCCTGGTTAATAATATTTTATTATGGACCATTATCAAGGATAACTCTATATTTTGTAATAAATACAAAGGGTTTCCATTCATTATTTACCTTTGATCCTTTTATCATGGTTGGACTTTGATCCTCTTATCATTGTCATACTTTGATTACTTTTATTTTATTTTTTCTTATTGAGCTCCCTTTCAGTTCTACACGTCTTGGGTTTTCTACACCATTGAGAGAGAAACTCTAGAGCTGAAGCATTAGAGGAAAACCAAGAACCCATCCCATTGAGGGGGACTGGTAATTGTTAAACAATGGTATGGAAAACACACACAAGGAGAAAGATAAGCATGAGATTGGGAAATATATGCATGAGTTGCATTATATTTCATAAAGATGCATATATATAATATAGTATGTGACCCTTGGTTTCCCATTCCAAGTGGTCTCTTAGAATCCATTTTTTCATTTTCCTTCCACACCTACCCATTGAGGATTAGGTGTCCAACATTCCCCCCCTTAGTCCAAAGGGGTAATTGTGAGTCCAAGAAGAGAGCTATAATACAAAATGGCAAAGTATGCATGGAAACACTTAGGCTGAATGAGCTCTCTAAAATTTTGGCATAAAGAGGTGGTTTAAGGATGAACACCAACACTAGAACACTTAGTGTAGTTCCCAGAACTCTTCCAAATCTGGCAAGAAGCTGAGGTCTTCTGCTAGAGGAAGTTTCCCTCATATTTTTAAGAGGGATAGCTTCAACATAGAAGAAGGGAGGTCTACAACCTGCGATGGTTTAAGGATGACCATCAACTCTGGAATTCTTGATGCATTTCCTAGAACTCTTCAAAAAATGGCAATAATCTGAAGTCTTCTACTAGAGGAAGTGTCCTGAATTCTTTCAAGAGGAAGAAACTCAAACTCGCATAGATGGTTTAAGGTTTTCCACCAACCAAAGGCATGCTCATGGGCATCCCTGTCTCTGGCTACAACACTAAATCTGGAATGACAGGTTGTGGCTCAGGCTCATGTGAACTGCTATGTCTCTGGCTACAACACTAAATATGGAATGAGAGATTATAGCTCAGGCTCACTTGAAGTGGCTTCAAAGCTTGTAGATGACCACCATTTCCCCCCCTGTCAGTTACAAGGTGAGATGATGGAGAAAAATTAACTGCAAGATTGTTCAATATTCTAGATCAAGTTCTGACATATGACTTAAGCATATTCTTGGCTATGGATGCTCATTTCCTAGAAGCGATCCATCTAATATGAATCTTTGTTCCTGGAGGAGGCTTCTTTTTGAAGCTTATGTGTGAAGAATGTGTGTGTCGACCATAGTTCTTTCATGGGTGAAGATCGAAACAATGATTTTTCATATGGCCAAATCAATCACAGTGTTGGAATTTTACAATCTGTTGTTGCTGTTGTAGAAGAGGAGTAGTATCTGGAACAACTGTAGGTGAGTTATCATGAAAAAATCAAACACTCTAAAATTTTATGGGCTTGGAGTAGTCCGAAATATGAAAGGACAATTCCCTGTCACATCCAAGACCTGTTCTGTGCTTGTTACGGACAGGCTCTTCCCAAGGTCTGATGACGGGCTTGGGAAGTGCAGAATGAACTTCTGCATCTGCACGTAACTCTGCTGCTTCATTGGGCACTGAATGTGAATCAACCGCAACACTATTGACTTACTTCTTATGGAAGTCTCTTTTAATGTTCTGAACAAAAATAGGTCCAAAATGATGACTCCACTGTTGTAATTCTTCTTGTTGTAGCTTTGACTCAAGTTGCAAAAATTCAATCTTCTCATGTGCATTTTGTAGATAGGTCTTAATGTAAAAAAGAGAGGCTTTGCTGATTTTATCAACAATCGAAAGTATAAGAGTGTTCAGTAGCTCTAATATATAATAAAATTTGGTCATTGTTTTGACTAAAATAAATGCCTTTCCTTGAGCAAAATATTTCCTTCAAAAACTTGTTATAGAAGCAATGCATACACCTAATAGAAATGTGGTTCTTAAATTCGTTTGGAAGAGAAAGAGAGATGTGCAACTAAGACTTTACAACTAGTATAAAAAGGACCTATTTTCCTAAATCAAGACCAAACAATTGAGCCTCAATAGTCTCAAAGTTAAGTCTTATGGACTTTGGCACTCCCAACAAAGAAAATTTCTTTTGATTTGTTTGTAGAAAGGGATCTCATATTCATACAGTTCGCCCCCACCCTTTTTACTACACTACAACACTAACACTGCTTTCCTTATGGTGAAATTTTTCTACCAACAGGACCTAATCTCTCTACTGCACTTTTCACGCTCTAAATTCCCCAAATATAACAACAAGATTCAATGGATAACAAGAAACTTGCTGATTTCACCGGCTTGGAAGACCACCAGCCAAAAATCTCCACTAGAGACGATGTCAGGTACCTCAAAGATACTAATTAAACCCTGAACAACGACCGATGTAAATGGATCCTTTGAGGCCAATTCAAATCCTCCTATTGCCAATATTTGACAAAGCTATAAACCATCGAGAAAATCCTCTTCTTCAAAAATTACTCCACATTATATTTTCATAGAGGAAGAACTTTGAATAAAAATTTTGAAATCCATGGATGAAGACTGCCAAAAAAAAAAAAGCTATATATTTAAATCTAGCAAACTGATAATTCATCCACCCTTATTTAGCGAGCATCCTTCTGAGGTAGTTTTCTTAGCCTATCAGAGCAATAATGGAGTCCATTATTAGCAGAGCAGTAGTGACATGGATCCGTGAGTTTATTTTGTATCCAATCTCGGTTATTGTGTTTGGTATCAGTTATATCTGCAATCCATCCTTTGCGATCATCTGTGGTAGTGCATTGGTGAGCAGGGAAAATAACCTTGGGTATATGAGAGGGCGATACCAAAGTGCACTTGGAGGTGATTTGTAGCGTGGAGTGGTAACACGCAGTGGGAGTGGGAGCAGTGGTAAGGGATTTTCGTAAGGGAGAATTGTATGGGAGGGCGGTGGGAATGTTGTATGGGAGGGTGGTGGAAGAGAGGACAAGGATGCAACCTCGATGGTTGGAGTGCGAAGGGAGGAGGCCTTGGGGCTGATATGAAAAAAATATCACAAACCCATTACCGAAAAGATGCAAGTGGCTCAAAACCTTCTACATGGGCAAGGAGGCAACCAAGGCTTATGAAAAAGTCACCAAAAATATGAGAGAATCCAACACCAAAACTAACTTCCGGGCTGCCTCCCTCCACAAAAAAACTCTCGTCATCTAGATCGGCATGATCTCCATTGCATGAACCTCTGGCTTGGAGAATTTCAATTTCAGGCTTGTAATGGTAGCAATGACTTCATATGGAAACCTAAGGGTCATTGCCTATCAACAAGGGTCCAGGTCTCTAGATTTAAAATTCAATAAACCAAACAGTGAATAAAATAACGATGTTCATTTTCTTCTGTACAAGTGAACAATTAAATGTTCATGATATCGCATCCACTGTTGAGTGATGTGCGTATTCTGGAGCAAATGAATGGAGAGCGTTATTTTTCCAAAAGATCGGGTGAGATCAATGGTAGATAGAATGTTATTTTTTTATATAATGAACATATGCAAGGGCAGTGATAGCAAGAGAAATGTTAGCCTTGGCATTTCTGAAGGGCACAAAAACGTTATGGCAATGAGTGTTAGAAACCCTTGAGAAATATAGGTCATAGCTCAGACCAACGCTATTCAAGGAGCAGTGTGAGGGAATACGAAGGGAGCATTATGGACTGGAAAGCTTAGAGAACACAGCTAGAATTTAGCTGATTGGAGCAGGACCAACAATCGCCCGCTCTAATACCATGTTAAACAATGGTATGGCAAACACACACAAGGAGAAATATAAGCATGAAATTGGGAAAGATATGCATGAGTTGCATTATAATTCATAAAGATGCATATATATAATACAATAGGTGACCACTGGTTTCCCATTCCAAGTGGTCCCTTGGACTCCATTTTCCCATTCACCTTCCACACCTACCCATTGAGGATTAGGTGTCCAACAGTAACATCATTTTAGATATCATTTTTGGGATTCAACTGCGTTAATTTAGTCATTCATCTATGACCATTTCTATGAGAGGTAGTCGTAACTAACTAATTTCTCATGATTTTTGAATAGTCCACTTAGCACTCATTGCATCGGGTGATGCTCACATGGGTGAAGAAGGGGGGATTGAAACTAGTGAAATGAATCACATAGCGTCAATCATCATTTCGGAACCTGCACCCGATGTGAGGACTTCCGGGAGGTCACCCATCCCGAACTCCTCTGGGCTCCAGCGCGCTTAACGGTGGATGTGGAGTTTTCCCCGGAATCAAGCCCACTTGGCTTGCTGCCTATAGCCTATTTGAAAACCTTAGAAACTATTGTGCCTCAGCTCCCATTCGAAGAGATCTCTTCTCTTAGTATTTTTTTAAGTATGAGGGGTTTCCCCAATGCATTATATTAGATATCATTTTTGGGATTCAACTACGTTAAATAATTCATTCATCTATGACCATTTCTATGAGAGGTAGTCATAACTGACTAATTTCTCATGATTTTTTAATAGTCCCATTAGCACTCATTGCATCAAGTGATGCTTACAAGGGTGAAGAAGTGGGATTGAAACTAGTGAAATTAATCACATAGCGTAAATCATCACTTCCTGGGCTTGCACCTGGTAACCATGACTTCCAGGGAGATCACCCATCCCATAACTCCTCTAGCTCAAGCGCGCTTAACTATGGAGTTTTCCCCACAATCAAAGCACTTGAAAATATTGTGGGGAAAACTCCATAGTTAAGCACTGCAATAAAGATTGTGGGGAAAACTCCACAGTTAAGCGTGCTTGAGCCAGAGGAGTTCTGGGATGGGTGACCTCTCGGGAATTCCTGGTTACCGGGTGCAAGCCCCGGAAGTGATGATTAACGCTATGTGATTCATTTCACTAGTTTCAATCCCACTTCTTCACCCCTGTGAGCATCACCCGATGCAATGAGTGCTAAGTGGACTATTCAAAAATCATGAGAAATTAGTCAATTACGACTACCTCTCATAGAAATGGTCATAGATGAATGACTAAATTAACGCAGTTGAATCCCAAAAATGATATCTAATATAATGCACTGCGGAAACCCCTCATACTTAAAAATACTAAGAGTAAAGGGATCTCTTCTTGAATGGTTCATGAGGCAAAATTGTTTCTAAGGTTTTGCAAATGGGGTAGCAACCTAAGTGGGCTTGATTGTGGGGAAAAAAACTCCACAGTTAAGTGCGCTTGAGCCAGAGGAGTTCTGGTATGGGTGACCTCCTGGGAAGTCTTGTTTACCAGGTGCAAGCCCCGGAAGTGATGATTGATGCTACATGATTCATTTCACTAGTTTCAATCCCACTTCTTCACCCTTGTGGGAATCACCTGATGCAATGAGTGCTAAGTCGACTATTAAAAAATCATGAGAAATTAGTCGGTTACGATTACCTCTCATGGAAATGGTTATAGATGAATGACTTCTGCTCCAAAAATATTTCATCTAATATAATGCACTACGGAAACCCCTCATATTTAAAAGTAACATCATTATTAGTTCCCCTCCCAGGTGTTAATATAATAGAAAAGTTCTTCATAATTCTTGTGTGGTCCATTAGATATTTTGGAGAAACTCTTATTTCATTTTACTATTTAGCTACTTTATTTTCATAGACCTAGGTTTGTTTTTCATTTGTTTCGACCGTCTATTGCAGATATAAAGAAGTTAGAAATCAATATTCGTGGTTAGGGTTGTTTTTCATGTGTAGCTAAAGTGATCTCTTTTCGTACACTTGTGTTAAGAATTCATTCTAACAATTGGCGAATCCACTGGGTTTTATTCAGATTCCTACGTGACCATCTGCTTCATTACCTAGGATTTTTCTTCAGCTATTTTTTAGCCTCTTAATGTTTTTTTTTACCTTTTATGCCCTAAAATAGTAAACAATCTAACTTTTGTATGTTTTTTTGTGTTTTCCACAGGTAACAGGTATCAGACACGCCATATATGGAAAATGTTTCCACAATTTGTTGCTCGAGACTCCCGGAAGTGCAGCTCACACTTTTTAGCCCATAACTTGCGATTTTAGTAGCCTAGAGGTCAGTACCAGCGAGTTGCAACTTTTTGCGGGGTTTTTCTGTAATTTTCAAGGTTTTCCACAAGCATTGTTCAGGGTTGTCTGACCTTTGTCTCTGCTCGTATTAGGCCTGTATATGCTCATTTTTTCTCTTTGAATTAGGAAGAATCCCCTTAGGGTTTCAGTACGCTTCCACCTTTTTAGGAAGGGTTTAATTGAGTAGGTAGTCTAATATTTTGCAGCGCTTTCAACCAGTTTTCAGGGTTTGATCTCTATTTCTTTCAGATCCATTTAGATTAGTTATTATCTCATCCAAAACTCCCTCTTGAGTCTTGTTTGACCTCTCCCTTAGGGTCACTCTTGTTTCCCTTAGGGTTTTAACCTGTCACCTCCCATTTTGCAGTAGTTTTCCCTCTGATTTCCTGTTGTTTTTTGCACCTCTTTTCAACAGATCCGAGTCATTATAACCCTGTACCTTAGACCTTAGATATTTTGGCCATCTTGTGTGTTTTGAGTCAATTTCACCCTCCTCTTAGAACAATTGCTTGGAGACCTTATTTTTGGGTTGAATTTATGCATCTTTAGCTGTTTATTTTACTGTCATTTCAGTTTTATTTGTAGTTGTACAATTTTTTTTTTTTTATATACACAATCATCTGGGCTTAATTAAAATTAACATACAGATCACACACACACACACCTAAAGAAAATAGCACTTGGTATACACCACCAAGTCAAGACATAAACATCATAATTAATTTATCTGCCCATGTGCGCCTTTGTTTATCTCTCTTCATTATTGGGTTACTTGTGTCTTCTGACCATTGCACTCAAGGCGTTTATCTTGGAGACTCCTAGCCCTTCATCCTTAGTTTATGTTAGGAAGACTTACTCCACCTCGCAGACACCAAGTTAGTCCTCCGCCGAGTCCCTATACTGACTCTGATTCTGGTCCATTGGGCCCTCACTCTGATTCTAAACCCGGTTCTCCTCTACCTCATTCTCCCACCATGTCAGGTGCCAATGTAGGTACTGGTACTAAAGATGGTGGTAGCCCCAGCCATAACTCTGGAGCTGCTAGTAGTGGAACCAATATCAGAACCATCCCGAATACTCCCTTGCTACCTTTTATGGTAGGTTTGAGCCTCCTTGATTTTAGATAATTAATAAACTACCCTATACATGATGATATAGGTTGGCCTGTTATGCCAACTATTGTGGCTCATTTGCAATTTCATTTTCTAGTGTTTCTCAAAATAAAAAATATATATAATGTTATAAAAAAATGAATAAAAAATTTCATATGCCAAAAATGATTTGTATATGAAACATTAACATTATGTTTTTGGAAGATGTGTAAGGTCTGACCATTGTTTTAAAAAATGTGCAACTCGTCGGGTGGAAATTAAAGGATGGCAGGTGGGACCCGAACTAAAGAAACCCATGGGCACAAAAAACCCTATAGATAAACTCTGGGGTGCCTCCGCAGTTGATTGGGATGTAAGCGCTTGGAATTAAATCAACGAATCACGTTCACTGCGGAGGCACACCTCCGAAGAGCCTGCCATACTGAGGAGTGCCCCCACGATGACATAGGAAGCCTGAGATAGCGTCAACAAACAAGCCAACTCACTGTCCATGTCACGATCCCATACCTATATTGTCATGCATTTAATTATCGTTTCCCCCCAAAATTCCCATTGCGCCTATAAATAGTGAGTCAAAACCCCGTTCTTTTCACCTGTAGGTTTCAATTCGAATTGTCCAAACCATCCAAACCATATTTACCCTCATTTCTGAGTCCGTTCAGTCACCACCCTAAGTGTAAGCATGACCAAACAATCATCATTTTCCGGTTCCTCTAGTAAAATTCATCTCATGGATACAGAGAAAGATGTAATGGACACTTGTTGCAAAACAATTCCCCTGTCTTCATAGCTATGGTCAAGTATGGAGTCTTGTCTGCATGTGTCACAAAAAATAATCTTGTCCCAAAATTCATACACCAGTTAACATCAACATTGTACCCCAGCAAGTGTTTTGTAATGAACCACTTGGGAGAGTGTGTCTTCCAAGTTTCATCCCTGCTAATTCGCCAAGCCTTCTGCTACCTAGAGTCTGAGCCCTATGTTAGTTTTACTGAAGAGTCATTGACAACATATTATGAAAATATTGCAAGGAAAGATTACGTGCATATTTTATTCTTTTTGAAGCCAGAACAAGGAAAATTTTCTCGATATGAAAAGGTATTTCCCCTGGAAAATTTTGATGCAGATGTTAAGCTTGTGTTACAATTTCTATCAAAAATAATTGGAAAGGAATATGCTTCTCAGATTGACAGGTCAGTGCTCGGATTTTTTTCTTTGATGATGAAACCGTAAGTAGTGCCAAACATCCCATTCTTCTGGTAGGAGAATATTAATTCTCAATTTATGAGCTTGACTCTCACAAGTTCTTTCAAGTTTCCCTCAATTGTTACTTATTTGTTCTTGTATCAACCTAGTGATGGGGGATTATTTGATTTTGTTGCTTATTACCTGCCAATTTCCTATAAAATCTTGAATGGGACTGCTCCTACATGTTTTCTGCCAAAGGCTCAGGTATTCCATCAACTCAGTAATATTTGAAAATGTGGAGACTCATTTTTTTTTGAAGATTATTCATAAATAGGATTGTATGGTGCAGGGATTGAACCTTATAGATTGCCTACTTTTTTCCCCATGAGAATGTTTGCTTTAGATTTTATTACACATAGTTTAAAAGTGGACCATATCCACTTTGTGCCAATGAAGAAAGGACATTTGTTTAAATTACCCATGACTGTTGGACCTTTCATAGTGAATATGAGGCAAGCTACAAAATAATCAAACCAAATGCTAGAAGACATGCATATATTACTAGGTGAAAAGTTGGTTTATGATCCACATCAGGTGATTTCAAAAAGAAGGGTTGAGAATGGTTACTCTTCTTTTATCATGAGAGTAAGCTTGAAATTGAAAAGCTGGCTAATAATGGTTTTGTAGGTAATGGAAATACTAGTATTGAAACTCCTATTATCTCTAAGAAGGTGAATAAAATGGGTAAAGAAAAGAATGTTGATTCAAAAGAAGAGGAACAAGGAGCTAAAAAGAGAGCTAAACTGAGTGAAGATATTCCATATGCACAACCGAGTTTATCAATTCAGTTGGGAGATATACAAAATACACCAGATTCACCATCGAGGCATGAGGCTGTTCATGATTAGGTGCCATTAATTAAGAAGGTTTTTGCCCAAATTGCTGAGAAGAATCAAAAGGTCAGAGCAAGTATGGAGGCTCAAGCTAAGTCTCAAATCACCGCTAATCAGACTAGATTATTAACTGCTATGGATTGAGAGAAATATCAACTGAAAAATTCTTTTTCACACCCACCTAAAATGACAATAGGGTCATCAAGAAATTTTAGGACTATTAATTTAGCTGTTGATGCCAGGAATATTCCCTTACTTGATAAAATTACTTTACATATGCAAACTGGTCTATTAATTGTGAATGATTTGAATAAAACTAGTGGAGTTGCAAGTAAAGATGAGAACATTCTCGCAAAGGTAGTAAATTAGTTGAATATGGAGAAGGCTAATTCCAGAGCTCTCTCCACCCAAAATGAGGAATTAAATAAGATAATTGTCAAGATTGGAGTAGACCCCAATGATAGGTCAGTTGTGTAGAAGTTGTTGTAGAGTGCATAATCAGAGATTAATGTGCTAAGAAAGAAGTTGAAGCTCCATATTGCAGAACACCCAATGGAAGTGGAAGTGGTAGAAGTGGAATATGATAAAGAGAAACTTTTACAGAAAATGTTTCAGAGGGATGAAGAGATTTATAGATTGAAAGAGACAATAGCTAAACTACAGGGGCAGATTGATTCACATGTCTACACAATAGTTTTCTCATCTAAAAATGATGGCCCAAAAACTAAAATATCACAATTATGTACCGAGTTGAGGATGGTAGAGATTCATATGAAGAAATCCCAAAGTGATATTGAGACAACCATAAAAGTTATACATGCTAAGGATAGCAAAATTCAAATGTCAAAGGAAAATGCAAACAAATACAAAGCATCTTATCAATCATTTTATGAAGAAATCAAGAATCTCAGAGAGAAGGTAAAGGGGAACATGTCCCTAATTGAAGCTAAACAAATTCTTTGAAATGAGATTATAGGAGTAATGAAAACAATATGGGCATCATTGGTTCTAATTTTAGAAGAAAATAGTATAATTAGAGATCTTCAAGAGCTCGTATTAGCTGACAAACAAAAAATGCATGATAGAGATATATGGGCTAAGAAGTTAATAGATTTTGTCAACTCCAAATCAGATCAAGAACTGGGTGAACATGGGATTAAAGACATAAAATTATGTGTTCTAGAAATTAACAAGGTGATAGTGAAGAATGCATACAGGAAGTTAGCAGAAAAGAAGTTGACAAAGATCAAGCAAGTAGTAGATAAGTTCAACACCATGTTTGATAAAATAACTAGGGTAGGACTGCCATCTTGCTGGGATCTGCAAGGTAATTTTTTGTCCTAGGAAACATATGAAACTTTGTTTGTGGAAGAAAAAAGTAAAATTGACAATACTCATGAGAAGACTACAGTTTTAAAAGGAGCAACACTTGTCAATTTTCTGCATAGATATTTTCAGTTATTATGGATGCTCAAGACTCTATTTCTGGACAAGCCCACTTACACCAGGATCACTGCTTTTAGATTGGAACATCGGTAGCTAGTTAAAAATTTGAAGAGAAATGTTGAACTCTGGAAAAAGTTCAAAAAATGGATGTCCAATCTTCCTGAAGACACATCGCAAAAAATGATACTCAAAAGACAACCTAATATTTCTATTTGTTATTGTATTTTCTTTTTGTTTTTCTTATAAAACGAGGTTGTAATGTTACCCTTGATTAGAATGAAAGTAGTTGATAGAAGAAAGAAGTAGTTCAAAGTATTTTTAAGAAGTTTTGGAAGTTAAAAACTATTTTTGAATGTATTTAAGAAAGAAAAAAATGAAGAAGAGGGGTTCAGAGTTTTTAAACCTTTGGAAGCCTATATTTTTTTACTTATTTCTTTGAAGAGTTAATGAAATAAGTTTCAAGTTTCCTGAAACTGATGATGGTGGTTTGTCTTTCATAGTGTCATCTTGTGTTATTCTTCTTATGAATGAAGTTAATTAAAGAAGTTATTGGTCTATGAATTACATTTGTAAGTAAGAGTTAAATATCCTTAAATTCACTCCTTCACTCCAACTCCTCTCTGTTCATAAATTCTCTTTGAAACTAAGGTTAATATATCCCGTGTTTACAACATATTATCTTAAGTTTCCCTATAATTCTTATTTTTCATTCACATTTAAGCAGTTAAAGGCATTGTGTAATATTTTATTACTCTAGGGCATTAAGGGTTTTTTAGGAACTAATTTCCAAAGGAATAGAACAAAGACCGAATGATAAATATCATTTCCTTAAAATAATATTAAAATGTCTTAAGCACTGATTCCTTTTCACAACCAAGGAATTGTCTCTTAAGAACCAACACCAACTAAGCTTCCTTATAACATCCCTAAGTTCGAATAAAATGCTAGAGACGAACCTACTAATCACGTCCGCTTCTTCCACATGTGGTGTTCGTCCAATTCTATCACTGATGACTCTATCTGTCTTTGGTTATTCTAGCGTACACTCATTGGAGATGCTGCAAAGTGGTATGTGGACCAGGCCTCTACCTCACATTCCACTTTTGCGATTCTTGCTAAAGCATTTTTGTCACCTCTCCGATATGATATCGGTACCAAATTTTTGACCGCATTCCATCAAACTTCTGCCACCCACCTTTTTGACCATGTCTAAGAATGGCGTAGAAGGAGGAGGATATGTTGAGCTCCCACATTTGACGACCATGTCTATATGGATTGGTTTCTCAGAATGATTTTACCTTCTATTGGTAAAGATGTTGCATCTCACTTTCCTTAGAAATAGGAAGAAGCTCTCCAAATCACATTGAAATACGAATTGATCTACACCTAGTTAGTTTATGTTTATACCGTATTACCGAATCTTCCTAGACTTGGTGGTTCCAATGCACTGGGGGAATCTCATGCCGCCAACAGTATCGTTGGATCTCTTTCACATCCATATACTCATCCTCCCATGGGTTATGGTTTTCCTCAAGGAGGGGTCAACTCCTCTTGCACTTATACCCCTCCCGGCAACATGTATACAGGACAAAGAACATTTTACCCATTGCATCAACCGATGCCAGGGCCTGCGGTTGCTCAACATGTTTACCCCAATTTTTCTCAACATCCTTTCTATCCTTATCAACAACCCCGTGCTTTAGCCCCTCTGGCATTAGCACCCTAACCTCCTATACCTTCTCAACCTTTGCTGCAGCAACCACCTCCCCCTCTGAGTCAAGTGTACGTGCATCAGAGTGCGAACGATCCTCCAAATTCTAAGAAAAGGAGGGATGGAAACAAAAATAAACTACCGCAAGGTAATTAAGGGTGCCAAGCGAACCCATCAAACACTAAAAACTAGAAATAGGGAAATCAACCCAAGGAAGACAAGCCTCTTTGTATGAACAAGCCTTGTTCTTGTTGTGGTGTCCATGGCCATTATATTCATGATTTTCCCCTTTTACCCTAAATACGTTAGTTATGGGAAGCACAAGCAACATCTAGAGGACAAAAAGCCATGGTTTTAGATCCTCCAAATACCATGCCTGTTCAATCAGATATTTTTACTCATCCTTTTCCTTAGCAAGGATATGTGTCTCCCCAACCCCCTCAAGGTTAGGCTGCCCCTCAACCCTCACAATCTAGTACCTCTGATTACCAGATTCTCATGATGAATTCTGAAGTGGTTAAATACTGCTGATATCAACCTTAAAACGTGGCCGCGCCAATATGGAAAGCCACCTACTTCTTCTGCAATCAAGTCTGAAACCAAGGTTTCCATAGAGTCTAGTTCAACACCGAATGCCCCTTTACAAATCCCTCAACCACAGGTAGTTTTCCCTCCCAAGAACCCTAAAGGGCCATTATGCCTAACTACTACTTCTGCCAAAGCCACCCATAATTACAACATAATAGATGACTTAGCACAATATCCTGCTGTTATATCAAAGCTGGAAGTCCTCCATTTGTGCCCTTCACAACATAAAGCTATATTATCTGCTCTAGGCACTATGGATCCTTTAGATGATTATTTTATCGTCTTTGATGTTGACAAGTCATAACATCCCCCCTTACCTTTATTTGCTGCCTTCCAAATACCAGTCAAGATTCCTAACGTCCGTGTCTCGCGATGTATCATTGACAAGGGTGCCTTCACATGCGTGATGTCTGCTTCTACTTGGAATAAACTTGGATCACCTGAGTTAGTCCCATCCACCATCACTTTGCCTTCTTGGGATGGTCACTCTTCTCAACCCCTTGGCATGTACCACAATTTTCCTGTCACTCTTGCAGGAAAGATTGTTTGTATTGATATTGAAGTCATTGATGCCCCTTTGGATTAAAATATCCTTTTGGGTTGTAGCTACACCTATGATATGTCTGCTAACGCATCTGTGGTGCATCGTAAGATGTTATTTCATCACAATGGAAAGATCGTTACCATTGATCAGTTGACATATTACGAACCAAAGTCTCAGATCTCCTCCGAGTCTATCATATATTTGGTGGCCGATAAAAAAATAGTCGCACCTCTTACCAGTGTTTCACTTAGAGTCTATACATATTCCACCTTGCTAGGTGCTTTCCCTTTCCCTTCCCTCTTGTCGCAGCTCCCATTACGTCGAATTTTTTCATGATGCAATCATCTCGGACTAGCCATAAGCGGTTTCGTTCAACTACTCAAAAACCTACACCTCCGCAACCTGCTGGTGGTCACTCGACGGAGCCTACATGTCCTTATTTTCAAGGACCTTCCTCTTCTGTTGGTGTCTCTTCCACTCCTTTTTAACTAGGAATGGTTCCCCCTAACCTTAAATAGTTGGGATCCATTCCACGAGTCCATTACCCCTTTGGTCAGATATTGTTTCTAGTTGCCCCTTTTGGAGTCTTTTCGGTGCCTGTTATGGCTACGTTGAGCCTTCCCAATTTGACCCTATGGATCCTAGTCTGTTACATCGATCTGTTAGACTCCTATACCAATAGGTGTCATTTTTCATGATTGACTTGTTGAACTATGCAATATGTCAAACCTTTTTCTTGTTGCAAAGGTGTTCCATATTTTTCAAAAAATCAAAAAATAAAAAATTATAAAAAATGTAAAGAGGGTATACCCTAAAAGAAAAATCAAAGGGTAAAAAGAATAAAATGGTCAAAAAATTGAAAGAAATGAACCCCAAACAAAAATAGACCAGGAAAGTGTGCAAGTCTAAATGCCACTACTATGTCATTTTTTGTAATAAAGAAATTGTGTGCAGCTTGTCAAACTTTGCCACAATTTATGAAGAGTCAAATTGTTTAAACTTGACTCATTCATTTTTCAATTTCATGTTGTAGAATAGAGAATAAAAATCTGACCAAACAGTTTAATCTTGGCAGATAAGTAGATAGGTAGAGTTAATAAAAGGTGCTCAACAGTTTAATCTAAGCCCTTGGATGTAATAAGTGTAGACTTAGATAGGTTTTCCATGTAAAAGAAAAAGAAGATTGATAAGGGTTTGCCAGTCTAAGTGCACCCTAATAAAGAAGAAAAAATGGTAGAGTAAGTAGGTAGGGTAGGTAGATGTTGTTGCAGAATTACATGTGATGAATGATGGTTCTAAATGTGTTCAATTTTACTTTCATCACAAAGGGCAAAGGCAGATACTACATTGGAAAAATTTCACAGCAAAGCAAGGTCAAAATCATTAACTTCCCATCTCACTTTTTCCCTAACAATTTACTAATTTCCCCTAAGTGCTAAGGAATTTGAAGATTAAAGGGGCTCAAGGCATTTCCTTGACTTTTGGAGGGACCGGACCCTCGGCCCAATAATTGAAAAAGACCTAAGTACTTGAAATTATCCATTATAACATTCATCCACTTCTCAAAAAGCTTTTCCTAAGTAAAATTCCATTTTACTTAGGAAAATCATGCAATATTCCATAAAAATCCCTCAAAATTACTTTTTATTCTGAGTTTAAGTGATGAAGTTATGATAATGCAATTTGCTTTTAAAAATCTTCACTTCCTTGGTTATGTTAAAGTATTTTGAGTTTACCTTGTCCTTTGTCATATTAACTCTAATTTATTTATTAAATCCCTATTGAAATAATCTTTTTCCTATAGTATATAACTCCTCCTATATAAATATCCCAAAAAACCTTTGTATTATAATTTTAAGCCAAAGTTAAATAAATCCCACATATTCAAAATAAAAATATCCACTTTACAAACCCTTTGGCTAAAATATATCTGTATATATCAACCCCGCCCCCTATGGTAAACAAATCATATCAGTTTATTACCATATAATAAAAACATAAGAAAAAGGCTTTAAGCATATGTTTTATATGTTTAAAACGGAAAAATAAAACCCGAAGTCTAAATTCAAATCAAACTTCGAAAATTCACCCATTCATTACCCCCCACCGTCATTATACGTGAAGAGGTTAATTAATCATCAGGATTAATTAATAATCTTTCCAGCCAATCGAAATCCTCCCGGAATGATTAATGGATATTAAACGCGTCGGGCCCGCTCATTAATTCCTATGCCATCTCCCCATCCCAAATCACCGTTCGATTGCCCGCTCGGAGATCCACGGCCCTCGTTCATTTCCTTGCACATCCTTCGTCCGATAGATAACTTGAGAAATCAAAGCGGTTTTCAAATAGTGTCTCGACCATGTGTCATTCAATTTGTGGAATCGCTGCCGATTCACATAAAACCACCCTCCTTCTAAAAGCGGTGGCGAAACCGTAAACCATCTTCCCCGGACCGACTCACCTCCAAGACATGCCGTTGTCCGTCCGCTGTACCTCCGCCACCCTTTTGAATTTGAAAATAAAAATGAAACAACCTAATGCCTTTTTTCTATCTCGTCCACGTTGAATGATTACACTCCCATGCGTAAAAATTCAAATTCCAATTATTGAAGTTTGTCAATTTATTACCCGTTTAAACACAAACACCCTAGTGTTGCTCATTTTCACCTGATTGTGCAGTAAAACCCTTTGTAACCCAGCTGCACCACCTGAAGCCTCTGTTAACCAATTCGAGCATGGTTTACCTCCCAAAAATCATTCTAGATTCACTCCACAGACATCTCAAAATCAAATGAAACCTTTTCGACCTCCCCTGCTAATCAATGCTTTCTTAACAATTTGTTTTGTTTTACAGGTGATCAGAAGACCACATCCTTGGATAAATAGTCTTAATACTAGTCATAAGACTTGTTTACTCCAAGAGTGTTATCAAATCTATTCAAACAAAGGTTAGAAAGCATAACAGCTAAAGAGTATCAGTGGTTAAAGTGTATCAGGTAAAAGTCAGAATGAAAGTTAAAATGAAGTTACAGAGCAGTCAAAGGTAAACAGTAAAAGTAATTACAGAGACAGTAAAATGGTAAAAAGAGGAAATGAAAATAATTTCACCAACATTGAATTTTGTCTAAAGTGAAAGTAAAATAGTCAAAAGAACAAAAAAGTGAAAAGATGAAAAACACAACAAGAAGGAATATTTTTGCAGAAATTGCATGTTTTAGTCATTATTTTGAAGAAAATATTGTGATCAATCCAAGATTAATTTTGAAAAAATGAAGTAGTTTTATGTTCTTAAGAGGACCATCTACAAAAACCTATCTCACTTTTCTAACAGCTATTATGGTTTTGGAAATATTAAACAATGTTGGAAATCACTTTTTGCAGAAAATTCCTGTTAAGTCATCATTTTGCAGAGAGGATTGTGACCAATAAGAAATACATATTACAAAACTGAAGGAGGTTTTGGTTCCTAAGAGACCCATATACGAAAACCTATCTCACTCTTTTCACAGTGATTTCATAATGAGAGATACATGTACATCTTTACAGGCTATTTTTCAGACTCTGTAAAACTTTGTTTTACACATATTTTTACAGAGCCTATTGTGCAGATCTGGAGAGGAATTTTGGGAAACGGAAATAGGTTTATCTCACCAACATATTAATCCACAATAACCTCTTTCACTTTTTACATATATATTACGGATTGAGAAATACAAAGATATCATTGGACTCCAAGTTTGCAGAATTGTTGGAGCAGAATGCACAAAGAAAGGAAGCAGTTAGTGACTTGGATGCCTCATCATCAACTAAGAGTTGGATCAAATTCGAATTATCCTCTTTGTCATCACCTATCCATACAAAATAGTGCCAAATATATGCATTAGTTTGAGTGTCTTTTACTTAAGTTCTATTTATGTAAAATAGTTGGAGAGATTTGTGAACCAATTTTGATATTTTTTCAAGATATTTTAGTTTAGAATTTGTATAAATACTTCACTCTTGGAAGTATTTTGGGTGGATTCTACTACTTCGCTGTGACATTGATGTTTTTGGAATAAAAAGTGTTTTGGAGAAATTTATTTGTGGCTTGCTGGATGACAATTTGAAGCTCAGGACTTTTTGCAGGATTCATGTGTCGGACTGCAGTTCAATAAGTCTTTCTATCCTATGTCTTAAGTTTTATATCTATTTATAATATCATTGTGTCCATTTCTGAATAATTGACATAAAAGAATAAATCAGAATTTACTTAATTTTACTCTGATTTCAGTTGTGATTATTCTAAATGTTTTCTTCTAAATTGGTTATAAGCAACGAATTCTTAATTGCTCTTGCTTCGCTAGTTTAAACATTTTGATTACTATAGTAAAGAATTCTTCACTGCTCTTTATTTGTAATCATTCCATTTCTTTCTTTTGAACATGTTGAAAGATTCTTAACTGCCTTTCATCCCTTCAAAATCCATTCCATTCACTTTAATTTCTAAAATTGTTCTCTGTTTGGCTATCTTGCCCTGCAAAGCCATCTTGTGTGTAGAATATTAATCCAGTAAAGCCATCCTTTCGACTCCATAGCCCAATGGCCTGAAAATATTCAACCTTGCCCTTAGTTGGAGGATTCCACCATTCAAATTCAAACAAAATTCTTGGACTTATAACTAGCCTAAAAATTTCTAAGAACAAAGCTAAATTTTAAAGAGAGAGCCCTCTATGGATACAGATTGGCTAGATTCTGTATCTGAAGGTTGGTTAGTGGTTACCTCGGGTTTCTTTCCTTTTCTTACAACTTCAAGGAAAACCCGAGTGATACTGCATCCCTCAGGCAAAACCCTGCTTCGTCAGCTTAAACCTTATACCGACTTTGACCCCAGTCCAACTGGTCGCCATGAATCCTACCTTTGATTTAGTGCCTCAACCACCTCAACAGGAATCTACTCCTGTTGCGAAAGCATGTGGTGAGGGGGGCAAAGCCCAAAAGAAGGAACCTAAGGATAAGGTTGCCTAAACAACTCCTGCTCCTCCTAAGCCTCCAAAGAAGTCACCTCGGTGTGCCTTGTGTGATGATGTTGGGCATGTTACCCAAAATTGTCCTGAGCTTCCTCTTCTCAAACCTGTGGTCAATGAAACGTTACATGAATCTGATATCCCAGAGGTCCATGTTACATTACCCAATTCAGATAAGAAACTAAAAATGTTGCACACAAATCACCCTTCTACTTTGTCCGATCTTTATGGCCACTATTCTCACCTCTATCCTCGTGTTGATAATTTTTGCGACATCCTTGAAGTCGTATGCGGAATCGAGGCTGAACATAGCGAACCCACTACTCCTCTACTCTTGCGTTTGGCTTAGCCTGAACTAGAGGACATTGCCATACCTGCACCCAATGTCTAGATGAAGGAAAATTTGGCCACCATCCTCTATCTATCATCATCCATGAGATCCTTTGTGGTAAACCCCTCCGGGGCATTCCATTTTTTTTCGACTGAACCTCCTTTGGCGATCAACTTAGGCTCAACATCGGTAGATCTTTCATCTACTAGCTCTTCGTCTACCCTTCGTAGCGATGCATTTGTGAATGATATCTCTCATGATGATGTGTCAGGTAGCCACGTCACGTCATGTGGTCTTTATTTTTCCAGTCCCCCCATATTTCACTCTGATGAAGATATTATGGAAGCAATGACCACCCTTGACATTCCTTGGGATGATATGCACCATCGTGCGTACTTCCCTCCGCAACAATTCCATGACCAGTATGTTGTGGAGTCTAAAGACTTCATCTCAGATGAGTTCGATCGGTTTAGAAATCCCATTCCTGCACCCAATGATTTTGAAGAAGAAAACATTGCCTTGAGGGCACATAAAACCCTGAAAGAAATTGAGGCTTACACAAAGCTATTCAAACAATTCCACAATGTTTCCATCAGGTCCTATTCATAGATGCCCAAAATTGATCCACCCATTGTCAAACATCATATTGACACATGGCCCGATGCGTACCCTGTCTGTAAAAAGTTGAGACACATTTCTCGATGAGATGCTCTCAAAAACACACTCAATAAGCTCAAGCAATATGGCTATTCCTATCCCATTCTCAAGAAAATAAGCACCATTCATGTCTGTATGGACTTTCGTCACTTGAACAAATTTTGTCCCCACGACAACTTCCCTACACCATGTATTGACCATATCTTTAACAAGTGTAAGGGGCATAGAAATTTTACCCATAGCATCCCCCATGCGTGTTTTCTTTCTATGATGCATTCAGGTTACTTTCCTTTTCCATCATCTCCTCCTTTTTTATCTCGTGACACCTTTCTGATGGATCCTTCATCCACACCATACATCGGCTATGCCGAAGGTGCAATTCACTACTCGCGGAATCTAGCCTCAACAACCTGAGACATTTTTACCCCCATACATTCGTTAGTCCTTTCCAATGACATATGTATTGGATATGCCACCAATAATCATGACGAATATGATGCAGTGATAGGTTTGTTAGTCGTTGCCCTTGAACATCGCATTCACCATCTTCATTTTCATTTAGATTCCCTACTGCTTATCAGAAATTGAATGGCATTTATCGTGTGCATAACCATGTACTTTTTAGAAGGTATTTATGAGTGAAACTCTTAATGTGTGAATTTGAAACCATCACTTTTAGTCATGTACCTAGAGCCCAAAATCACTATTTAGATAACATTGCGAACAATAGTCTAGATTGGCACTTATCACATGCATTTAACACAAGACAATAAAAATAAACAAATGGTGAGCCACATACTCATCATATATAAAAATATGCATATCCATAATATGTGTCAACAAAATCATAAATGTTTTGGATTCCTCTACTCTAATATATCTGACATGCCCATAACATGTTACAAAAATCAAAACTGGGGGAACCTCATGCCCCTACATCTAATCACTATCTGGAGGGTCTCATGCCACTGGCTCATCTCCTGCAGCCCACATATTCTTCATACCCTTCCCGGCCATCGCCATGCACTGCATGACCCCTCGCCACTCTGAGGCTAGCCCGACAGATGCCTTAACATAGCGGTCAGCTAGATCTTGCCAGTCATGCCCTGATACCCCGGTCATCAAAAACTCACATCTGCAATAGACATTCTCCAATACTGCCTCTAAACCAACTCTGTCATCTCCTCTAGATGTATTAGATTGTGAAACCCCAAGCACTGTGGGTTGTCCCATATATCTGGTTGGTTTCACCGGTGCTATATCTGCATACCAAAAGTAACAAATAAATACCCTATACATCATTCTAAAAATGTAAATGCATCATGAAATATAAAAAAATTTCACTTACCATCTGGTACCCATGCTCGACCGAGCAGAAGTGGCAAGTCTGGGTCACCGTGATAATTCATCCCACTGTATGGATAGTCGTCTATATACATCGACATTTCGTCCCAATGTGCAAAGAACTCGGGTCAGAACACCTACCCAACTCCCCCACCTCCTCCTCTCCTCGGTATCTACCCCTAGTGGAGCATCTTGGGCTCTCGTGGGCCCCCATCCTAGATCTATACATGTCGCTGGAGTGTGGGGATCTTCTCAAAGAAGAATGAGCACAAGACTGTCCCAAAAGCACAGTCATGGTTCACTTGTCACTTGCATATTGAAAAATATAATTTCAATGAAAAAAACATCATTTGGACCCACCCATAGTAGGTCTCACTCAACACACTCTCAACAAGCGTCATCTACCCTCCGGTGATGTGGTGGAAGGCTTGGTTGTCCCAAGATCCACATCACTGCTATGAAAATAACCTAAGTCTCTAGTATCTCTAGATCTTCGATCGGTATAGCCGTGCCCTTGACACAAATATCCGATCGACAATGGTGTTCCACAAACTCAAAAATATTCTTCCCTCACAGTAATACTGGCTTGATGTTTTCGACCATCCGTAATGGTGGAAGACAGGTCAGGCTGAAATAAATGTCATGAACAGTCAACTCAATATGGTGCCCCTGCACTATAAAGACCTCTTGGTCAAGGTCTCAATAGTTGTCTATCATGGCTAACAAGGGCTCTTATGCCCTCATCAAGGAGTTCTCAACCAAGTTGAGTACCCCATATCTTGCCAATGCGCCTCGAAAAACCTGACCCCATGGATCTCAGAATGAAGTGCCTTAAGATATTTCTCTCTCCAGTTGATATTTAACTTTGCCATACTTGCACAAAACCAACAATTTATCAGTCAAACGAAGGAAAAAATGCCTAAAAAACATCAAGATCCGATTCCCAGCTAAAAACAGGACAAAACAAAATTTTTGGTAGGTCGCACCTTTTTCATCCCTATACCTGCAAGGTCAGAGTTTTTCCTCTAAAACCTTCTACCCAGGTCACAGAATAGGCCCCAAAAGGTGCGAGCCGACCGTGAGGAGGGGCAGAGTTTTGTTCCTGGGTTCTGGGAACCTAATCAGAAATTTGAAACCATTGAAATTAAATAGTATGGTTAGGCCACCTACTTGTAACTGAAGGATCTCGATTTCGACATTCGGTGTGTCCAATACAAACACCGCAAGATTTATGGCCTTTTCCTCCTCTCCACATTCACCACAGCTACACTTTCAAATGAATCAAATTGGAGGGAAAACATCCTATTAAAAGAGAAACCCTATTTTTTATTGTGCCAATTATGACCAAACTGTAGCTCTATTTGACGAACTATCGTCACCGTTGTAAAGATCTCACCGAGCTCTAAAATGGGTATTTGCTAGTTTTTTTTTATTTGATACTTCATCCAGAAGCCTTTTTTCCAAGAAGGGTCACTTCGCCACTTCTCAATATCGAATTTATGCACCTGTGCCACTTGTAATTGGGGCACCACTTAACCTTCATACTTGTCAACGTTCGTGTCTATTTTCGTCATAAGTAACCATCTTTTGCTCTTATTTTTATGCTCCCCACCGTGGCTATTCTCTGTGGCAGCATCATCAAGTCACCCTTGTTTAGAGCATCTGAGTTGATTCATCATCGCATTCATGGAGTCTATCCAAAGTCCCTTTTGTCTCCTACTATAGTATTCCATCCATTCATGCCTTGTCCATCTCTCGTGTAGCCCATTATTTTCTGTAGTCCCACTGTCCCCCATCCCCTTAGGAGTCAAGTTAGTCACTGCCAGGTCATCCATGCTTTTTATTCTCTAACAAAGGAATTCATCCATTTTCTACTCAGTATCCCCCATTCCATCATCATCCGTGGTTTCAGTCCATCAGTTGCTCTACTATGTTCCCTAGTGCCTTAGTTGAGGATCCTCATTACCTCACCTATGGTGGACCACCTTCTATTGACATTAACACATTAATTCCATAAGACATGTCTAGAGGGCTGTGTATCTTGGTTCCAGCTTCCATTATTGTTCGGTGCCTCAGATCAGGCAAAGGGACTCCTTATTTCCCTTTGTCTTCATTGTTTCTCATCCGCTCCACTTCAGCATGATCGAGATTCGTATACTTGATAGTTCGGTGATTGCCAGGTGTGTGTGAGATGTTTCAAACCTCATGAGGGGGTGGCCCTTCAGGTAGCCCCCCACATGCCCAGATGACTTCATTTTCTTCCATAGCCTCAGATGCAGCTCAAAATATTTGATGGGTTCGGCCCCGCCGCTTGCAGTGCCTATAGCAAGCATGTATCACTTAGATGATCCATTCATATTTTCTGAGCCCTTTCCTCTTTATCAGGGATTCTTTGGTTGTTATTATATCTCATGTAATCATATATTATTGTATTCAGTCCTGGCTATTGTCCCGGGCGCAGAATGTATGTGGGATCAATTATATCTTTTTTTGGCTCATGTTTACACCAACATATCATGTACTTTATAGCTCAGTCTCATTTTACTGGGTGAACCATTATTATTTTTACTTTTTCATATCAGTGGGCCTAGGTATGTCTCCCCCACCTCATTGAGAATAGGTACCCAAACATTAAATGAGACTTATATCTATCTGTCTCGCCCCCTCAGGGTTATTGTCCTCTATCACTTCACTTCACCTATGTATCTCTCTCTCTCTATGACTCCCCTTCGGTGTCTAGTGATTGTGTTATTACAATGAACTTCAGTCATACGATTAGCTCCTAATGCTCGCACGTTGGGGGGGAATTTGTTACACCAATTTTTGGTCATCTAACAATTTACAATTAGATGGATCGAAATACACGATTTAAGATCAATCTTACCATAATAAAATTGCTTTCACTATAAGAAATAATTTAGTAAACCATAGTTTATTAAGTTATTTCTGGTCCAAATAGAAAACCCCATGAGGAATAATTAAATAAATCATTATTTATTTGATTTTCCTCTAGGAATAATTAATTAAACCTCTATTTAATAATATTGCTAGTCATTTTTGATCAAATTAATGAGAAATAATTAGATAAATCATTATTTATCTTACTATTATCTAGGAATAATTAGTTAAATAATTATTTAATTAATATTCCTTGATAAATTTGACTAAATCATTTAGGAATAATAAAATAAATCATTATTTGTTAAATTATTTTTTGATCCCATTCTTGAAATGATAAATAAATCTTTTATTTGTTTATTATTTCTAAAATAAAGGGATTTAATCAATTTAAATTCCTTTTCCCTCCAAAAAAATATAATAAAATATTCCAAGCAGTTATATCTAGATCTTGGTTAATAACATTTTAATATGCACCATTTTCAAGGATAACTCAACATTTTGTTATAAATATGAGGGTTTTCCATTCATTATTTACCCTTGATACTTTTATCATGGTTGGACTTTGATCGTCTTATCATTGTCATACTTTGATTAATTTTATTTTCTTTTGGATTATTGAGCTCCCTTTAAGTTCTACATGTCTTGGGTTTTCTACACCATTAAGGGAGAAACTATGAAGCTGAAGCGTTTGAGGACAACCAAGAACCCATCCCATTGAGGGGGACCGGCGACATCATTCTTGGTTCCCTTCCCAAGTGTTAATATAATACAAAATTGATTTATAATTATTGTCTAGTCCATTGGATATTTTGGAGAAAATCTTATTTCATTTTACTATTTAGCTGCTTTATTTGCATAGATCCGGGTTTTTTTTTGCATTTGTTTCGACCATCTATTACAGATCTAAAGAATTTAGACAACCATATTTGTTGTTAGGGATGTTTTTCATGTGAAGCTAAAGTGATATATTTTCGTACACTTACGTTAAGAATTCATTCTAACATCACCGATAGGAGACACTAATGCAGGTATGCAACAAATTCAGATTCAACTTACAAACATATCCTTGAAATTTCTGGATATCAAATAGGGAAAAGAAGTTAGAGAATAAGTGTGGAGTACAAAGTGAAAATAAATGGGCCATTCTAAGGAACACTTCCATGTTTTAAGAGATTAATTGGCTAGTGGAGCACCTAATCCCTTGAATTCAGGATCCATTCAGTGGTGTTACTTATTGCAGAAATATGTGTAGAACCTAAGGAATCTGTTTTGCAAATTTTTTAAGTAAGTAGGGCATGATGAAAATAACTGTTGCAACTATGAACTGACGATAGAATGTAGTAATGCTACTTACAGAATGCAAGCATAAGAGCGCACATAGGAGGAGAATGAACATCTTGGTTATAAAGGTCGAGCAAGTTTTCAAGGTCGAGGAGGATATCAAGGAAGAGGTCAAGGTGATGGAGTTGGTCAAGGAAGAGGTCAGATCATCTGCTATAACTGTGGCCAGACAAGTCATTATGCAAGATATTTTCAGAATCCTACTACAACATGAAATATTGCAAATATTTTGATCATGTAATTGAATACTTATGGAAAAAAAATAAGAGAAAAGAAACCAGTAGCCCACACAAAACGTCCAAATGATGAAGGCTGTAAGAAGGACCGATGAACCTTGCATTAATATTGTCACTAGAAGTGGATTGCGACTGGAAATGATAAGGATGATGAAAAGAAGGAATTTGAAAATCTAGGTGCATGGGTTAGAAAAAATCTGGAGAAATCTCCTGTTTTTTATGTTCAGAGAGAAAAGAAAGTGTTTATGGAGGTGAAGTGACACTTCATGGATACAAGAGCTTCAACTTCTACTACACATCCAAGACCTAGTAACCACAACATGATAGTATTTTCGACATAGAACCAAGCTACGATGTAGGATCGAGCTCTGACATAAAGTTTAGTAGATCAAGCATATATGTTGAGATATTTCTGCAGACACGTATGTAGTTGTTAAGAGATCAAAAGGTTGTATAAGGAATTTAGGAATTGATAGATTCTTGTGCATCAAAAGAAGTACCACGAAGTGAGATGCACACTGTTAATAATGTACACTGACAAAAGAGAACTGAAAAAGAGATGAGACTTAGTGCGTAGATTGGAGAATACGAAATGGATCAGGTTATTCTGGATTTGGGCTTCGATGTTAATGTTTTGACAAAGTAGATATGAGAAATAATGAGTAAGACAAAGCTATCACTAGTACAAAATGGCTAACTAGTTACTAAAAAAATGACTAAAACTTGCATATAAACGACTATTTTTCGGTCGGTGACCAATAGTGGCTAATTTATAGTATCTTATAACGCAACCAACTTTTAGTCATTTTTAGCTTGGTCATTAATTAGTTAGCTCAACTTTATTGTCTAGTAGTATATTTATTCATAAATTTTGTCATTAATTTATTCATTGAGTTAGTCATTAATTTCCACAATTAATGACCAAATATACAAAAAAACATATTACTAAATTATCACCCGAGAAAACCAATGAATAACAAAAAAAATATGAATAAAATGTTGGTAGTGTCATAAGATGCTGTAAATTAGCTACTAATAGTCATATATATGAAATTTTTTGTTATCGTTTGAAACCAATTAATGACCAAAGAAATATGACTAAATTTTGGTCGTGTTATAAGATACTGTAAATTAGCTACTAATAGTCATATATATGCAAATTTTAGTCATCGTTTGAAACCAATTAATGACCAAAGAAATATGACTACATTTTAGTCGTGTTATAAGATATTGTAAATTAGCTACTAATATTCGTATATATGCAAAATTTAGTCGTCATTTGTAATACTGTAAATTAGCTACTAATAGTCATATATATGCAAATTTTAATCGTTGTTTGAAACCAATTAATGACCAAAGAAATATGACTAAATTTTGGTTGAGTTATAAGATACTATAAATTAACTACTAATAGTCGTATATATGCAAAATTTAGTCGTCATTTATAATCACAAATTATCATTTGTAGTAGTCATTTATCTTTTTTTGGTAGTTTCATATTCATTATATAAATGACTACTTTAGTTGTTTATATTCGTTCCAGTTACTTTCATTAACAAACATTATAAGCAACTAATTTAGTCGTATATTCATTTTATTTGTGTTCATCATTAACAAACATAAACTAATAATTTAGTATTTTTAGATTTATTTTATGTGTTCATTATTAATCAACATAAATTAATTAGAATGATTTTGCAATTAAATTAAAAAAAAAATGTACATGTTCATCTGATATGAAAACAAAAAATTACACAGGTTAATTACAATACTAAATAATATCAAGTGCAACTATAAAAAATTTCAACCACATAAATTATACTATATAAAATATCAAGTATTAGAATATGAGTTTCTAACTTAGTATTTGTTGGAGTACAATTTACACATGAAACGTTGTTTCATCACTTCAAAGCATTATCATTGTGTTGCAAAGGCATTGCAGGTGAATTCACCAACTTTGAAGACTTGACCATCAATCTCTATGTGTGTGTCTTATGCGGGATATTGCCTCTACAGGTACCACTAGACAAATTCTCTTCTCTCTCTTTAATTTTCATTTTGTCGCTCTAGTTTTATTGTTCTCCCTTTTCTTCAATTCTTGCTTGTTACGATCAGTACTGAGTTCCTTTTCTGAAAAAGAAAGAAGATACAATTTAGATTATAAGAAATGAAAGATGATGAACAATGAAATATAAAATAAAATAGACTATAAAGGATTTATACGATATATACCTCAATATAAACAATATTGTCAATTCCATTTTTCCCGAGAAAAGCAAGAAACTCGAACAAGTTTTCTTCAGTTGGGAAATAGTGGCTTCTATGTGGCCAGATGCCATGTATAAACAAAGAAAATAAAAAATCACCATAGAAAATAACACCTTAGTAAAATTAGTATTCAACCTTCAATGAAATATTAGGCACAATCATGCCAACTAAGTTATATACTAAAAATATCAAGTTGTAGATTACTTATACAATGTGGGAGCGCAAAAAAACTCCTATAAAATGTCAAAGCTAAGTCTAGAATAAACCGGAATGAAGTAAAAAGGATACAATAAGAGGATAGCCTTGTATACATTTATATAACCAAATAATCTAGAGGTCGATAATGTCAAGAATGCCCAAGTATAATGAGCATTTCTTCAAATAAGAACTACTATTTGGGTCCATTATCACATATGAATAAGCCAACTAGTCTATATCAAATTATTAATGTGTTTCTTATATTTATGAATCACTACAATATAAGTGGATAAATTGCAAAAACAACTCCCTTCCCATTGTTTTCCTCACTTGCGGTACAATATAGTAGCTTTGATTTGGAGAAAATTTACTACATAAAAAATGTAGCAATCACCATTAGTAATCCCCCCAAAAGGAATATTTTGGAATGTAACTTTTAGATTTAAGTTGCTAGATGACTCTTGAATGGAAAATCCACATTAAGTTCCAACACCAAACTTCCAATTTGAGGGAACACCTATGGCCATCTTCAGTCACTCAAACTCAAAACATCAGTGATCATTATAATGAAAAGATAAAATAAGAGTAGTTTTTATATATTTTGCAAATTTACCAGCAAAGCACCAATAGTTTTCCCATATTTACCATACTTGTAATTTCCAAGAAATAACACAATGATTGATATTTTACAGAAAATACTTGATTCAATACAAATAATAATTTAACATATTATGACAATACCACCAATGTTTGATCCTCAATTGGTTCAAAATAGTTAGTACAAAAACTTCAAGAAAGAGCAACAAGTATAAATAATAAATCCATCAATTAATAATCAATAAAAAATGATAAGCTTTTTGTTGAAGCTTGATAAAAAACTATAAATATTGACAATCCACCGCAACTAGTGGTGTTGTTAAAAGAGAAATACTACCTAGAGAACTCATCTTCCAAATTATTTTCTTTATCCATGAAGCTTTTTTCTGTCCTCAAAATAGAATCTGCATTCAATCTTTTAGGTTTCTGGAGCTGCCCAAAGGCCTTGCCAAATGAAGTAGTGATTTTCATTGATTTTCATAAAATGCTTCTGATATTGAAAAAATATAGTTTGACCATGTGATAGACAATTCAAGCAAGTAAAAAATTGTGTACAATATTTCTTAGAAGACTTCATGTTGAAAGGAAAAGTTCCATATTTCGGATATAAAAAACAACTTAATAGAGATGGCCAATATTACAAAACAATATAATGAATATAAAACTACAGGTAGAACTAACAAAATCCTAATTGTAATACAATTGATTGATTATTCTAAGTGAAGCCAACTAGATACATACAAATTTTCATTCTCATATTTATTTCCCATATCTTTATTGGCAGTGGAAGCTAACTTGCATGCATCTCGCAACATTGTTTTAGCAAGAGTATATGTTACATTCTCATATTACACACTTTCATTTCCATGAACAATCACAGTAGGTATTGGAGGAATTAGTTGCTACATCAGTTGAGTTGTCAACATTAACCTTCTCTTTACTCGAGATATTGATCCTTCCCCTTCTTCTCGGTTATCAATCTAATCTTTCTCATGTATCCAACATAGGAATAATTTGGCTTCAAGAAGAATAAATATATTCAGATGATGTCTTCAAATATGAAAGTATGCATTTTTATTATTTAACTACTAGTAAAATAGTGATAAGAAAACCTTAAATATAACCATAATGTTTCTGTGAAGCGATCTATTGTATATCCCCATGCTAGAACAACATCATTTAAAATAAATGGTCAACAATAATTAAAATTGTTTCCCCTAGCATGAACATTGACTTAATCTTCATAAATAAACATAAACCATTTCAAACTACAAGGAATAAACAAAAATAACACCATTGATATAAATTCACAAAATACTGACAAAAAAACAAGAAGTGAATTTTCTAGGTAGTAGCTCAAAACCTTTCAGTGGGAATTGCTATAGGGTAATATTCTTGAGTGGTGGTTACTAAATATCCCTCTCAAGGCTTTCCGGTGCCCAAGGCAGACAGTCAGATTAGCTGTAAAGTTCACAAAGAAGATGCATACATGTTCATGCTAATGTCTATAATCAACAAAGTAAAAGGGAGATATTACCTCTTTATCAGTGGTGGATCCTACGGAGAACAACGAAAATCGAAGTAGAGATTCTTCTTCACTTGCTCCAAATCCAGATCCTACAATCAATCAAAGCACCCGTGTAATCTCTACAACATTATAGTTTGTTATTGATTAAACTAGCATATAAGAAACATGAAACAATACAGATCTAAGACATTCATATCATGCTACATAGATGATTGAAAAATAATTGTGACACTGATGCATCGAATGGAAAAGTTAGATATAGTTCCATTGATTTATAAAAAGGAGGATTACAACCATTGGTTGCACCAAGCCCTCCTCAGTCTCCCAATTCCTATCCTTCTTTCTCTATTTCCGAGTGTGATGGTACTCAAGGCAGAAAGCTCTCAATGAAATTTTCCGATATTCAAACCTCACACTACAAAAATGAAACTCTACTCTACATATATTCAATCCTTCGACCTTAGACCAAGAGCCCATAGCTACATTTTATAGAAGATGGAGAGGGCAAAAATTGCCAATCTATTCAACCAGTTTGTAATGGGAAAGATCAATATGTTTCCATGTTCTTCCATGCCTTTTCCTCCTTAGGAGTCCAGTTGTATTTGGCAAGGCCTAATAAAAGGTTTGTGCCTTTTATTTTCCATTTTTCACTGGTCCTTTATGAGAAAAAGCTGGAAGTTCCAGTCACTTTTTTGCAAGATCTTTTCCCTTTTCACACTCAAACATGAATAATGCTGCCCCTTGGGTAAGACAGAGCTTTACCCTAGGTACTAACACTCCCTTTACATGTCTCAAGTGTGTTATAACGCTGTCTAGCTACTTCTGGGGTGCCTTACCTTGGAAGAAATGGGTCTTGTTTAGGTCATTTTCTTCCTTCCATGTTACCTTCTCCTCTAAGCTGATGAGGAGGTAATTTTTTCTGTAATAGATGCCCCCTAAAGTGTGAGGTCAGAGATGAAGATGATGGCCGAAATACTTTATAACAAATGTAGAAAAATAAGAGGAGTTTTGAGGACTGAGGAAAACCTGAAACAATAACATATGTCAGAAAATATAGTATCTGCCTTGAGTCAGGCATCCCATGCTCAATAGATAATCAACATTATTTCTCTAGGACAGAGATATAAATAGTATCTCCACCAATAAGCATAACGTGAAAGTGTCTGTCATAACAGGATCAAACTGAAAAGTTGTTTCCAAAAAAAAATATCGCAACTTGGGGGAGGAAACATAGTTGTAATGGTGTAACCCTCAACCCAAGGTCTTGGTCGCCGCTTCATTAGACTGCATATTTCCATACATGTGAATGAATGAGTCATAGTCGAACATGCAGGAAATTGTTTGATTACCAGTAAATAGCAAAAACTGTTAACAAACGCTAGGGAGACCACTGATGATGATGATGGTACCCAAGATGCACAGTACAATCTAGCGAGTGTGAATAAAAGGATTTGATATCAAACACTCATATAATCTTTCGATTGGGAGTTAATAATAAGAACCCCCAACCGAACACAAGATGACCTGCCACTGATGTCTGCAAGTATCTGGGTACTGACGTGTTTCTGGATCAACTTCCTAGATAAGATGTTGAAGTCGATAGGAAGAGATATTTCAAAGGGTAGGCACTGAGGCATTCTACATCAGTTGACACGAAATGGGAAAAGATGTTTTTTTAATGATGGAAATAATCAAGAGAAAATGGGAATAACTGATGACAAATAAGTTCTGGCATATGGTGACTTTGGTTGATACAAGGAGCAGTAGATAGCGAGATCCTCCTAAACAATAGAAGGCACTCTAACAGGGTACTAGGAAGCTTAGGCTTAATGAACACCAAAGAGTGTTAGGATTCACTCATAGATGGTAGGGTTCGCCTAATTGCGAAAGGGTTTATGAGAAGTGCCACGTTCAAGATTTTGTGCTGCCAAATCGACCTTTATAAAATGTAACAGAAGAAGTATCCATGATGTCAAATTTTTTCCCCGCCTGATTAAGTTTAATGAGTCTAGACGAGTAAACTCAGTGATCTTTTCATATTTAGAGAGTATGAAAAACATCGTAAAAGAAAACTCCAGGGGGTACCTTTGTCATGTTTGATAACCGGGTGCGACGAAGGGAGAATAGTAAGCCCGAAACAATTCATTTTCTATGAGTTAGTCCATTGAATCCGGAATAGTAAGAAAGCTATGTTCGACGGACATCTACCTCAGTTTGTTATGAGTACGAGGAGACGGAATACACTCAATGTTCTTTGTGAAATTTTAATGAGTCGAACAAGGAAAAACTCTATGATTTCCATGAAATTTTAACGAGTCACGCGGAAAAAACATGGTTACTTTTTCTGTTTAAAGAGCTTTGAAAAAGATAAAAATAATGGCTCTTATGTCTCTGTCATGGTAGTTTAACGAGCCTGACAAATACAACTCAAAGTTTTTCAGTTTTATGAGCTAGAAAAGGTCCCTAAAAAGAAATCTCGAAACCGGGTCAAACATGGTCAGATCTGCATATAAACATTTAAAACCCTTCAGAGCATCGGTAACATATAAAAACCAATAGTTTCCACGAAATGTAGCATGAATTTACCTCTTTGTATTAGACTAGCTAAGCGAGTCTGACCTCCAGAATGGCTATAAGAAGGCCACAAGCCTTCATTTTCACTCAGTTGAGTGTTGTGATAGAGATCTGGAGAAAAAAGTGGTGAAAATTCAGCTGTCGATTGTGGACGAACTGGGCGACAGTTTTTCATTCCGTGAGGTCCATGTAAAAGCTTGAACCTTTCTCTATCATTTTGTTATGTTTTTAAGTCTTTTTTGTATTTCAAATTTTCAATTTTAGCAAGCCCTAAAAAATTTAAGCAGCTAATGCAGGTGATGAGTGTTGTGCCCGCGTTAAACGCTCTTCCCGTGAAGAAAAAATGCGTTAGGATGCACTGTTGGGCACTATAGCCCGCGTTAGCTGGAAAAGACGTTTTAGGAACTAATTTTTTAGCATTCTAAAGTGTTCCAGACAAAAACTAAACCGGTGAAATGGTTGCTTGTGTAGGTATAAATCTATTTACCATGAGTATTTGGCACGAGAGGGAGCATGAGCGGGAAGAACATGAAATGGTTAGCGATGCAGCTACCTTGCTAGTTCTCCATAGATGTGGATTTCTAAAGTATGCTCATTTAGAGTTGATGAGGGGACAAGAGGACCTTCTAAGATGGATAATTCAACAATGGGATGACCGCCAACATGTCTCTCATATTGGGGTAATGAAATCTCGATTGAGAAAGAAAATCCAACTGGCATGTCATGCTGAGGGCCAAGGCCCAATCTGACAGGATATAGGGCTGATCCCCACACCACTGCCGATTTGATCCATACGCACTGCATAAACAATACTGTGGCAGTGAGTAACCGGGTGCCTATTGCATGGGTGGCATCGAGACTGTTGAGGTCTCTACTGTGGATGATAGTTCGCTTGGCTGGTGTTAAGAGTCAGCACATGGTTACCAAGGCCCAGGTATTGTTAGCACTGGATTATATGCAACCCCAGGTATTTGAATGATGTGAAGGGGTTGTCCGTAGAGTTCGTGCAGAGTTGACAACATGTAAGATTCGGACCCAAAGAGAGTTTGGGTATGGTACACTGATCATCTCATTCATACTAGAGTGAGTGCCAGCCATTAGGCCAAGAATGGTCACCGATACGTTGGGCCCGCAGGAGCCAAGACAGGCTCATTGGCAAGCTTTGATTTCAAGGACTGGAGATGGTCCAATCCATCACTATTTTGATGAGGGATTCTTCGAGTGGCTTGAAGACCAGATCATCATGATTGAAGATTATCCCTATGCAGGGATGAAATATACAGGATATCCAGAGTTGGTATTTCCCCCAGGCACTCAGTGGGGCATAGATGGTAAGAAAGAGCATGATCAGTGCAGTGTTTAAGTATTTTTTAGTATCTTTTGAATGTTTATGCAATTTTTTTTATTTTTTTTTAACGGGTGAAAATGTATGTTGAGATGAAGCTTTGTTTCTTGACACAGATGTGGCACCTGTCTGTCCTGCTGGAGCCCCTCGCTATGCAAGGCAAGGAATGCAGCTACCTGGGGCTGGTTCAGTAGCAGAGGTTGTAGAAGCCGCCGAAGAGGGTAATGACACACAGATTTTTTAGGAGCTTACTAGAAACCTAGAGGGTTTAAGTATGGGTGTGCCGCCTCTTCCCATGAGAGAGATCTTGGTTCGTCAACAACGACATATCGTGGGTGTGCCGGAGAGATACTTGGTGCCTCTGAGGAGGATAGCCAGAGCAATTGTCTGCTATTTTGAGTAGCATGCTTAGTAGGAGGAGTAGATAGATGTGTAAATGTCATAGCGAGGCTTTAGCGAAGCCAATTTTCTGTAAAACACCCGATTTTTGGGAAGTTTTTTGATGTAATCTAAACTGGACAAATATATATATTTGTGATTTTGATCTCATGTGTTTTTTAATATTTATGTATTTTCTGAAGTAAAAAATATATACTCACGTATGAATCTTTCTATAACAAGTGTGACAAATGCCAATCTAACACATAATTTGCCAATTAATCAGCTAATGCATTAAATTTTCTAGGAATGTGCTCAAACGCAATGGTTTGAAAGTGATGTTCTAAAAGTTTCACCCTTAAGAAATAATGTAACAAGACAGGATGATGGACGCGATAATGATTGTTTAACTGCATAACTATGAGTTGGGAATCTAACCTGACCACTAGATTGGAGATGTCGTAAGATGCAACCTCCATGAGGAGTTGAATCACCAACATATACTTAGCAATGTTGTTGGTGGCATTGCCCAGGAAGATTTCCGAGAACCAAGGAGTTCTGACTCAGGTGTGTAAAGGACCCAAGCAGCTAATGCAATGTGCCTAGTATGATGACTAGCACTGTCCACATATCCTAAGGATGACAAAGGCATCTGTGTAAAAAAAGAAAATGAATGTGCATGAGAAAAACTCAAAAAACCAAAATATCCAGAGACATCAAAACAAAGGAAAAACCCATATACATAAAATTACAAAGCATATTCCTAGAGGAGAACTAGGCAAAGTACTTCTTCAGATAGAGCCTGTTGCAGGGCTCTGTGAGTTTACTTCCATTATATTCCTGGATTTCATAAGATCCTTTTGAGAGGACTTTGGTGACTATGTAAGGATCAAGAGATAATGGTTGAAGTGTTCCTGACCCCAAGAGGCCGTGTCTCTGATCATAGATTAGAACGAGATCACCCTCTTGGAAAGAACGAGGTCTAACAAATTTTTCATATTGAGCTTTAACTCAGTGCTGGTGAGCTTCGAGTGCTAGTGTGGCTTCTCAACGAGTTTCATCCAAGTAATTGAGCGAGAGCAAGAACTCTTCTGTGGCAGTGGTGTCGGGTAGGAGTTCAATGGTGAGCTTGAGTGATGGAATCTCATACTCGATTGGGAGTACTGCCTCCAGGCCGAATGCGAGTTGGAATGGCATGAATCCTGTGGTAGTTTTGACTGATGTATGGTATGCCCATAATGTGGAATATAGCTTCCGATGCCATGTGTTTTTATGATTGCCGACTAACCGATGAATCATGGTTTTGAGGACGCCATTTACGGCTTCGACTTGACCATTTTCTTACGGATAGTAGGATGAATACTGATCTTGTCAAAATCCTATCATGGAAGTTAATTCCATCATCATATGGTTCTGAAAATGTGACCCATGATATGTGACAATCAAAAGGGGTACAACGAAATGATAGATGACCTAATTGAACAGGAACAAAGCGGCGGTTTCTCCATCGACCCTAAAAGTGGGAATGGCTTCTGCCCATTTTGTAAAGTAGTCGACTGCCATGACAATGTAGTTGTGTCCATTGACTGAATTGGGGTTGCATGTAACGAAGTCTATTCCCCATTTAGCGAAAGGAACAATGGAGATAACCGGGTGGAGAGGGGCGGGGTGAGCACACATTTTCTTCGTGAAAATTTGACATGGATGACACTTCTGGACTGCTGTGATACATTCTTTAAACAAAGTGGGTGCCAATAATAGCCTACACGTAAGATTTTATGGGCAGTAGCTATGCTAGAAAGATGACCGCCACACGCCCCCATGTGACAGTCATTTAAAACGTGTTCTGCTTCATCAAAAGTGAGACAACGCCGAAGAATAGTATCGACACCACGACAATATAGTGTATCGTTTAGTAAAAGGTAGTGTTTTTCTTGGTGGCAAATATGATGGAGTTCGTCGGACGTGAGAATTGGGCGGAAGTGTTGAGTTTGGAGGTAGATCAAAATGTCTCCATACCAAGGATTAGAATAATCGACTAAGTAGAAGGATTCATCAGAAATAGATTATGAGCTACATCTCCTGGGTTGATTCTAGGAAGGTCCGACTGTAATTCGACGAAGACTAGAGATTTCTTTGCTTTGGCAGTAGTGAATACGAAGTCAAATTGTTGGAGGATCACTATCCATTTGGAATATTTTCCTCCAATAACTTGGCGAGACAAAACAAAGGGTGGATTGTACAACACACTAGTCTAATGTAGTAATATATAGTGTCGAGTCGCGGTGACAAGCGAAGACCACCGCGAGAGAGAGTTTCTCCACATGTGAATATCGTAGTTCTAGTTCGATGAGACCTTTGACAAGTAATATATCACATGTTCACTATCATCATCGTGAACTTGAACGGAACCATGCAAAGTGAGGATGGAGGGGAGGTCGCTGCAGAGGAGAAAGTCGCGTGAATAATCGGGGGCACCAAGAAGTGGGGCAGAAATGAGTGCTCGTTTCAAGGCATCAAATGACAATGGAGCTTGGTCATCCCACAAATATAGTGTTCCCTTATTTAATAAGAGCATAAATCCTTTCTTCATCTTGGCATAGTTTACTATGAAACGACGTAAAAATTTTTCCTTCCTTTTCAAGCATTGAGTTGCGGTAATTTGACTGAGAAAGGGCACTTAACAATTTCCTTAACCTTATCTAGATCAACCCTAATCCCCGTGCTCGGGACACAATAAAACCTAGAAGGTGTCTAGACTCAACAAAAAATACGCAATTATGTGGATTTAGACGTATATATTGTAGAAATGATACAACGGAGAAGATTTGTTTCGATGCGCGAGGTGATGGGATCGCTTCTTGGAATGAGCCGGAAGGTCATCCTAGTGTTTGTACAATATGAATAATGTCATGAAAGGCATAGTCCATAGCTCCTTGAAACATCGTATCTTTCGTAATCGACTGGGAGTTTACGATATGCAAATGTGCCCCAAGGATAGATGAAGGCGGTTTTATGTTGGTCATATTTTTTAATTGTAACTCGAAGTTATATCCCGAGAAACCATGGAAATGACGCAGATAATTGTCTCTTTTGGGACAAGCGACGTTCAAATCATGATAATAAACACAAACTCGATGGTGCCTTGTTTTTTTTCTACAGACTGATCGGAAACCCATTCACAAAAGGAACGTGATAGATAAAACTAACGTTCGTGTTTTCAACTTCAGCCTTAATGGTGGCTTTGCGCGGGTGGATAGGCCTGAGTCTTTCCTGAATAGGTTTGGTATCATTAAAAACTCCGATTTCATGCTCGATGATGTATGGATCTATTACGGAATTTCATCGTAAGATTGGCTAAAGATGATTATGAATTTTAAAAGGGATGTGAAGCGTGTAATTTCCTTAGATTGCAATCAGTCTAATCCGAATATTTCCCACGATACCCATTTCTCAATTTGTGATATTCTATGAGAAAGTTTTAGAGAGGTTTCCTGCAAGTTCCCTTCGAATCGATAGCTCAATAGTCGTGTAAACAAGAGGAGATGATCTCGTAGGTCAAAATATGGGATTTGAGAATTATCGCGTCCGAATCGAACATCAAAGCGTCATAGTGGAACTCTCCCCAAGGGTCGTTCTTCTAGAGACATGATCTCTCAAATAGCTTCGTCCGTGGGTGTCTTCTACTGGTGAGACATTTAGAAAGAACCGTGATGCATGGAGGTTTGTACCATTGTTGAAACCATACGTGGAGGGTCTGAAGGCAATTTGATGGCTCGATAAATAACCGTCAGGTGAGAGCAACATCTGGATCATATGAATCAATTTCTGAAGGGGCCGATAAGATCCATGGGTCATAGAGCTATCCAAAGTGGTATATCATTGCACCCGTATGTGGAACTCAGCAATGTGAGAGGAAAACTCCATCGTGGAAGATGGTATCTCGAAGACCGAAATTAACATCGACATAACAGCCGGAACACCTTCTGTCAGGTACAAAGGCTACTTGGTAACGTGGCATAATCGTGGCAGTGACAACTGACCACGAAGGGATTATTCTGCACCAATGGAAAGAGATGAGGAGGTTAAAAGGTCGAGAAATGTTGGCAGCCATTGAGTATATCATCTCTGCGGTCCCCAATAATGATTATAGTCGAGATGACGATCTACGACTTCTATGTTCACTAATATAATTTTCCTCTAAGGGAAATGGGAAAGCTAGCAAGGTAACCTTGAGGAAGGTGGCCATCGAAAGCTTTAAGGGAATTCGACGGAGACAAAGTGGGAGAACCTGTAAAGCAGCACATCAAGTAGTTAACATAACGCAAGTCAAAGCACCTTTGTCTATGATAAGGCGATGGATTGTCTCCTTTTGACACAAATTGCACCCGGAATGCAAGTTGGTGTGAGAGGCAAGGTTTAGATTTCTACATGTCAAAGATAGCTGCAGAATCCCTGGGGTCAATCCCACCAATGGCCGAAAGCAAGGCTTTCCCTAGGCCGGGAGTTTGCAATACTTCGAGAGCAGACATAGCTAACGGTGCATGCACCAAACATCAGCACACAGAGCCTGGGGTGGCACAGTGTATGCATTATGAGTCATGTGTCGAAGTGTCCCTTTGGGGGACGACCCAAGTGGCCGGCAAGGAGCCGTTCGATATGAAAATTATCATGGCAAGGATTTGAACCTGGTACCAGAATTTCGAGTATCAATGATTGTGGATTTGCGAAATTTTGGTTCGTGTTTGGAGTTCAACACTTTCTACGCCATAAATGCGATGATCCTTCACCTAGTTGACGGTAACACCATTTCCTTATGGGTTGTGGTGAATTTTAAATCATGTGTTGTTGTTGTCGCTTATGGATTAGGGAAGGGATTATGAAGGATGGAAGGTGGCCCCGTAGTCCTTGTTTGTGATAAAATATGTGCATTCATGTTCTGAGGACATTTGTATGTCAAGTGGTCCCTCCGCACATATTCGCAAGGAAATTTCATGGGTTTCTTCCTTTGTCGTTTTAGCAAAGATTTTTCAATTGGATTATTCCGATGATCCAACTCGCTCTTCCAAAGAAGAGGAATTTTTTTTTCTTCTTGTTTTTTCCACTCAGTTTTTCAGAAATTTGCGTTGTAAATTTATACCTCAACTAAGTAGGAAGAGTAAATATCAAGTTAGGGGGCTAGTGGGTACTCAAGATGGCTGGGAGGTTTTTCCACTAGGTTGTTTTATGGATATACCATATATTTCACCAATGAGGTCGTTAGCGTGTGCTCGGGTTTTCGAGTAGTGGGAGGATTCATATTACTAGGGGCATAGGGGGAGTAAATCATATAACGTGCCGATTGTGAATAACATCAAATCTAAATGTCAGCGGCACGAATTTTAATCGATTGATCTTCCGTGACCGCACTGTATTTAAAAATGTCCTTAGATAGGTTCGGGTAAGAGTGACTTACAAACCAATTAGATAAGAGATGATCCTAGATTGGCACTTTAACTAACCTCCTCCTATGTCTCCATTCATGAATGTGATCGGGAGATGTGGGTATGTTATTCGCAATTCACTGAGGTTAAGAGTTCCATGCCTAAGCCAGATCTAATAAAGAAGGAAGTTTTAAGAAATTCTTAAATTTAGCCGCCAATTCTGATATAGGGTAATATTCTTGGGAGGTGGTTATTAAATATCCCTCTGTGTATTTTCTAAGGCCCGAGGCGTACAATAAGATTCGCCTGTGAAGTTCACAAAGAAGCTACATACATGTTCATTATAATGTCTATAATCAAAAAGTAAAAGGGAGAGATTACCTCTCATCTGCAGAAGGATCCTAAGTGGAGTATAACAAGCAACGAAGTAGAGATTATTCTTCATTGGCTCCAAATCCGCATCCCGCAATCAATCAAAGCACTCGTGTAATCTCTACAACAATATAGTTTATTATCGATAAACCAGTACATAAGCAGGCAAACATGAAACAATACGTATCTAAGCCATTCATATCATGCTACATGTATGATTGAAAAAATCAGGACACCGATGCATTGAATGTGACAAAACAGACATACTTAGCTTAATTTATAAAAGGATGATTGGCAAATCTTTGGTTGCACCAAGCCCCTCCCCGCCTCCCAATTCTCTCCTTTCTCTATTTTCGAGTGTGGATGGTACTCAAGGCAAGTTTCTCAATGAACTTCATCGATCTTCAAACCTCACACCAACAATGAAATCCCTGGCCTACATATTCAATCCTTCAATTTTGACTGAGAACCTACAACTCCATTTTTTTATAAGATGGAGAGGGAAAATATTGCCAACCTATTCAACCAAGCTTTTAATGGGAAAAGATCAATATGTTTCCATGTTCTTCCATTATTTTCCCTCCTTAGGAGTCCAAACTTGTATTTGGATGGGCGTCTAATAAAGGTTTGTGCCTTTTAGTTTCTATTTTGCACTGTCCTTTTATGAGAAAGTTTCTGAAGTGCTAATCACTTTTTTGCAAGGTCTTTTACCTTTTCACACTCAAACATGGATAACACTACCTCACAAGACAAAGCTAATTCTATGTACTAACGCTCCATTTACATGTCTCAAGTGCGTTATAACACTATCTAGTCAGCTTCTAGGTGCTACTCATGTGAAATGGGTCTCTGGTTTGTAATATTTTCTTCCTTCCATTTTACCTTTCCTCTCGAGATGATGAGGGAGGTCATTTGTCCCGTAACAGAGTATGTCCTCAAGCTTGAGTAATATATACATGTCGTGGAATGAGTTGTGACACTTGTTTCTTACATTTACTAGGGAATAATTGCAAGCAGAGCTCAATGCTTACTTTAGATAAATATTGGTGTTGATATGCAATGTGGCCCTTCCACATTAGAAATGACACAATTGTTGATTCAAGAAGCGCTATCAGCAGACTAACGCTAATTGACTAGTGTGGTTTACACTATTGATGATAATCCGAGCTAGGAACAAATTCTCAAGGTTTCTTTCCCGAATGAATATGTCAAGAATTTAGTGTTCCGCACATTCCAGATAACCAAAACTCTTATACATGGTAGAAACTTGCAAGGTTAAGAGCTTCTACTACTATAAGGCCAAAATTACATTAATATGGAATTCAAAATTTGTCGATTGAAATAATTTCTATCACCCACTACTAAAGATCTATCACCTTAATTACTAAAGATAACTAAGGCATTTTGATAATTGATTCGATTAAAAGGTCACGTTGAGTGGGTTAGAGAGCCCTATATCTTACTTGCCTTTTATATAGTAGAATTTAATCATGTAGCATAAATTTTGTACTTTCTTCAATGCATTGATTCTTCGTACTACAACTCTATTTTTTTAGGATTATATAATTATTCACTCTCTCAATCCTATATTCTCATGTATACATATTTCGATGTATTCTCCTCCATTATTATACCTTAATATCTTAATTTTCCTTTTCTCAGAAGGTTCTACTTCAACTTTGAATTATTTAAATTTGTAAATATCACACCCTTAGATTTCATTAAGTAAATACAAGTAATCAAAGGCAAGCCCAATTAAAATTGACAAAAGCAAAATTGGATATGTATAACTAGTTTAATAAGCAAAGTATATCTATGTTTGGTTGGATGAAGCATGGTAGAAATATAATGATTCTCTAGAACTTCTAGAGGTAATGGGGTCGCCGCAAGAGGCAACCAAGGAGAAGGTGGCTTGTTGAACAAAAGAGCTAGCTCGGTATCCAAGCACTGAATATCAGTGATGATGAGGATGAGTCTAAAGGTGAAGATGAATATGGTGAATTTGATCTGAAGTTTCGTGGGGAACAAGAAACCAATGAAATCTTGTTGAAAAATAAGATCCAAAAAAAAGTAGTGTGAAGGATACTCTGGGATGCTAATTATTTGAGCCAATCAAGATATGACTAGCAAAATATCTCACCATTAACACTACAGCAACCAAAACAAGGATATGAGTGTATTAACATCAGGCAAGAAGAAACTCTTCCATATATTCTCAAAGAAAGGATGTGTTGGTTAAGGCTAAACTTCAGACCGGCAAGACAATAGCATTTATGTTTCCTACAATTAAGGTGATAGTGAAGTCACCATTCTTCCAAGATCATTAAAGGTTGTTTATTCTCTATTCTTGTCATTTGTCCCACTAGAACTTGCAATTCAAGTCGTTGTTGAGGCCAATGTTTTGATTAAATCTCCATGCAATTATCGGGTGTACAAGTAAGCAAGGGGGCACTAAATTACCAAGAGAACATAATGGCTATAAAAACATACTTGCCAAATATTAATTCCCACTCCTGTATGATTTGGGTCCATATAACACACCAGCTTGTCTCAAGAAAGTTTATCATGCGGAAAGTGCTCATACTTTGTTGAAGTCGACCATTTTCTAGATATGGGGTTCCATAGGGATAGATTGGAGCAAGATAATTGTTGGTGTGCCTAAAGAGAGGTAGACACCTATTTTAAGTTACAGCTTCAAAATAGGTTCACAAAGTTCCTCGGTCTGATTTAAAATGTGATGATGAGTTTATTAATATGTTTCTGAAGAGGGCATGAGGAAACCGACTCAAATATTTGTCGCTCAACAATTATTTCTTCACATGAGAAGAATTTTGACATTTTTGTGGTTGTTCTTAAATAGCAACATCTTTAGGATTGAAATTCCAAAGGCTAGGCATGGATCCTTGGATGCATATGCATGATAGATTTGATTCTTCTATGGTGGGAATCAACCAGATATGTACATGTAGGGAACAGAGCAAAGAAGACTACAAGAAATAGGAGTAAGATTGCTCAAAGCATCTTCTCGTAATGTTAACCATAATAGGCCTATTCAAGCCACGACAACTTCATTGTGTATTGCAACAATATTTTTCAACAATCCAAGAGGTGTTAAATTAGAGGAAAGTATGGCATAAAAAATAGGAGGCTTATCGGGTGCTTGCACAAGGCCACCATATTTGTCAAGAGGTAAATTTTTTTTATGTCTAGTGGTGATTTAGTCGCATATATTCAACATTGTGGAAGGTTTTCAAAATATATTGTGAGACAAATAATGATCCAAATTTTTGAACTAAAATTTATATGTCAAAACAATCTTATACATAGGGCCTAAAACTATGGAATTATCCTTTCAACAAAATGAAAAGAATGTGGTACTAACAATTGCAGAATCTAGGACCCTACAACTCCCAAAGGATAGTAGAAACATTGTGTGGTTTACCTCTGCATATCACTTGATATTATACATCTCTAAGAGTGATAATCATGAAATAAGTCATGAAGGTTTTAGATTTGAAGATGAATGTAGAGGAACGAAACATCTTCTTATCCACAAAATTTTCCCTAAAACAAAGGATCTTAACAAAATAAGTAGTAATAGAAGAGAACAATTCAAATGTCCATTTGAAGAGGAATTGGATATGGATAGCTAGTTTAATAAGTGTGATATATCTATATGTTTGGTTGGATGTAAGCGTGGTAGAAATAATGATAATGATGGATTATCTAGAACTTCTAGAGGTAATGGGGTTCTATAAGAGGCAAATACATGAAGATCGGAAATCAACACAATATCTTTCCTATGGGAAGATTATCACGTGTCATAGATATTGAAGGAGTTCGCACTATCATAATTTTGAAGTGATAGAAATTATAGATGATAGTAATACTTACCTTGATTTATTTGAATTGATTTGGGAAGTGGATAATATGACCATAATCAACCTAAAGAAGAGACAAATGATATTTGAAGGAGGAAATATGAGGGTGATTGTGCCTTGGGGATTCACCAGAAAGGGTGTAAAATATACAAATATAGTAAGAGAATAATACGTATGCAAATATGTATCGATAACATATATCAATTGAAAGCCAAGGAAGAAGACTAGATTAACCCCACCGCATGGAAAGTCGAGTTGGGATGATGATAGTACCTACACACGTATTCAAAAAGAAGAACTAGAGAATTAGAAGAACAAATTGCATGAAATATCCACAAAGTGTCAGGAAAAATAACAAAGTAGTTTGATGTGTATGACATTCGGTATGTAAATTGCCTTATTATGATGGTCTCGTAATGTAGAAACATTTCTTAAAGATTATGAAGAAAGCAGCATAAGAAGGTCAAAGACTCGTAAGCTTTGAATATGGCCGTAAGAATTAGCCTCACAGATGGTGGAATACACACAAGAATAGTAGATCAAGGTGTATGTCAAGATTAATGTGGATAAGATCTGACAAGTGGAACCGGCAAATAAAGAAATATGATGGTGAAATTGGACTTAGAGAGAATATCCAACTATACATTACAACATGGAAGGAGATTCCATATTGAGAATGGGTGCATGGATTTATTTTGATTCTTTATCTCATATGTTTGTTTGATATATATATATATTAAATTTGATTGACTTTTTTCCTTTGAGTTTTTGAGTTTGTTATTATTTTTATGTTTTTATGATATATTTTTAATAAATATTGATCTTGTTTTTATGGTGACCTTTAATTTATTTTTAATTTATTATATTAGATATTTATTATGGTAAAAATTATATTATTAATTATCTAATATTTAATTTGTATTGTCTATTTTTTAAGGTTGACTTTTAATTTATTTACATTTGACTTATATCAATAGTTATGTACGGGTAAATATTATTGGATTTGGTTATTTTGTTTGTATTATTTATATATTTTATGATTTATAATATAATTTATTAATCTTTATTAAGTTTTCCGTATGATGACTTTTAAATTAATTTTTATTCTATTTATTCAATTTAATTACTATTTCTTTATTAGATAGTTATAAGAGGTAAAATACAATGTCTTAACAACTAATTTTATTATTTTTATTATTTCATTATTAACTTTGTACAGACCATTTTCGTTGCATTATTTATTGATGGAATTGATCACCAATCATCATTCCACGATGAACTACACTGAAGCTCGAAACGCGTAGACTCTATGATCTATGATGTGATTTCCCAAAATATTTTATTTGAAAAATTAACATAAACAAAACACCGAACAATAACATCTAACAAACATGAAAATCACCATAAACAATAACACAACAACACATGATAAAGGAGTTCACTTCTACTGCGTTATGTCTCCTTGGTCCATCTTCCAATGGCTCGAACCTTCTATTATGCTCAAACGTGTTATTACATATATTTTCAATGCTCAAACAATCCTGAAACTACCAATGGCTTCCTAGAATACTCAAAAATTGTCCTATAGACTCTTCTCGTCGAATTTGGTCAAAACTAAGTAAGTTATGGCTTCCCAAGTTTTTGTACTAACCAACATACCCTCCAACTGCACCATCCTACAATTTACCTCCAACCACTAAATGAGTGCTAGATTGCCCAAATCTTGGGTGAATATGTCGACGCGTTAATTTTTCCACTAAGGCCTTAAACTAAATTCCTAACCATATCGTATATGGTTAAAGGGTGAAAATGTAGTTGGGAGACATTTTTTTCACTTTTTTTGAGAAAAAAAATTCATTTTTTCTCGTTCTTCAACTTTCTCGCAAGAGATTTATTTATTTTTTTGAATTTCATTTTGCAATAAAAAAGTTGTCACAAATTTTGTTAGCTTTTCTATTACTTATTTTTTGAATTTTTTTATACACATTTGATATGACAACTTAACACAGTGTGTGATTTTTAACAATCAAATGATTCATAAAAAGTCATGTTCAAAACATGTTACAGGTATTATTTGTAAACTTTGTAGTTTTGAGAAAACAAAATGTGTTACAACAATCTGGACAGAAATCTAATTTATTTTCATTATACTTTACAAAACCAACCGATGCATATCATAATTACTAGAATTTTTGAACAGTTCAATATGAAAAAACCGAGATATTTTGAATATGTTTCGCCGCACAAAATTTCTCAACATATAAGTTATAACCTAAAAAATATAAAAACTACCCATTACCATCTACGTACCAATGTAATGCACCATAATTTTTTCAATTTTTTTAAAGTGTATTTTGGAAGATACAAAATATTGATTTCAATCGAATCATAATGACTCGTAAATTTTTTGCACTCGTTTTATTACAAAATTAATTAAAATTAATTAAAAATTAGTAAATATTTATGAAATTTCATGTGTATATATTTTCTCAAAGTAGATTGAATTTGGCAAATTTTGTCTTGGTTCCCATAATTAATTCATAAATTTTCAAGGGAGTTTAATTAGTCTAAAGTTGAATAAATGTGTTCGTAGCCGTCTCCGTGTAATTGCGTACGTGTTAGTTCGACCGAATTGTTTTTTTCCCCGACAACTCAAGTCTAATGACACAAAAATTTGGCTGAAATTTTAATCATTTTACGCTGCCGGAAAATTCAAACGAAGCCCTCCAAAAAAAACATTTCGCGGAAATATAAATAAATGTATGATCTGATTCATTATTTTCGCATAATTTCGCATATTTCTTCATTTGTCTCATTTTGCAAAGGATTTTTTTGGGCTTAAGTGACTCTTTTTGGCTTAACATTCAAAGGACATTTGTTGGAGGTACGTGATACATTTTTTGATGTTTTTTGGCTTAATTTTCAACCTACATTTTTTAAATGTATTTTATTTTTAGAGATTTTGAGCTTAATTTCCTTTCATTGTTTTTAGAGGCTTGGGTTTAATTTTCAAAGGACATTTTTTTGGATGTATTTTTTTTAGAGGTTTTTGGGCTTAATTTCCAAAAGATGATTTTTTGGGCTTAATTTCGAAAGGACTCTTTTAGGTTTAATATCTCAAAGGATATTTTTTGGAGGTATTTTTTGAAGTGATATTGGGAGGCTTTTGGGCTTAGTTTTCAAAGGACATTTTTTGAGGTATTTTTTAAAGTGACATTTTTTAGGAATTTGGGCTTAATTTTCAATGGAATTTTTTGGAGGTATTTTTTGAAGTAACATTTTAGAGTATGTGTTTTGGGTTGAATTAAATCTTATAATGATTTTTTAAAATGAGTTTTTGTCTAACCTTTGAAATGAAATTTGCTTTTGAAGGACTTGAAGGAAATATTTTGAGCTTCATTTCATTTTTAGAAAGACATTTTTTTCTCGGATTTTTTAAAGTAAGTATTTTGGATAGAAGTATGATTAGAAAATTTTTTAAAATGTTTAAAAAAAAAATCTTTGTGTAATGTTTCTTTTTAATCGAAGTTTTGTCTAAATTGAAGGAAATTTTTCAACTTCATACTCAATTATCATGGGAAATCAAGGAATCGCAAGAGAAAATATGACTAAACAAGAGACCTCGAGGAACATAGAGAACATGGGAGAGAATATCGAAAAAAAAAAAAAAAAAAGAGAGAATAAAGCTCAAATATTGAAAGGGAAAAATTAACCTTAAGTAGAATTTGAAGCAATGTATTTGTAATATTCCCACTTTAGCACACAACTAAATGAAATATTAAAAATTTTGTTCTACTACCTAGCAAATAAATAAATGGGTGAGGAAGCCCATGCATATTAAAAAAAACATGAATAAAATACTCACATGTGAAAGGGTATAGTCATAAGAATGGATTTCACACCCTTATGTGTGAAATAGACATTCGCATGGAGATAAGGCCGGCTTGACCAAGTCAACAAGACTGGATAGGAGGTGGAGAACTCCTTTGATAGACAACGCAGCATGAATGGGGATGAGGTTATTTGGTGGAGGAAATCATAATGAGTGGGACCCATGGAGAGGGGGCTTTCACTTTTTTAAAAGGAGAGCAAGGCAACCATTGTGATTCATGATTCAGATATTGATTTCTTTGTTCTGCTTAGACTTTGTGCATTCTCCTCGCTTTTGGTCACAGTTGTCAGGCTGCTTAGCACAATGATTTATTCTTTTAGAATCCTTTCTCCTTTATCGAGAGGCCTCGGAGGAGTTGTACCGATTTTCCTCACATCCAGGTTTCGACGCCAAGCATCCTCCTTCAAAATTTACATTGTTATTTCGTAAGAGGTATAACGTTGTGTTGTAGGGTACAGAGTGAGGGTTCACAACACTACTTCATCACTTGTTTTTCAGAGGAGGAGGCTCTCTTTCCTTCGAGAGATCAGTTTGGGAGCCCTCGTATATTTCAGATCTTAGCACTTGGCCAACACTTTTCTCGTACCTACAATGTAGTATCCCTTAGTGATTGCTATTTTCTTGTGGAGGTATTTGTAGTGAGGGATTGCAAAGGATTACTGAGGGTGAGATCTTCAAAGGTTAGATCAAACTTTCACTGGAAGATCCATTGGAGGAGGTATTTTCATCTAGATGTAGCATCTTCAGCCTTCTCCATCCATTTCTGTGTTCTCGAGTTGCAATGCTACCCCGCAACTCCGACATTTTGCGCTTTGTATATTTTGGGCCTAATCGTTCCAGGATTGTTCTCAGGTAGTGATTTGGGACATAGATATTCTCTCCCAATATTTTATGAGTCATATATATGTAGATCTATGATATTTCACACTTCCGTAGCGTTGCCCCATCTATGACCGCCAGCTTGCTCATGGACACTCTTCCATGTAGCATTCTTACTTTAGCATGTATTGATGGGAGGTTTGTTTTCATTGATCCTTTGTTGTATTGATATTATTTTGCTACTGATTCATAATAAAATGGCTCTATTGTTTCCATACATTTTGGTATGATGTTTATTCATTGTTATTTCCAAGCTTGCTATGTATTTGTTGGATCATACATTTGGAATATCTTAAGATATTCCCAATAGTGTAGAATTTCCCTATTTTGGGATATTACAAACATGTAAATATAAATATTATAAATTTGATATTTAAAATTTTCCTAGTTTAAATTGTGAAGCTTAACTTTTATTTGATGAACTAATTTGAAAATTATTTTGTAATGCAAACAGAGAGAGATATTCCCAAAAAACATTGATGATGAGATACAAAATTTTGAAAGAGAAAGAAAAGAGATATTGAACCAATGATTGAAGATGGTGAAAATGTTGAAATAAATTCAAGTGAAGAAATCAAATCACTTGGTATATATATATATATATATATATATATATATATATATATATATATATGTTGAACACATGCACATATACATATTTATTAATTTAGTTATTTATTGAAAATGTACACCTATTATGTACTATTAATTGGAATATGTAATGATGAAAATCAATCTCGATGATGAGATGTTAGAAAATGTTGACACTCACACATATGGAGATAAAAAAGATGACCGTGTTATATGATATCGTGTTAATTGAATTTTTGATTCGTACTTCATAAAGGAAAATGTAAAGTACTAAACCCAATGTTAATAGGTCTCCTAACATTAATGAAATTAATGAAGCTACGACTTTATCGTGTATTCAAAAATCAAATAAAGATACAAAAATGAAGGAAAATGTGATACAAAATATAAGAAAAGGAAGCATAGATTCAATTAGAAGATCTAGACATAAAAATGTTTTATGCATCAGAGAAATACATATACAAGTAATGATCATACTAAAGATAATCATCATTTGGTAAAATCTATGGCACAAGCATTGTGAACCTCCCGAAACAATTTGCACAAACATCGAAAATTTCAAGTTGCAAATAGATGTAAATGATGAAATCGCTTGTTGGACAGCTATTTGTAGGCAACCATACAAAGATAGACTTGGAGAAAATGTTAAAAAAATAATATATGAATATTGATGAAAAATTCACGAAAGTCAAATGTAAGTGTCAGGGTGCCAAGAAGAATAGCACAAAATCAACATGAAGAACATCCAAAACATTTCTTGACACCACTCGATAGAGTTGTTCAACAAGTTCAAAGAAGAGAATCATGAAATTAATGTCTCAATCAATGCTTTTGTGCAACAAAAACTATGGTATAAAACTCATCACCATACGACACTTGTTGGGTTTGGCCGTTATCATGGAATTTCAGTTATATTATGACACATTCCTTAATTTTGGTAGAATTTTTTGGAAATATTCACCTCCTCCTTCCACTATCCTGATTTACATTCGAAATTTGGGGAAGAGAAACCATGAATTATTTTACCAAAATAAAATGTGTCAATATGTAAAAAATGCAATGGTCATGGAAATTTGGAATTAAATTTCAAGGAAAATATTGTACTGATATAAATGATCAATAATTGTCCAACATGAAAAAGTGAAATAGAAGAGATATGAGTATATCCATATTATCGATTCAAGGTTCAAGTGCTAAAAGAATTGATTTACAAGAAGAAAACAAAATTTGTGATAGATTTTTGTGAAATTTTGAGGTAGAAATTTATAAATACACCAAGCATTCACATAGAGCTCAATGGCAGATTCTGGTAACTAAAATCTCGCAAATTTTTTCCACTAGGACCATTTTTTTAGTAACTGATTTTTGTAGAAAACTACACATTTGTTCCATAAAAAAGAAATTCATAGTGAATAATTCTCGACCAAGTCTCCATGCTCGACCATATTCTATATAGACATGTCAACAAAATGTTGATCATATAGAAATCACTAGTGAAAATCATCATGCTATTAAAAGAATGTCACTTTATATTAGTGACGATTGTACACATGATACATATTTGTACAACACTATTTTGGAAATATTTATGACTAAAAGTCATGGAATAAAATTCAATGAAAATTGATATGGTCGATGGATGCACAAAGTCAATTCAAATATTCACGATCATTATTTTGTTTGTGTTGTCTTCATATGAAAACCCGCATTAAACATTGTTGGAATTTTCGAGACCGGTCATGGAAAAGGAGAACATGATGGTGCAAGTATTTACAGCAATGAGCACTTCGAAGATATCAAATGGACTTTCCAGAACCGACTTGTCTCACGAAAGAAGTTGTTCAATTGTGCATTGTTGCACTAAGCCATGAGGCTACCGCATCAAGGAAGTGTGAAGGTACATTCAATTTATTTTTTATTGATTTCCAATTTAAAACAATCTACATTTATCACAATGATTATCTTTGATGGTATTTTGATATCATATTTATATTCTTATTTAATTTTCCATATAGGTTTTTTTTTGAAGATATTTGGCCTAAAATGTAGATAGATCGATTGGAAATGATGTTGAAACAATAAAAGGGACTTGAAATTTTCATTCAATTAAAACAAAGTTTTCCACAAATGTGTTTACATTGGATAAAATAAAATATTCTTGTTTTCACATGTTTACATGTACAACATAGAATCCAATGATGTTTAGAAAAAAAATGTATGTAAAATATTGACAACATACATAGCTAAATACAAAGGGGAAAATGTCCATTGCAATGTTTGAAGAAATGAAATCGAGGGAGACTACAATATCATTTGATGTTGATCGAAGTTTCTCATATTGTTAGAGAAGGTAACATTTCAATTGATTTGAAATGATAGAGATCTAGAAATATATACGTAAATCAAGTACATGTATGTTAATTTTCAAGTTAATTTTTCATGCTAATTATGATCTAAATTTAAATACATAAGTTTGTTTTATTGTGCAGAGATGTTTGCTCTAATTTCATCAACTATCAACAATGAAAATGTGAAGTATTATTTGATGCATTGGACTGAACGAAAGATGAAATTATTTGAAAATTATAATGATCACGAAGCATATGACAGGGTCTATTATAATCGAAAGGTTATTTTTCGCATAAACTAATTAAAGTGGGGATTTTGTTTACTTTGAAGACTATGAACCTAGTGTCATAAGTTTCCAATATAGCGTCACTTGGTATGTGCAACACACATAAAGTTGATAGAAGTTCAATAAAAGGAAAAGTAAAAATAAAAATTAAGAAAATTAGAAATGTCAAACTGATCATGAACGGATCATTGAAGATGACATTCAATTGAATTTTTTGATGGGAACGTCGAACAATTCTTCTCTTGATTCAAGGGTTAGAACTTCCTTTAACTCAACTAAAAATTGAACTGCCTTGTTATGTTATCTGCAAGTGTTTGCACATGTACATTGTTTCGTATGCACACGAATAATTTATACACATGTCTTTAGATTATTTGGTCTAAATGATTTCATACATTCTTTGGTACAATTTGTCATAATTTCATCGTTGCAAAATGTACATATTTGTGTATTCCAATATAGTTGATATAATGAAAATTTAGTTGTATGATTATGTTTGTGAGGCGTGTTCATTAGAATTAAATTATAATATTCATCCTCTCGAATGAAAAATGTGTGGTACTTGTTTTCTAATTTCTAGTTTACTATCAACTCGAAAGTGGCTTTTCTATGCATTGATAAAAAATGTTGCATGTACCGGATATATATGTTCTATACCGCAATTTTAAAATTTTATGATTGTTTGACACATCTGAAGACCTATAAGATATATATATATATATATATATATATATATATATATATATATATATATATATTCAAACATGTACTTAAATCATTTCTATGTACATATATTCATGTGAACGTTTTTTTTTTTTATAAAATGACAACTTGAATTTTAAAAACAAAACATTATATGACAATCACGTGCCAAATGTAGTTCAACCATCCAAAACTTGAGTTTTAAAAACAAAACATTATATGACAACATTACCGAACACATGCCAAATGTAGTTCAACTATAAAAAAAACTTTGAAACATTATATCACAATCACATGCCAAATGTAGCTCAATGGATCCAAAACCCAAGTTTTGAAAACAAAACATTATATCACAACATTACTTCACAAGTAGAATTGTAGTTCAACTATCCAATAAAAACATTATATCACAATCACATGCCAAATGTAGTTCAAAACTCCAAAAACAAATTATATCACACATTACTTCACATGCCAAATGTAGTTCAACTATACAATAAAAACAAACATTATATCACAATCACATGCAAAATGTAGTTCAATCATCCAAAACTTGAGTTTTAAAATAAATTTACATTATATCACAACATTACTACACATACGAATGTGGTTCAAATATTCAATAAAAACAAACATTATATCACACAATCACATACCAAATGTAGTTCAACCATCCAAAACTTGAGTTTTAAAAACAAAACATTATATCACAACATTACTTCACATGCCAAATGCGCTTCAAATATGCAGAAAACAAACATTATATCATAATCACATACCAAATGTAGTTCAATCATCCAAAACTTGAGTTTTAGAAACAAAACATTATATCACAACATTACTTCACATGCCAAATGTAGTCTAACCATCCAAAACTTGAGTTTTAAAAAACAAACATTATATCACAACATGTGATCACATGCCAAAATGTAGTTCAACTATCCAAAATATGTTTTTTAATTCGATATTTCCATCCAGAGAGATTCATTTTATATTTTTAACAAGTTTATAAAATGACAAATTGAATTTTAAAACAAAAGCATTATATCACAATCACATGCCAAATGTAGTTCAACCATCCAAAATATACACATTGTGAAAATGTCATTTGAAATTTCCATTCAGAGATTCATTTTGTGATCAAGCATGCCAATCGTAACTATCCAAGACAAGAGTAAATGTAGTTTAAAACTATATATATATCCAAACAGTAAAATATGTCCAAAATTTGTATCTCACGAACAATATATATATATATATATATATATATATATATATATATATAGTGTTAAGCAAGTATGTTATATAGAAAAGTAAATATATGATCGCATCTAGATTTATCACTATAGATAAAAATAAATTAAAGACTAGATATATCAAATATAATGTTGCACACATGTGCATCATCCATCAAATAGAGATGGATGTGTTGTCTCTCCAAACAAAGTCATGATCCTTGAGCTATCACGTGAAGCATGTGGTGTAGGGAACCTATACACAATGTGTACAAACATTAAAATTTAATACATTTAAAAATTGAATGAGAATATAGAACTTATGTAAAAAACTAAAATGAAAAAAAAATCATGTAATACCTCATGAGGTTCTCTCCATCGTGTTTTGTTTCTCTTCCATTGTGTCTCCTCCACAGAACATCTTCCACAATAAACCGTATAATACACATGTACAAGTATATATATATATATTAAAATTTCAAATGAAAATGCATATATATAAACTAATTTTCAATAATTTTAAAAAATTTAGAGCCAACTTGTTCAAATGGTGTGGATGTTCCTATTCTATCATACACTCCATCACCGGAGTCCGTGGGAGAAAAAGAAATAATTCCAGAACCTAAAATTCAAAAATTTTAAAAGTATAAAATAACTTCAAGATTTAGATCTCAATTTATAATAAAACTTTGAACTTCAATTTATAACTTATAACTTAAACATATATTTAAGTGAAAAATTGAATACTTGTGATGGTGGATCTAGCATTATCTCCCTAAGGGTGGTTCGAAAGAAAATTTCCAAAAACCTAAATTTCAAAAAAATTTAAAACAACTCAAGATCTAGAGATCTCATTATTTAATGGAACTTTGAGCTAGAATATATAACTTAAAAAGATATTTAAAAGTGAAAAATTGTTCATACTTGTGATGGTGGATTTGAACATCTCCCAAGGAAGAAGAGGGTACCGCCATCCCAAAAACATCGATGTAATCATAATCTATTAACATTTAATTATATATACATGTACATGTGTGCATAATTATTTATTTTAAAAATATGTCATCATGTTTGATATATATAATAATAGATAAAAAATATTTGTGCATCATCATGTTCACTTAAAAAAACTAACATTTACAACATATTCGATGGTGAGAACCATCTTGGTTGTGTGAATGATGGTGAGACCTATGTTGATTGTATGAACCGTGTTTTCCGAATGTGATATTAACATCATCTTCGTTCATCAAGCGTGACAACCGAAAAATGGTGTTAACATATAATGATACATTTTTGTTATATTAATATATATATATATATATATATATATATATATATATATATATATATATATATATATATATATATATATATATAGATATATATGTGTGTGTGTGTGTGTATTTATTTATTACAAATTGCACATGTGCTAAAATAATCACTCTAATCATTAACACATATCCTTCCCATGCCCTTGCTCATGAATAATTAGTCCTACCAACCATTGCGACAATTATTTTCCGCATATGTTCTGAGATCTTCAACACTCATGTCTGTATTATCTCTTCATCTCAGATAATGAAAAAATTAGCGCTGCATTCTGCTGTTCTCTTTATCGATTCGAAAAACATCAACTCCACCCAATCCACTCAACATTGTCAATGAGATGGCATCATTTCGACTAATTTTAGATGTGGCATCCATATTTGACCACAATGTTTCGACACGAAGAGGTCAACTAACCAACGATGGCTCGTGGCGAGGCAATTCGAGCATCACGTCTAGCGCCCCTACAACTACACACCGACCTTTCGTACCAAAAATCTCGTAGGGAAGGTCATTATAATCAATTTCATTCCCAAAAGCACTATGCATGTAACAATTTTACAAAATTGCGTTAACCTCATCGTTCCATGGGAGTCTTCCATAGGTGCTAGTGCTTATCATACAAATAAATTAAATATAAGGAGGTTGAAATACTGCACCTTTAGCATCTTTATTTCAGCCCTTATTTTAAATTAAACATAGATTTGGCTATTTCTATTGTAACTTTTTGTTTAAAAACCTCCATGTATCTAGACTCATCACCGTTTCCTTTTATTTTTATCATCACTTCTACAAAATTATCATATCGTCTAAGCTTGTGTACACATATACTAGTCTACTTAAAGAGTGAGTAACTATTTCAAGCTTTGTCGACTCTCGCCAGGGAGAGTCAAAGCCAAGAGATCTCTCTTCAATTTTGAATGAATATTTTGACAACTTTGTAAAGTGAATTGCCGCATGTTTGATTCCCAAGGTATATCAAAAATTTCGTACCTGATAAGTCGTGGTTGGATTACAATCTTATTCTTGAATTATGTGTTCTATCCTATGTCTTTTTTTGAAAAATTTGGAGCAAAATTTCACCCTTTTCATCAATACATAAAATTTCCCTATATTAAAAACATGTAAAAATTTGTACAATTTCAATGAAAATAATATTCAGATTGGACGACCACAACGATATGGCTGGCTGAAGATCTTGCCCACCCCGAGACTATTTAGAACCTAGAACGACCATCGATTGGTTGAGAACCAACAAAACCATCCATTGATTGGCCTATGGGGGAATGCATATCACCACCTTCACGCAATTCACCACCACCTAATAACATGGCCCTCCAAGGAATGTGTACCACCACCAACCTCAATGCAGACGAGAGGGAAGCTTCCATAAAAAATTTGAATTTATAATCAATTCAAAAATGCATTCATACGTATAAATACATGTACATATTACGTAAACTATACCACGACCGCGTGAACCATGGCCATGTTACATTGATGGAAGAGACACCCCGTCCTCCTACCTCCTAATATTAACAACTAATTTAACTCACAAAATCGATAAAAAATCAATTCATATGTACACACATGTATATGGAGATCATATTATATTTAAATAGCATGAACACTGATTCATAAATCCCCTCTTCGTAGAGATATGGGATTATATTGATTCTGCCTTTCATCTTCCATGATATACATGGATATATCTACAATGGACATTTACAATTATTTTCTTTAAATTATTATTTAAAATAAATTTTAAAAATTAATATAATTTATGTACACAAATTGTGTAAAACACAACTTTCAAAGCACTAATTGATGTGTGAAATTCCTAATTTAAGCAATTTTTTTATAAAAATGTTGTTAACCAAGTTACGCTTTACATGGTGAGAGCACACTTGCAAATAATTGAAAAAAACACATGGTCATTAAAAAGATACATTTATAAGTTAAAAACACACACATATCAAAGATATGTTAAAATGTCCATCAATAAATTTTAAGGAGAGTGTCTCAACACTAATTTATCTTTGAGAGATGAATCTGAATTTTTGAAGAAGAGCATCTCAACACTAATTCATATTTGAGAGATGAATCTTGAATTGGTGCACGTCTCCATATAATACTAATTCATCTTTGATAAACATGAATCTTGAATTGGCATTGCCCCACACAATAAATCAGCAGCATCTTATTAACATTTGTACAATGTCTTATACTAAAAATTGAAATTGATGTTAATATTGTTTACTTTTCATGAAGTTTTTTTAGCCTCTCCTTCTTAACTTGGTACACGCCTTTCATCTCACGCACACAAGTTCAAAATTGGCAAAAACTACAATTCCATTTGATCTACCCTAGTCGTTCTCAAGTCTTCTATCAATGCAATATAATATGCTTCGTTGTTTTTTCTTCTCGCATATTCATTTTCCTATGGAGCACTCCGTTGTAATGCATATTGGTGCTATATGGGTAAAAATGTGAAGTTGTTACACTTTTGTGAGAATCGGGGGCTTAAAACTTTTTTTTCAATAATTCGTCGAATTTTTTCAAAATTCTGCCGAACTATTCGAGAGTTCTACTAACTCATTCGTCGTTTACATTGAAGATGTACACCGTGTGGGAAAATAGATTTTTGGCCGGAGATGGGGAGTAACCGGGTAACAAAATTATAGCTAAACTAAAATTTCAATAACTATTACCAGGGCCAAACTTTTAAAATAGTATGGTCGAACTTGCAATTATAAATATATCTACGCAAACACTACTGTGTTTTATGCACATCTCTGTCTCATATTTCGTTCTATCTCGCTATCTCGCATCTATGAGGTATTTATTGAGGTGTTGCTGTTTCCTTGTGAGGCGTTGCTCTGGCTGCTTCCGTGACAAGGTGAGGTGTTGCTTTGTTGCGCCACGACGACGAGGTGTGTTGCTCTATTTTTTTCTCTCTCGCTTCATCTCTCTCGCGTTCATGAGGTGTTTATCTATTGTGGTATTTCTCTATTGATGTGTTGCTCTTATGCTCGTGACGATGTAAGGGGTTGTAGCCAGACAACGATGACAATGTGAGGTGTCGCTCTATTTTTTTTGTCATTTTTTTTTGTTGATTTTTTTGGCTTGGATTTTAAATTTTTTTTTTTGTTCGCATGGAATTTGGTCTATGTTCTCCACGATGTCTTCGCCGATCTCCTACTTCGTCCCCGTTAAGTGCTTCATTTTACGAATTTCGCAAATTTCCGTGTATGAAATCCTCTCATTACTGAAATCCTTTGTTAAACATTAATGGTTAAACATTTAACAAGAAATCATATTTATAAGACCAGCAAGACACCAAATTATGAGTTGTATTAATAATTGTAGAAAGTGTATTGATTGGGATTTTCCTCACTGAATATGATACCATGCTAATTTTTAACAATGGTATGTTCTATTCTTGCAAATATTAATTCAATGTCCTTTTATTATCCCAATTACAATTCTACTTTAAATAGCAATCAACTTAACCACTAGATCAATCTTGATAGTAATTGTATATAGAACATAGAAATAAAATGCGTATGACAAAGGAGATAAGGGAAAACCTACCGCATCTTCTTCTTCTTAATAGATATAAATGTTTAGAGAGAGAGATAATCCAACATTTTACAACTATAATGAATTCAAATTCGTTTTGACTTTCAAATCAGGTTCTCCAAAATTCAAAATGATAGTTGACCGAAAGATTTCGAAACTAATCGAAACAACCAAGTGTTGCCTTTGAAATTCCTTAGAAACTCCGAATTTAAGCCTTCCTGCAATTTTGGTCAAGGAGTGCATAGTTGAATTTCCTTCAATGTAGGTCAATAGAGCATCTAAAATCGAAATTGAGCATCCCTGCAGCTTCGTTCTTTCAACCTTCAAGAACTCGTCAAGATTCCTCTCAAAATATCCTTCTAGAAAAAATATGATATTTCTTATGCATGCACAATTATAGTAGTGTTAAAGGGAAACTTTTTTCTTTATATGTAATTAAGGTATGTTATTAATTCCCTTAAATTTATCATATCAAATAGTTTGATTCTGAACTTCCTTCATGATATCTGTGGTTTCTCACCTCGTTCAATATTGGGTAAAAAGGTAATGGTATTACCTTAATTTCTATTCTAATTTCTTTCATAGCCTTGATTTTCCTTTGAACTTGGATATGAACTAATAATTAAATATGATAGCCATCCTTTCTAGGGAACTTAGTATGGGTCAGACAAGGGTTTCCAACCCTTTAAGTGATGATGTGAAGTGGTGTTTCAAACATGGGAGTAACTTGTGTTTGCATGTGGTGCTCACGTCATGGTTTTTTTATGGGTTATAGATATTTAGTTCTACTTGATAAAATTTCTAAAAATATGAAATATTCCTTAAAGTCAAAATAAATCTATGCTAAGGATTAATATTTATACGTATTTCTACCATATAAATTCTAACGATAATTAATCACATATGTGTTAAAGTAGAATATGAAATAAGCCCTTTTACACTTGGCTTGGCTCTTAGGTACATATATGGGTGGGTTTGGGAATGTGGCTCATAAGTGAAAAATGATAGGGAATGGATTTAGTGGAAACCTTTTTATAAGATCATGACTCAAACAATGAGAGAGAGAAAAAACCTTTATATTCAATGTAAAACACATGCATTGACATATATTTGTGATATTTTCCCTTCTTCCAACTTAGTCCATCCTTCTAGAAAAACCCCTTTTAATGAAGCAAATATATCCATAGTGATCCACCGTATATTTGTTCACCAACATCATTCCATTTACACTTATATATCTCAAAACTATGCTCATTGAATTTATGCATCTATATCTTTAAACTACTCAACTATTTTATTACACCATAGGAATCATTTCGATATCTCTCCCCATTTTAATGGGGGCTATCACATTTCTATAGGAAAAACTCATTAGCTATAAAATTTTCCCATTGAAACCAAATTAACTTGATACAAAACATAGGTTTTAACCTTATATAGTTAATTGTTTCAAATAGATTCTTAATAAAAATGAAAAATATTCAATGTAAAACACATGCACCTTAACATATAATTGTGATATTTTCCCTTATTTCCAACTTAGTCCATCCTTCTAGAAAAATCTCTTGTAAGAAGTAGATATATCCATAGTAATCCAATGATATTCTGCCTACCAACAACTATTCCATTTTGGACTTATATATCTTAAAACTATGCTCATTGAATTTATGCATCTATATCTTTAAAATACTCAACTATTTTATTACACCATGTGAATCATTTTGATATATCTCCCATTTTAGGGGGTGTATCACATTTCGAGAAAACACATTAGCCATAAAAGTTTCCCATTTAAAACTAAAAAGTGATTTGATACAAACATAGGTTTTAACCTTATATAGTTAATTGTTCTTAATAAAATGAAAAATATTCAATGAAAAACACATGCATTAACATATAATTGTGATATTTTCCTTCTTTCCAACTTAGTGGACATCCTTCTAGAAAAATCCCTTTTAATGAAGCAGATATATCCATAGTGATCCACCGATATTTGTCGACCAACAACTATTCCATTTTGTAGTTGGAGAAATACCGAGAGGGGGGTGAATCAAACATTTAGGTCGAATCATTTTCTTTCTCTAAAACCTTAAGTTACAAGATTTCACATCCAACATGTATGTACATATATCTTATTATGTTTTCATTTCTTTAGAGCATTACATTAGATAAGCATTAAGCATGAATAGAACAAACCATAAAACGTACACAACACATATGAGCACCAGGATTTAAGGTGGAAACACAATTTAGGAGAAAACCACCGCCGCCGTAATCTCGCGCTCAATATTTATTATAGAGAAAACTTCACAATATATGTCATGCGTACTTATACTAGCATGTAGGCACTCCACCTACGTAAGGCTAAACCTTCTTCGTTTACCGCCTATCACCGGAAGGGAGCTACAACCCCCTCACCGAATGATTCGACCAAGACTATCATAGACCTTGCTTCATCAATTTTTTTATAATCGATCCACCAATTCCCACACGACATACCTTGCAAAGTCATTTCAGATTTATTTATCTTCCGTATACTCACCGCTCTTCATGATATCGTCAATATTCAAACCGCAGATTTATCATCATCGATTATATTCATGGGTATCGTGTCTTAGATTTATCGCTAAGAAATCGCAGCTTGCCCATACGTATATTCTTTAGAAAATTTATCCACAACCCTTACAATGCACACTGCTCTTTATTTTTTCTTCTCCTTATATAGTTTTCCCTTTATTAAAACCATGAGTCACCAAAACCACGAACAACTAGTGGTATTCTTTTAGATTGTCCTACCTGTGGCCTTTGATTCTTTTTAATTTATTTATCAAATTTAAAGAAATTTGATAAATAATTATATTTACAACTTTTGAATTACTGCTTCATATGTAAATTTTAACTTTCTGACTTTATAGAAACATCCAATGCTTCCAAATAAATTACCCTTGCGATAAAACTTTGATCCCGGCCCACATACATAGTTAATATCCAATCCAATATGCCCATAGTACCACAAGAAACTCCTCGTGCAATTCGAGCGTCCGATCACCGTTAGATTAACAAGCTTCTGGGGATCAACGACATATATGCATATCGCTTCGACTGGCGTCGAACGTTAATGGCAATGGCCCGGGCCGTACCTATGTTAATCTTCGCGCACCTTCAACAAATAATGACCGTCCGATGACCCTTTCCAGATCAACGATCGCTCAATGATATCGCCGTGCCCGGGTCGTACTATAACGCGCGATGGCGTTACGTAAAAGCAAGCTTTTGTAAAATCGTACAAAGGACACGTGTTAAGTATTTCTTCCTATGAATCGCTCCTCATCCCGGGAATACCGCTTACTCCGCATAAAAGTGGTGCGATGAAACCGTAAACCACTTTACTATTCATATGGTCATAGTTCCGCTCATCCACGCAGGTGGTTCCGACGCCTTTAAAAGTATTGTTATAATTAAATTGCTCTTTAATGATTTGCGTTCGTCGTCACCGAGTGTTCCGCTTACCCATTAATCCGCACTATCTCCCATGAACTCCCTCATCGTATATAGAGTATTATTCAACCTCTTCCAATTACACAAAATGACATCATTCGACTTCATTACGCAGGTTCGGGATTCCATAATACACATATCCTACATCCATATTCTCTCAGGCTGGTGTATCCTCTCGCCCATTATGAAATTAATTACATAGGTAATGTACCCCGGATGACTTCTGAACATAATTCCATGGTTCTTTCTATCCATATACACAAATCTTGCCGTATATTCAATTATTCTTCAATATATTTCGACTTTCTTCGTAGCGCCTCTCCTTTGCCATCTCCTTTGCAAACCGTATTAACCCCCGTTGCCTTGCTACCTTCTCTGCTTCTTTTGCCTTTCCGTCTTTTGCTTTGCCAATTCCTTTGCCATCAATGAAAATATTTCCAACAATCTCCCCCTTTGGTACGATGGCAATACTCTTCTCCGATGGCCTTACGTAAGCCCTTGATGCTTCCTCCCATTTGACATCAATGGCAAAGATTTTGATCAAGATCCTTTAAACCGATAATGCCATGCTCCCCCCGAGATCATGCCGCATCTGTGAACATAATATGACCAATAATTCATCCTTTTCATACGACCAATGCTTCACCAACCCGTGCATTCAGAGCACTTCACAACCAAATTAATCTTCAGATGACCTTAGACCTAGTCCTTCCGCATGGCAGACTACTCCCCTCAGCTTTATGTCCGAGATATTCAAACGCTTCCCCGGGGTAGAGGTTTGGTAAATATATCAACAACTTGTTCTTTGGAGGAAAGTTTGCTACTCCAATTTCACCTTTTTCAAGCACTCGTTCACGTAAGAAGTGATATTTGATGGGAATGTGCTTGGTCTTGGAATGCATAACAAGATTCTTTGAGATACCGATGGCACTTGTATTATCGTTATAATGGAGATAGGAGGTGAACATATTTGATTTAAAAGTCTTCAGAGGGTTTGCATCATCCGTGAGAAGCCGAAAGTGCAACATGATGGTGCAGCCACATATTCGGCCGTAGATAAGGCAATAGAGCTTTGCTTCAAGGTAAACCAAGATACTAACCGAGCCCCATATTAATGCACCACCACTAGTGCTTTTCCGATCATCAACACTTCCCCAAACTTCAACTGGCATTAGTGTATGCATGAAGAGTAAGATCAGCATTCTTGATACCATAGTCCAAAGTCTTGAGTTCCTTGTAGATATTTGAATATTATTTTCACAAACTCGAAGATGAGACTCTTTTGGATTAGCTTGGGAATCGTCCAACAATCCCAACCGCATGCATGATGTCCGGTATTGTCCTGAGATAAAGTAGACTTCCTATCATAGATCTGTGCATTCAGTGCTTGATTCACCGTGGGGGAATCATCATTAGAACCGAGATTACATTCGGTTATCATTGGTGTACTTACAGTTTGCAATTTTCCATGCCATACTTCTTCGAGATTTGCTTGAGGTATTTTGCTTGTGATAAGAATATGCCATCTCGTTGTCATTGCACTTGCAAAGCCAAGAAAGAATGTTAGTTCCCTGCCAAAGACATTTTCAAATTTCACGTATCGAAGAAAAATTTCTGACTCATAGACTCTTTATTACTTCCAAAAATGATATCATCAACATATACAACCACAATCAATAAGCTTGTCATTTTCAGCTTTTGTGTATAATTTTCTATCACAGACTTTGAAAATCCTTGTTGATGAAGATATTTGTCAAGACGATAGTACCATGCCCTTCGAGCTTGTTTGAGACCATATGCAGCCTTTTAAGTCTACAAACAAGTTTTTCATCATTTCAAAATGAATCCTTCTCGGGTTGTTCTATATAAATTTCTTCTTCTAGATCACCATTGAGAAAAGAAGATTTAACATCCATTTGATAAACTTCTTGAATTTTTGGAAGCTTGAAAAAGAAAGAAACATTCTTATGTGGCTTCAAGTCACATGTGAGCAAAGGTTTCTTAAAAGTCTATACTCTTCGTTGAGCATATCCTTTGCACACAACCTAGCTTTATTTCTCTATAAATATCCCCATTCTCATTTAACTTGTTTTTGAATATCCATTTAGTTCCAATAACATTTTTGTCATGAGGCCTTGGTACTAATTCCCAAGTATGATTATTTTCAATTTGATCAAGCTCTCATTCATGGCTTGATCCAACATTCATCTGCTAGTCTGACCGACACCGTGAGGTTCAATAGTGGGATGTAAATGCCGTATCAAGGGCTGTCCCACAAGAGTCCTTCTTGTTTGTACACCCGATCCCTTTTCCCAAAATTTGAGATTCCGGATGATTCTTTTGAACATATCTAGATGGAGCCCTTTTCGACAAATCCTCAAGTTCTTCACCGGGCTCACTATTTGTATCATTACTATTTGATGTAGAAGGATATGTATCATCATCATCTTCATCTCGTTGTTTGCTTTTCTTCTTTGGAGTCATAGGAGACTCATCAATAACGACATCAATACATTCAACAATCTTCCTAAGTCTTTATCGTAACATTTATATGCCTAATTCCCAGAGCAAAGAAATCAAGAAATATTCCTTCATCCTTTCCTGGGTTCAAACTCACAAGTTTTTCATCATTCTTGATAAAGCATTTTCCCAAAAATTCTAAAAATGCTTTATAGTGGGAGGGATTACCATACCAGAGTTCATATGGATTTTTATCAACATACATTAACATGTGCTTATTGAGAATGTTTATCACGTATGTGTTGCTTCTCTCAAAATGTCGTGTTCCGAATCATCAAGCATAGCTCTTAGCCATTTGTTGAATTGTTCCTCGGCTTCATTCTTTCGCAACGCCATTCTCGTCGTGGAGTGCTAGCTACAAGAGAATCGTCTTTTATGCCATGTTGTCTTTCACAAAATTCAAGAAATTCACTGATGTATATTCTCCTCCCCTCGATCGTATTCCCGAGACACTTGATTTTTAGATCTAATTCATTCTCAACTAGTGCTTAAAGATCCGACACTTCTCAAATGCTTCATCTTGTGCTTTTGGCGTCTCAATCCGCACATTCTGTGAAAAGTCATCAATGAATAAGATATAGTATTCTTCACCATGTGGTGACTTTTTCCTTATAGGTCCACATATGTCAAGATGAAATGAGTTCCTGAAGTTTACTTGATGATCCTTCCCTTTTGGTGCATTAAATTGTACTTAGTTTTCTACGGGACTATAAAATGATTTGCATATGATATTTCCGTAGGGTAATATTGGGAAGATCACGAACAACTTTAAGTCTACTTGATTTATTAATTTGAGAGAAGCCTGTGGACATGCCCCAACCTTCTATGCCATAGCCAATTTTCTAAAGATTTACTCAAGTAACATTGTTCTTTGGGGTTCTTCAATATATATGCTTGAGTTCTTTCCCTTTTATAATTGTTTTTACCCTAGATTTCAAAAAATCAATACACACATTATTTTGAACTAAAGACAATCAGCTTCCGATCACACATTTGAATTACACTTAACAAGTTATGCTTTAATCCATCCACAAGCATGACTTCATTAGCTTTCACCTTTTCCTTTAGAAAATGTACCCTTTTCCCTTAATGACCGCAGAGTGTCATTTCCAAATGTAACATTTTTTTCTTTTTCTAGAGCACTATATGCAAGAAGTTTGTCTTTATCACCTGTCATGTGTCTCGAGTATCCACTATCAATGTACCATTGGTTTTCTTCATCTCTCCGCAAATAACGCTATGCCACAATTTTCAACTTGTACTTTTTCCATACTTGAGTTTAAAGGAACATGTTCTTTTGGCTGAACTTTGCCCTCGCATTCAGATTCTTCATGGCCAAAGTTATTGCAATAAGCACATTCAACTTTACTTAGAAGAGGAGAAAATTGTTATAAGTATTCTTCGTTGTTTCAATATCAATCATGTTCTTTCTGCTTCTCTTCTTGCCATGATTGTTTTATATGCAACACATTGAATGTGCCTTTATGACTAAAATTGTGACATGAGAAACATTGTCCATTGAAGAAGAAATTTTTGTGATCATAAAATTCTCTATATGAATTTACTTGTTGATTGGTGTTTCTTTTCAAAGACATTCCCCGTTAGTGTTCTTTGAATTAAGATGTTCATGCGTTAATTCGTGAAGATTCTTTATTCCCTTGCCGAGTGACAAAGATATTGTAAAACTAACCGTGAATCGCTTTTAGATAATTTGATGTCAAGCTCCGAGAAGATTCTCCGATATATCCAAGACCTCGTCTTTATAAGAGGAGAACGTTGTACCTTGATAACTTCATCTAAGGTTTCGTATCCTTTAGTAAATCTAAGATTCGTAGTCTTTACTTTCTCAAGTTCTTTCTTAGACTTACTACTTCACACTCTAATTTCTCATCAGGTTTCTCCTTTTCTTCAAGCTGATTTTTCAGAGTTTCTATGGTTATTTTACTCTCTTCTAAGCAAATTTTAAGTTTATTGTTTTCATCAAGAAAATCACTGTCTTCTAGGGCATCCACAAAAGTATCCTTTTCTTCTTTATATTATTTTTCAAATGCCATAAGAATTCTAAGATCTTGTTCATATTCTTCCTCACTATCGATAACCCATCACTATCTTCATGAGTATAGTAACTCGCTCTAGTGCTAAAACGATTCTTATTTCTTCGTTTACTCTTCCCTTTTATGTGTTTCTTTATATGTTCTAGCAAAGATAATGACTAACTCTTCCACAATCAAAATTTGAAAGCAGTTACCTCTAAACCGTCTTGTGCCAAGTTGAAGTTTCTTTACAAATTTTATCTCATCTTCTTCAAACATATCCCGATCCTTCGGGTTTTTGTATCTTCCTTCCCCTTTGTAGAAGTTCTAAAGATCATTTCTTCGATTTCCGCATGATCCTCCTCTCTCATTTCATGTGCTAGGTGCTATGAAGTTGCACCACAAATGAGATTTAAGATCCCGCTTTTTCAAGAGCCGAAACTTTTGACTCAAATTTCGTCGTTAGTGATCTTAAGACTTTCTCAACCAAAGTAGATTCGGTTATTGTTTCTCCCGCATTTCTCATACGATTTACAATGTCATCAAGACGTAAAAAATAAATTGGCAATGCTCTCTTCATTATCCATTTTTAGATTCTCTATATTGAATTCCGAGAGTTTGGAGTTTAGCACTTTTACCTTTGCATCACCTTCATAACTTAGAATGATTTGTCCCATATTGTCTTTGTTGTATTCAAATACATGACTTTGACAAATTCCCGATTCGGGGCTAGAATTCCCAATAGAGCATTGATCACCTTTGCATCCGGTTTCATAATTCTTTCTTTCCGTTCTGATTCGTTGGTACCGCACGGATATTGATATCCTCGTTCAACAATTTCCCATACCTCTCCGTCTCCTCCCAGACCGAAGATAGGACTCATCCTTTGCTTTTCCGCAAGATTAAATTGTTTTCGTTAAATATCCAGGCTCCGATAGATGTTGTTCCATCTGATTGCTCATCTCGCTGATTCTCCTTATACGCGTTTTTCTAAGGACCTCGCTTCGATACCAATTGTTGGGAGAAATACTTAGAGGGGGTGAATCAAACATTTAGGATGAACTATTTTTCTTTTCTTCTCTTAAAACCTTAAGTTACAAGATTGCATCCAACATGTATGTACAAATATCTTATTATGTTTTTACTTAGAGAATTACATCGTATAAGCATTAAGCATGAACATAACAAACCATCAAACATACAAAAAACATATGAACACCAGGATTTAAGGTGGAAACACAATTTGGGAGAAAACTACCACCGCCGTAATCTTAGTCTTCTAATATTTATTATAGAGAAAACTTCTTACAATATATGCCGGTGCGTAATTTATACCAAAGACGCTAGCATCTACCTACAACTTAAGGCTACAACCTTTCGTTTACTGCCTATCACCGGGAAGGGAGCTACAACCCCCTCAATCGAATGATCTGACTTTCAAGACTACCGCAAACTCTGTTTCATCAATTTTTTTTATACCGGATCCACCAATTTCCATACGACATACCTTCATTGACACTGTAATGATTTATTTATCTTCTCGTATACTCACACCAGCTCTTCATGATATTGTCCGTCATTCAAACTAGATATTTATCATCGTCAGATTATATTCATGGGTGTGCATCATGGTCTCGGATGATTGGCTAAGAACAGCTCGCCCATATAGATATTCTTTTTAGAAAAGTTGTCCACAACCCTTACAATGTACACTGCTCTTTATTTTTTCTTCTCCTTATATAGTTTTCCCTTTATTAAAACCATGAGTCAAAATCAAACAATGCCTAGTGGTATTCCTTTTAGATTGTCCCACGGGGATTTGATCTTTTTTAATTTATTTATCAATTTTAAATAAATTGATAAATAATTATATTTACAACTTTGAATTCTTAAGCCTTATATCTAAAGTTTAACCTTCGACTTTATTAAAACATCCAATGGTCTAAATAAATTAATCTTGTGATAAACCTTTGATCCCGTGCCCACAAGAAATAGTTAATAGCCAATCCAATACGCCCATCGTAATTACGCAAACCTCGTGCAAGTCCAAATAAGTTCGATAACCGTTAGTTTAACAAGCTTCTAGATCAACGACGTATATGCATTCCCCGCTTCGACTCCGGGAGCCGAACGTTAACGGTGATGGCCCGTCAGACGGCGTTAATCTTCGCGCACCTTCAAAAAATAATGACCGTCCGATGACCTCTTCCTGCATCAACGAAGGCCAACGATATCATGGCATCTGGGGTTTGACTCAGAACGCGCAATGGCGTCGCGCATTAAAAAGAGGTTTTGTAAAATCGTACGTGACACGTGTCAGGGTGACCGATGGAATCGCTCCTCATCCGAAAATACCGCTTACTCCGCATAGGTGGTGTGATGAAACCGTAAACGATTTTTATTGTTCATATGGTCATGGTTCCGCTCATCCACGCAAATGGTTCCGACGCCTTTAAAATTATTATTATAATTAAATTGTTCTTTAATGATTTGGCGTTCTCGTCGTCACCAAGTGTTCCGCTACTCCATTAATTTGCACCACTTCCCACTAACTCCTCATCGATACGTAGTGCTATTCAACCTTCCAATTACAATGTGACATCATTCGACTCTACACAGAGGTTCAGTGGGGATTCCATAATACACATATCCCGATGAATTCATTCTTCGTGTGTCGTAGGTATCCTTCCGCCCATTATGAAATTAATTACACAGTCATGTAAATTCCGCATTTACTTAACATATACCTCCATGGTTCTTCATCCATATACACAAATCTTGGACAGATATTCAATTTATCCTTCAATATATTCTCACTCTTCCAAAGCAGCTCTCTCCCTTTGCCATCTCCTTTGCAACCGTATTAAACCCCCGCCGCCTTTGCTACCTCTCTCCGTTTCTTTTGCCTTCCCTCATTTTTGCTTTTACAATTCCTTTGCCATCAATCACAATATTTCCAACATTTTGGATTTATATATCTCAAAACTATTCTCATTGAATTTATGCATATATATCTTTAAACTACCTAACTATTTTATTACACCATGGGAATCATTTTGATATATCTCCCATTTTAATGGGGTCTATCACATTTCGAGAAAACACATTAGCCATGTTTCCCATTGAAACCAAAAGTAATTTGATGCAAAACATAGGCTTTAACCTTATATAGTTAATTGTTTTTAATAGACTTAATAAAATGAAAAATATTCAATGTAAAATATATAATAACATATAATTGTGATATTTTCTCTCTTTCCAACTTAGTCCATCCTTCTAGAAAATCCTTTTTAATAAAGTAGATATATCCATATGATCCACTGATATTTGTTCACCAACAAATATTCCATTTGGGTTTATATATCTCAAAACTACGCCTTCATTGAAATTATGCATCTATATCTTTAAATTACCTAACTATTTTATTATTACAGGAATCATTTCATATACCTCCCATTTTAATGGGGTCTATCACATTTCGAGGAAAACGCATTAACCATAAAAGTTTCCCATTGAAACCAAAAGTGATTTGATACCAAACATAGGATTTAACCTTATATAGTTAATTGCTTCAAATAGATTCTTAATGAATGAAAAATTTCAATGTAAACACATGCATGAATATATAATTGTGATATTTTCCCTTCTTTCCAACTTAGTACATCCTTCAGAAAATCCTTTAATGAAGCATATATATCCATAGTGATCCACTAATATTTGATACCAACAACTATTCCATTTTGGACTTGTATATCTCAAAACTATGCTCATTGAATTTATGCATATATATCTTTAACCTATTCAACTATTTTATTACACCATAGGAATCATTTCGATATATCTCCCATTTTAATGGGCTCCACGATTTCGAGAAGAACACATTAGCCATAAGATTTTCCCATTGAAACCAAATGTAAATTGCTAAAAAACATAGGTTTTAACATTATATAGTTAATTGTTTCCAAATAGATTTTTAATAAAATAAAAAATATTCAATGTAAAACACATGTACATTAACATATAATTGTGATATTTTATCTTTCCAACGTAGTCCATCCTTCTGTAGTAAATCCCTTTTAATGAAGCGTATATCCATAGTGATCCACTAATATTTGTTCCTCACCAACAACTATTCCATTTTGGACTCTATATCTCAAAACTATGCTCATCAATTTATGCATCTATATCTTTATACTCAACTATTTTATTACACCATAGGAATCATTTCGATATATCTCCCATTTTAATGGGGTCTAATACATTTTGGGAAAAAACACATTAGCCATAAAAGTTTCCCATTGAAACCAAAAAGTAATTTGACACAAAACATATGTTTTAACCTTATATAGTTAATTGTTTCAAATAGATTCTTAATAAATGAAAATATTCAATGTAAAACACATGCACATTAACATATAATTGTGATATTTTCCCTTCTTTCCAACTTAGTCCATACTTCTAGAAAAATCCCTTTTAATGAAGCAGTATATCCATAGTGATCCACTCATATTTGTTCAACAACAACTATTCCATTTTGGACTTATATTCTAAAACTACACCATTGAATTTATGCATCTATATCTTTAAACTACTCAACTATTTTATTACACCATAGATCTATTTCTATATATCTCCCATTTTAATGGGCTCATCAAATTTAGAGAAAACACATTAGCCATAAAAGTTTCCCATTGAAACCAAAAGTAATTTGATACGTAACGAGGTTTGTCCTTCCATAGTTAATTGTTTCAAATAGATTCTTAATAAAATGAAAAATATTCAATGTAAAACACATGCATTAACATATAATTGTGATATTTCCTTCTTTCCAACTTAGTGACATCCTTCAAGAAAAATCCCTTTAATGAAGTAGATATATCCATAGTGATCCATTCATATTTGTTCACTAACAAATATTCCATTTTGGACTTATATATCTCAAAACTATGCTCATTGAATTTATGCATATATATCTTTAAACTACTCAACTATTTTATTTCACCATAGGAATCATTTCATATATCTCCCATTTTAATGGGTCTATCACATTTCGAGAAAAACACATTAGCCATAAAAATTTTCCATTGGAAAACAAAAGTAATTTGATACAAAACATAGGTTTTAACCTTATATAGTTAATTGTTTCAAATATATTCTTAATAAAATGAAAAATACTCAATGTAAAACACATGCACATTAAGATATAATTGTGATATTTTCCTTCTTTACAACTTAGTCCATCCTTCTAGAAAAATCCTTTTGTGAAGGCGTATATATCCATAGTGATCCACCGATATTTGTTCACCAATAACTATTCTATTTTGAACTTACATATCTTAAAGCTATGCTCATTGAATTTATCCATCTATACTTTTTAAACTACTCAACTATTTTATTTCACCATAGGAACTTTTTGATATATCTCCCATTTTAATGGGGTCTATCCCATTTCGAGAAAAACACATTAGCCATAAAATTTTCCCATTGAAACTAAAAAGTAATTTGATACAAAACATAGGTTTTAACCTTATATATTTTATTGTTTCAAATAGATCCTTAGTAAATTAAAATTTTCAATGGAAATTATGGATTAACATATAATTTACTTGAGAAAACCAAAATGGGAAGATCATTTTTTTTATTAGTATACACTTTAGACCATCGTACACACACACACACACACACATATGTATGTATGTATGTATGTATGTATGTATATATGTATATATACCACGAAAATTATAAAATACCAATCCATTACCTTGGATCAAATAAAACTAGTTCTTTAACTGAAAATGTAGAACCATGGGGTAAACTACCATGCACTAGAAAAATGCTAAAAGAAAAAAACATGTGATGAAAACCATCATAAAGTAAGATTTGTCTTTCCCAAAATTTTTTTGGGGCACTACCCCCAACACTGTGTGGGGAATTTTTATTCTATATGAAACCCTAAAGTGGGGGTCCTTTCCTCCCATTTTATTCCCACCACTATGCTTAGAAAAATATAGAGTGCATGTAGGGTATTCACATAAATAATATAACACATACCAAACATCCAATAATTCTCTTAATGTGACCATCAATGGTAATGATAGGAATTATTTGTACTACCCGCATGGATGTGTAGTGGCTATTTTATCATCCTCCTATTTCCCATTCTTATTCTCCTTCAAAGCTTCTGGTGCTATTTTTTCTTCAAACCACTTAAGTACCCTTCATTTTGGCCTATGGTTTCTAGATAATGTGTGTATACACATGGTCTACACTATCCTTAGCCTGGAAAGAATCACTTGTTTTTGTAGATGGTTATGCATAGACCCCACATATACTATGAGTACATTTGGGCTCTTGGGAAAGATATCAAATAATATGACTATATTAAACTTAGTACATCATACACCCTTATGTCTATGCATGTGCAGTGATTCATCTACATCCTCTCACACACTCAGGGTATAAGAATAGACAAGTAGTGTTAACTGCATAAAGTTCCAGGCAGTCTGTAGGGCCGTATAGCCTCAGATCTCCACATTTATTATGTGACATATCCAAGAATGCCCCTACAAATAAGCTCTAGAATAGATCTAAATAGAAGTTCTTCATTTTAATATCCATAAACCACAACCACTTTAAGGCAACCATGTACACCAGGTCATTTCTCCCATAAATTCTTAGAAAGGTTTTTAAAGCATACATGTCACATTAGCTTTTCCCATTAACTTTAAAGCATGTTTTTAGTAAGTGCATAAAATAATTTTGCAAACCATGTAAATTTCATTTCTCCCACAAACTAAAGGCTTCATTAATTCAAGGCAAACTTTAAGGCTTAAAAATTGAATCTAAAGTGGCTGAACTCGTCATAGCATTTCAACTTCCATGGGATTTTAGTCTATCTCATGAGTGTTAACTTCTACAAGTTCTAAAGGAAAAGTTCCAGGAAGGCCTGTGGCAGCCCCCGGATCTCATCTTTCTTCAAAGGTGACATATCCAAAGGAATGCCCACAAATTAATCTCTCGGAACATATCTAAATAGAAGTTCTTCATTTTAATATCCTTAGGTCACTCTAAGGCAAACCTTGTACATGTGTCTTTCTTTCCCTTCTCTCATAAAATTTTAGGCAAACTTTAAGGCATGTGTCATTTCTATTTCATTTCTCCCGCAAACGCATAAAGGTGTGACTTTGACATAACTAGTTGTTTTAGTAAGTGCATAAAATAATTTTGCAAAACCATGTAAATGGCATTTCTCCCACAAACTAAAGGTTTTCCTCCCATTAATTCAAGGCAAACTTTAAGGCCTAAAAACAGAACTAAAGTGGTTGCACTCTCATAGGATAGTATCCCCCAAACTCAAGGATTTCCCCCAATTAATTCAAGGCAAACTTTAAGGCCTAAAAATTGAACTTAAAAGGGTCGAAATTCCATAGATTTTAGTTTTTTGGCTGAGTCTTAACTTGCCAAGTTCTAAAGTAGTCTCAGAAGGGCTAGGTAGCCTCTAGATCTCATCCTTCTTTAAGGCATGTTATTGAACTAGATGTGATTTATGCCATAAATTTTAAGGCAAAATTTCATGAAAACCATGCATGAACCATGTATATGTGTCATAAATCTCCCTTAAACTCTAGGCAATGCAATCTTTAATGCATCTCATTTCTAGATGTGAACTCTACTATAAACTTTAAGTCAAACTTTAAGATAAACCATGCACATGTCATTTATCTCATGCACATGTGTCATTTCTCCCATGTATTTGCAATAAATGCCAATTTAATATATTTTTATTGAATTTGTTTTCTTTCAAGCGATAAAAAATCCAACAAATAGGTCGAAGATTGGAAATTATGCATAGATGTTTCGTCGTCCCAATATAGGAAAAGAAATGATTACATATGTGCTTTCCCGATATCAACTAGAAAATACCCAAAGGAAAATGAATATACTAGGAAGAACAACAACAACGAGGCATATTATATCACATCGATAGAAGGCTTGGGAAAGACTATGAGTATGGATCAAATGGAATTGTAGTTTTCACCAATTAACTTCAGGTATGCAACTAGATGAATGGAGTTACCAAGTTAATAAGGAGAGGCTAAAGAACTACATGGAATAGCAAACAATATTGTTAGTCAATTTCACTTTTTTAGTATAAGACATTGTACAAATGTGAATAAGATGTCTCATGGATCTATCAGGTGAGGCAATGCCATTCAAAGATTCATCTATCAAAGATGAATTAATAGATGAATTAGAATTATACTGGGCAATGTAAATCCAAGATTCATCTTTCAAAGATGAATTAGTTTTGAGATGCTCTTCTTCAAAATTCAGATTCATCTCTCAAAGATGAATTATTGTTGAGACGCTTCCTTCAAAAATTTATCGATGGAAATTATAGCATCTTGGATATGTGTGTTTTGTACTTATAAATGCATCTTTTTTAATGACCGTGGTGTTTTTCAATTATATACCAAGTGTGCTCCCACCACACCATGTAAAGCACAACTCGGGTGAACTTCACATTTGCAACAAGTGTAGAACTTCATATTTTATAAAATTAAAATGTGGGGACTTCAAATAAATTCTTGATTAAATGGAGTTTCACACTTCTTTTTAATGACCATGTTTTTTTTTTCAATTTTATACCAAGTATGCTCCCACCATGTAAAGCGCAATTTGGTGAACTTAACATTTTTATAAATTTTTTTTTCTTAACTTCGAGTTTCACACATCAATTAGTGCTTTGAAAGTTCGTTTTACATAATTGTAAGAATTAATTTACATTGATTTTCTCAAATTTATTTTGAATTTATTTTAAATAGTAATTTTAAAAATTATTGTAAATGTCCACTATAGATATATATACCATGAGGATGAACAATCTAAGATCTACGTAATCCCATATCTCTACGAGAGATGGGGACTGTGATCAATGGGTGTTCATGGTATTTAAATAAAATCTTAAATCTCCATATATATACGTACATGTGTACATATGGAATTGATTTTTAATCAATTTTGTGAGTTAAATTAGTTATTAATAAGTTTTATTTTTTTATTTTTTAGAGCCAAGAGGAGAAGGGTGTCTACTCCATTAATGGAGCATGCCCATGGTTTGGTGCAATTGTGGCATGGTTCACACAATTTAATCAATGAATATGCACATGTATTTATATGTATGAATGTATTTTTGAATTGATTGAGAACACTTGTTATAGAAGTTTTCTCTTCTCGTGAGGTTGGTGGTGGTTCGTATTCCCTAGAGGGCCATCAATAAGTTCCTGGCAGTTGCATGTGAAGGTGGTGATATGTATTCCCCTAGAGGTCAATCAATAGATGGTCGTGGTTAGTTCTCAACCAATCAGCTGGTCGTGTTGGCTCTCGCGTAGGGTCGTTTCGTTCCTCGAATTTCGTGGTGGGCAAGATGCTACCCAACCACATCGAGGTGGCCATCAATTTGAATATTTTTTTCATTCAATTTATACAAATTTGTTTACATGTGTTTTTTTAATATACAAAATTTTATATATTGATGCGTAGTTGGAAATGTCAGCTCAAAATGTTTCCAAAAAAGACGTAGGTAGAATGTGTCATTCAAGAAGAAGGTTCCGCTAACCATCAATTATCAAAATGTATCATAATTTGGAAACAAATATGCAGTTAAATGTTTCCAGAAAGGTAGCTACATCTTCAGTAAAATTGCATGTGATTCGTGGTTTCTCAATTTCTACTCTAATGAGTCGACAAAGTTTAGAAATTGTTACACACTCTTTAGGCAAACTAGTAGATGTGTATCAAAGCTCGGGGCCAACTAATCGACACTTTTGTATAAGTCATGAGAAAAATAGGCAGAAGAGAGGGTCTGAAGAAGGGAGGGCCGTTAAAAGAGTTACAATAGACAATAAAGGTTTGTTTAATTTAAAAAGAAGGCCGAAAAGAAAGATGTTGAAGGTGCAATAGTTACCTTGCGTCTATGGAATATTCCCATGGAACGACAAGGTTCATTTATTTTGCAAGGTAATATTATGTAAATTATTTTGCAATGAATCTAATCAGAATGTGACTCCTTTCCTTCAATTTCTGTCCTAAGAAAGGTCGATTGTGTGATCGTAGGGATGCTAGGCATGATTTTGAGTCACTACCCGAGCCACCATTGGTTAGCTTCCGCCTTTTTGTGTCAAAAAAATTGTGGTTAGAAATGGAAGCCACTTATCAAATTAGTCGAGAAGAAAGGATGCCATCATTGACAATGTTCATAGTGGATTGGATGGAGTCGATGTTTGTCCGAATCGACACAGCTATAACGTGAGAATGCATGCACTAATTTTGTGTATTATACGTATGAAGAGATCGACAACATGAGTGTTGAAGTTCTCAAAACATATGCAAAGAATTGTCACAATGTTTGGAAGGATCTAATTGTTCATGAGGAAGAGGGCATGGGAACGATATGTGTTAATGGTTAGGGTTCAATTATTTTAACACATGTATAATTTGTAATAAATACATATAGACATGCATTTGTTTGTATACATTAATCTAACAAAAATTTATCATTAAGGTATAATAACATTGCGCTTGTCATGTTTGATGAATGAAGAAAATGTTAGTATCATGGTCTCCGAGCTCGGTTCAAACAATCAAGATGGGTCTCACCATCAATCATACAATCAAGATGGTTCTCACCATTTGATATGAAAATATATATTTTTTTAAGTGAACATGATTATGTAATAATTATTTTTTATCTATTATTATATATATCGAAATATGAGAGATATTTTTAAAATAAATAATTGGTACACATGTACATGTACATATATATAATAAAATGTTTTAACAGACTCATCTATCCGATGTTTTTGGGACGGCTGCATCTTCTTCTTCTTTCTTGGGAGATTCACCTTTCTACCTTCCTTAGAGATGTGCCAAATCCACAATCACAAGTATGGACAATTTTTCACTTTAAAAATTTATGTTTTTTAAATTATATATTCCACCTCAAAAAGTTCCACAAAAAAATGAGATATATCTATATCTTGAGTTATTTTAAATTTTTGAATTTTAGGTTTTGGAGATTTTCCTCGGAATCAATTATATATGTTAACCATCAATGTTGTGAATCTGAATTTTTTACTCAAATATATATATATTAAGTTATAAGCCATTATAAATTGAAGTTTAAAAGTTTTATTATAAATTGAGATCTAGAGATTTTGAGTTATCTTAAATTCTTTCAATTTTAGGTTTTTTGAGATTTTCTTTGGAGCTCTATTACGAGATGCCAAATCCACTCAGCGTAATAAGTATTCAATTTTTCACTTAAATATACGTTTAAGTTAATAATTTATGGAATGAAGTTTAAAGTTTTATTAGAAATTAGATCTTGATCTGGAAGTTATTTTATACTTTTAAATTTTTTGAATTTTAGGTTTTCATAGAGGATTTCTTTTCTCCATGACTCTAGCGATGGAGATGAGAACATCCACACCATTTCAACCATTTGAACAAGTTGGCTAACTTTTTTTTTAATATTATTGAAAATAAGTTTATATATATGCATTTTCATTTGAAATTTTTTAAGATATATATATATATATATATATACATGTGTGTGTACGGGCGCTTTACCGTTGGAGATGTTCCCGTGGGGGAAGTTGTAGTGGACGATCAACAACTGAGAGGGAACCTCATGAGGTATTGCATGATTTTTTTTTTACATTTTATTTTTTTTACATGAAGTTCTATATATTCTACTCAATTTTAAAACATCAAATTTTAATATTTGTAAGAATACTTGTACAGTTCTATAGTTTTGGCAGATAGCTCGAGGATTGTGACTTTGCCGGAGGAGACACTACATCCATTCATTTGATAATGATGCACATGCACACGTGAAACCTTATATTTTCAATAGATTAATTTTAAATTTACTTTTTTATATATAGTCTTATCTAGATGCGTACTACATATAACTGACACTGGAGCACGCGAGATCTACAAATTTTGACATATTTTATGTGAACTACATTTGGTACATGTGAATGATATATATTATTGTTAAAACTTAAGTTTTGGATAGTTAAACCTAATATCCGCATGTGAAGTAATGTTACAAGCATATATAATTTGTTTTGTTTTTAAAACTCATGTTTTGGATGGTTGAACTACATTTTGGCATGTGATGTAAAGTAATGTTGTGTTAAATAATTTGTTTTTGTGCATTTTTAAAGTGTTATGGTTGAACTACATTTGGCATGTGAAGTAATTTTACTTATACTCGATACTTGTGATTTATAATGTTTTGTTTTTAAAAACTCAAGTTTTGATAATTTGGTGATCTATAATGTTGTCTTTTTTAAAAGTTTTGATACTTGTGATCTATAATGTTTTGTTTTTATAACTCAAGTTTCGATGGTTGAACTACATTTCGCATGTGAAGTATTTGCTTGTGTTATAATTTGTTTTGTTTTAAACATGTTTGATGGTCGTTAGGGACCACATTTAACAAATAATGTTGTGATCTATATTAATGTTTTGTTTTTGAAAAAAACTCAAGTTTTGATGGCTGAACTACATTTGGCATGTGAAGTAATGTTGTGTTATAATCGTTTTGTTTTTAAAACTTAAGTTTTGATGGTTGAACTACATTTGGCATGTGAAGTAATGTTGTGATCTATAATGTTTTGTTAAATTAAAACTTAAGTTTTGGATGGTTGATTGATCTGCATTTATGCAAGAATGCAACATAATACATAAATAACCATAAACATAGAGATGCAATGGAAATAATGCGTCATTTCATTAATATAAAATAACATAAATATGTTTATAGACATAATAGAAATAAAATAATTAGGTGTTGGTAGCGAATCTATGAGAAGAGATGTGGTGGCTACAAGACCAAATGTGTTACAATGAGGCTCAAGGGCCTATTTATTATCGATAAATAATGGAAAACCGAAACGTCCAAAACCTAACTCTAGGAGATGAAGCGCCAAACTCGTGGCCCCCATTTGGGTAAGTTGGTGTTTCAACTTTCTCGTGACGTAACTTTAGCATCCGATCTCCATTTGACATGCTCAATAGCTCATTAGAAAGATATATCTCAGGAGTAAAACTTTCGATGTGAGAAAAACAATCAATGGGCCCATTTTGCTCCCAATTTTCCCAAAAAATGCCGTTTAGGTTTCAAAACGGCCCAAGTTCAGGACTCAAACTTAAAAAATAGTAAGTTGTATTGCAACTTAAAAACTGAAAAAAATGATGGTGGGGTCAAATGGAATAGGTGGGTGGCCACCAATATCCACCGGGATCAATAAGACCCCAACGTCTGAGGCAGTGTGACCAAAACCTCGCTAAAATAGTAAGTGGTGCTAAATGTGAAAAGCTGCAAGAATTGATGGTGTGGGTCCAAATGGAATAGGTGGGTGGCCACCCGATATCCACTTGGATCATTCCTCCCTCTCTAGGAAGCAATGGTCCCCATTGCATTGAGATCCTTTCGGGAGATGAAGAAAATTTTGTTAAACTCGGGTATTAGATTTTGTTGAAGATGTCATGGACTCAGGCGTACATGCCGGATGCATTTAGTAAATTTGGTTTCTTTATCACTCTCGCATGCGCACATGTGTGGATTTGTATGTGTATTTACAAGAGGTATGGTAACATCAAGCGGGGGCAGGTTGGGGGCCGGGGACAATGGATTACTTGTCCCGACAGCAGAGGAACCTCCGTGAGTGAGGAGAAATGTCCTCGTATTCCTCCAAGGACCATCCATCTACCGCACCCGTGTAGGGGAGCCCTATTTCGAGTTTGTGGCCATAATATTCTTTCTTTCCCCGTGGAGGAGTTGTAAGGAAAATGAATTTTCGGGTTTGGGAAACAATCTTACTACGTTGTTTTGCAATAACTAAAGAGATGATAGGAGGCGCAATACCTCCCAGATCCTCAAGTATGCTATTTCCCCAAGTAATAATAACATCAGGCTCGATCATACACAACATGTCACTTCCATGGGTATGGTTGGCCCAATAATACATCAAGCATAACAAGAGGAGCAACATCACATAATACCTCATCCGTGAATGGCTTGATGTTGTACGGATGGTGGCACTCTGGCAGGATGCAGACATCTCTCCTCGGGTGAAGCCACTCGATGGTATATGGTTGCGGGTGTGCTGGTGCTGGTAGGACGATCCTCTCCATGACCCATACCGAAACAAGGTTATTTTGCCTCCGCTATCGACAAGGAATTGCAATGCAGAACCCTCTTCTACCCACATTTGCAAATGGAAGAGGCGCTCCTCCTCCTCTCGGGATCTCTGGTCCTCCCTCTAGATTGTAGGAAGCCACTGGCACCGGGATCCGCATCAATGATTCCGTTTCCTTTTTCATCGCTTTGTCTCGTTTTGCACTCAGATCGAAAAATGCATCTCGATTTGGGTGCCTTTAGTTCGCCACCAATGAATGTTTTTCTGGCCCAACACTCGTTTGTGTTGTGAGGGGGTCGTTATGAACCACACACCTCCCCCGTGTCCCTTCTTTGATTTGTGGTGTTGTTCTGAGTAGCACTACGTTGACCTTGCCCCCGTTCTTCTGGGCTTGGGGGCACCTTTCGGATTTGCGTATCCAAAGTCTCACTTCTTCTCGCTTAAATTTCTTCTCGATCTGCGGCATAGCGATATGCTGTGCCAAGCACGGAATCGCCGAGGAACTCCATTTCCTCTCCCGAATGTGTTTGTGTAGACATCCACGGTGACTTAAGCACCAAATGTTTCTCTAATCTTTAATACCCAACTATACAAGAAGTGTACAGAAATGGACTCGCCGCTCGTTCATCCTCACAGCCATGTCCATTGATGTATTTGTACTCATAACTCTTCACTCAGGGTAATATCGTTCCTTGATGTTGTCTTGGAATGAATTCCAAGTGGGTGTGGTTGAGAACAGAGAGGGTTCCCCTTCGTCCTCTTGCTCTCACTTCCGTAAGTTTCCACCGCATTTGACATGGGGGCGGCTTGAGGGAGTGCAACACCTTTTCTCGCCGAGAAATCATGGACCGAGAAATACTTCTCTAGCAAATTCAACCATCTATATATGGCGTCTGCATATATTTTTCCTTCCAAATATAGGAATATCAAATTTCACCTACACCTCAAGGGAGTGGCACCTCCAGCATCGCTTGATGCCATGCAACTGAGGTGGGAATTCATTGAAGGATCCGAGCAAAGCTATCCATCATCGCGTTCCTTTGTTTCTCTAGGGCATCTTCGAGCAATATTTTGATAGGTTCTCCTAACTCAGATTTCTTTTCTTCCACCATGGGAGGTCAGTCAGTCTGTGGAGGGCTGACCTTGCAAGGGTTCAACCAGATTGAGTCCCTAACTCCTTATACCCTAACCGCGTTGGGGACATGCAAAGAAAAACAAGAAAGAAAGGCATCAGCTCGATACCACTCCATCCGGATTTATGTGAACATAACATAATATAGAAATAACCATAAACATGTAGAAGTAAAGGAAATAATGTGTCATTTCATTAATATCAAATACCGTAAATATGCTTATAGACATAATGGAAATAAAATAGCTGTGGTGCCGGGTAGCGAATCTCCGAGAAGATGGTGGCTACAGACCTATGAACTATGTTACAATGAGGCTCAAGGGGTCATATTTATTAATGATGAGAAAGAATGGAAAAACTGGAATTTCAAAACCTAACTCTAGAGATGAAGCGCCAAAACCGTGGCCCCCGTTTGGGTAAGTTGGTGTTTCAACTTCCGAGGACGTGCATCCGATCTCCGTTTGACGCGCTCAATAGCTCATTAGAAAGATATATCTCGAGGAGTAAAACTTTCTATGTGAGAAACATCGATCCATGGGCCCATGTTTTCCTATTTTCGCCAAAACGTCATTTAGGGCCTCAAAACGGCTCAAAGTTCAGACCAAAATCGTTAAAAATAGTAAGTTGTGCCGCAACTTAAAACTCGAACGAACCGATGGTGTGGGTTCAAATGGAATAGGTGGGTGGCCACCAATATCCACCCGGATCATTAAGGCTCCAAAACGGTCAGGGAGGCAGACCCGAAAACCCTAAAAAATAGTAAGTGGTGCCGAATGTGAAAAGCCGCAAGAATCGATGGTGGGGGTCCAAATGAAATAGGTGGGTGGCCACCGATATTCAATTGATCATTGATCTACATTTGGCATGTGATATGATGTTAAATTTTTTTATTGGATAGTTGAACTAAGCAATCGGGTATGGCATGTGAAGTAATGTTGTGATATAATCAAAAAGTTTTTAAAACTCAAGTTTTGGATGGTTGAACTACATTTGGCAATGTGATCATGATATTATGTTTTGTTTTAAAATTCAGTTGTCATTTTCCAAACAAAAAAAAAATTCACATGAATATATACATGTAGAAATGATTTTACACATGTTTGAATATATATAAAATGATCAAGTAAAAATACAGACACACACACACATACACAAACACACACACACAGATATATATATATATATATATATATATATATATATATATATATATATATATATATATATATATATATATATATATATATATATATATATATATAAACAACCATAAGATTCTAGTATTCATATAGATGTGTCAAACAATCATAAAAATTTTAAAAAATGCATTCTATAATGTATATATATCTAGTACGTATCTTTTTTTTTTCATTAATGCATTGTATAGAAAGCTATTTAGCTAATTCACTTTAGAATATTATATCCAAGACGTACTTCAACATTTTTTATCAATGCTAATAGAATTTAGCTATGTTTAGTTAATTGCATTCTAGGACATATATTCAATACGTGAAGAATTTTTCATCAATGCACATAGTAAAACTACTGAATACCAAATTGCATTCTAGAACATATATATCCAATACGTGCAACATTTTTCATCAATGCACATAGAAAAGCTACTTTCAAGCATCTCCCTAGAACATGTATATATCTAGTACATGCAACATTTTTCATCAATTAATTGCAATTAATTTCATTCTAGAACATATATATCCAAGATTTCAATTAATTGCATTCTCTAGAACACATATATATATATATAGATATCCAATACATGCAACATTTTTTCATCAATGCATGTATATAAAAGATATACTTTCAATTGGTACTAGTGTGCATGTACCAAAATAATGTACATGTGCAAACACTTGTATGTATAACATAACAAGGCAACTCACTTTAGTTGAGTTCTGAAGTTCTAAAACATGAATCCAAAGAGAAGAATTTTTTTGGAAGTTCAATCAAAAAATTCGATGGAATTCCATCTTCAATGATCCATTCATGATTGGATTTCGACATTTTCCATTTCTTAATTTTCGTTTTTTTCCTCGGGATTGAACCTCTATCAACTTTATGCATGCCGCACACACCAAGTGACTATATTGAAAACTTATGACATCGTTCATAGTCTTCAAAGTAAACAAAATCCCCACTTTGATTAGTTTGTCCGAAAAATAACCTTTCAATAGAATAGACTTCTTCATATGGAAACCCGTGATCATTATAGTTTTATAATAATTTCATTTTTTGTTCGGCAACGCATCAAATAATACTTCACATTTTCATCACAATATGCAATTACAACAAAAACATCTCCCCCGCACAATAAAACAAACTTAACAAACTTATGTATTTAAATTTATTTCTAGATCTCTATCATTTGAAAGAAATTCAAATGTTACCTTTTCTAACAAGATCAAACTCGATCACCATCGTAGATATCAGAGTCTCCTTCCGATTGCATTTCATCAAACATTGCAACAAACATTTTCCCCTTTGTATTTAGCTTTGATGTTTCCAATATTTTACATACATTTTGTTTTCACAAACGTCATTGGAACTGTGTTGTCTATGCAAACTTGAAAAAAACAAGAGTATTTTATTTTATCCAATGCAAACGCATTTGTGGACAACTTTGTTTTTATTGAATGCAACTTTCGAGTCCCTTTTATTGTTTCAATGTCATTTCCAATTGATATATCTACATCTTTGATCCCAATATGCCAAAAAAACCTATATATGGAAAATTCAAAGAAGAATGTAAATATGATATCAAAATACCATCAAAGATAATCACTGTGTTAAATGTACAATATTTAAAATTAAATATCTAATAAAAATTAAATTGAATGTACCTTCGCACTTCCCTTGATCAGTTAATCTCATGGCTTAGAGTAGCGATGCACCATTAAACAACTTATTTAGCCTCCACAAGTCGCCTTGCGAGGGGGTTCATTTGATATCTTTGAAGTGCTCATTTATGCATGCCCCTACACCGTCATGTGTTCTCCTTTTCCATGGCCGGGCCTCAAAGAAATTTCAACAATGTTTAATGTAGGTTTTCTTATGAAGACAACACAACCAAAAGAATGATTGTGAAGATTTGAATTGAACATGCATCCATCCGACTATTAGTCCAATGTTCATTGAATTTTATTCCACGACTTTAAAGGAGTCATAAATCTTTCCAAAATGAGGTTGTACAAAAAATATGTATCATGTGTACGATTGTCACCGATATAAAAGTGATATTTTTAATAACATGTCAATTTTCAATCGTGCTTTCTATATGATCGGGATTGCTTTGTTCAAGATGTCTATATAGAATATGGACAAGCATGGAGACTTGGACACAGTAATGATAGTATTCACTTATTTTTTGTGGAACAAATGTGTAATTTTCAAAAATCAATTACCGACAAAATGGTCCCCCGGGTGGAAAATTCATGGTTTTTTTTGAATTACAAGTCTTGCCATCGAGTCATGGGAATTTTATGTATTTATAAATTTCCGCCTCAAACTTTCTCAAAAAAAAATCTATCACAAAAAATTTCTTCTTTGTAATTCAATTCTTTTTAGCACTATTCGAACCTCGAATCGATGTATGGATATATTATCATTTTCTTTCCATTTCACTTTCATGTTGGACAATGATTGATCATTTATATCAATACGATATATTTATTTTGAAATTTAGTCAAATTTCCACAATCATCGCGGATTTTTTACCACCAACACATTTCTTTTCATAAAATAATTCATCAAGTTTTCGCATAGAATTGAGATATGAAATCATGGATAGTGGAAGGAGGAGGTGAATATTTCCAAAATGTTCTACCAAAATTAAGGAATGTCAATATAACTCAAATTCCACATGATAACGACAACAAAAAGTGTTGCGACGATAAGGTTTTACATACCATGGTCTTTGTTGAAGAAAAGTAATCGATTGACACATGAATTTCACGATTCTCTTTCTTGAACTTGTTGAAAAACCCTATCCGGAGTGGTTTCCAAGAAGTGTTTTTCATGTTTTTTCAGATCGATTTCGCTATTCTTCTTCGGTGATCACATCCCTTTCATTTGGCTAAATACGTGAATTTTTATTCCAATATTCATATATTATTTTTTTAACATTTTCTCCAAGTCTATCATTGTATGGTTGCCTACAAATAGCTCTCCAACAAGCGAGTTCATCATTTACATCTATTTGCAACCAAAATTTTCAATGTTCATGAAACGTTTTCCGTGAGGTTCCTAATGATCATGCCATAGATTTTACCAAGCGATTCTTTTTAGTACTTGATGAAACCATTTCCATATGTATTTCTCTACATACAATTGAAACATATTTTTAACTAGATCTTCTAATTGAATTTATAGCACTATTTATATTTTGTATCACATTTTCCTTCATTTTTTTTAATCTTTTGTTGATTTTCGAATACCCAATAAAGTCGTAGCTTCTTTTAATTTCCTTAATGATAGGAGACATTTTAACATTTGGGCTTGAACTGTCACATTTTCCTTTATGAGGTAAGTATGAAAAATGTGTTTAACACAATATCATATAACATGGTCAACTCTTTTATCTCCATATGTGTGAGTGTCAACATTTTCTAACATCTCATCATGGACATTGATTTCATCTGTACATATTTGAATGAATAGTACATAATAAGTTTACATATTCAATAAATAACTAAATTAATCAATATTTATAATTTCAATAATACGTGCATGTGTTCAACATATATATATATATATATATATATATATATATATATATATATACCTTATGATTCAATTTATTCACTTGAATTTCTTTCAACATTTTCACCATATTCAATCATTTGTTCAATATCTCTTTCAATTTCTCTTTCAAAATTTTGTATCTCATCATCAATGTTTGAGGGAATATCTCTCTCTATTTACATTGCAAAATATTTTCAAATTAGTTCATCAAATAAAATTAAGCTTCACATTTTACACTAGGAAAAGTTTAAATATCAAATTCATAATATTTACATTTACATACCTCGTTTCAACTTCTCAGTTGAGGTTGATTTTTCCTTTCAATATTCGAGAGTGCTTTCTCTTTTCTTTGCGAGATTCTCTCGTCTTTCTCTACGTTGGTCGTGGTCTCTTTCGATCATATTTTCTCGCGCAATTCCTTCGATTTCATACGATAATAGAGTATGAAGTTCAAAAATTTCCTTTCAAAAAAAATTTAGCTAAAAACTCAATTAAAAAAAACATCACAAAATATTTAATTTTGAAAAAAAATTTATTTTAAAAAATTTTACAAAAATGCATACTTCATAATTTCAATCCAAAACACTTTTACTTTAAAATCCGAGAAAAAATGTCTTATAAACATGAAATGAAGTTCAAAATATTTCCTTCCCAAGCCCCGCAAAAAAATTTCATTTAAAAAGTTAGACAAAAAATCACTATAAAAGATTTACTTCAACCCAAAAACGTAATTTAAAAAAATGTCACTTCAAAAAATGTTTCCAAAAAATGTCCATTGAAAATTAATTCCGACTTCTTAAAAATCAGACTTTAAAAATACTTCAAAAAGGCTCTAAAAATATCACTTTAAAAATACCTCCAAAAAATGTCCTTTGAATATTAAGCTTAAAAAGAGTCCTTCGAAATTAAGCCTAAAAAGAGTCCTTTGAAAATTAAGCCTAAAACTCCTCTAAAAACAATGAAAATTAAGCCCAAATCCTCTAAAAAACAAAATACCTAAAAAAAAATGAAGCCCAAAAAAAACATCCAAAAAATGTATCACATAATTCTCCAAGAAATGTCAACAGTGTAATGTCTTTTGAATGTACCTCCAAGAAAAGTCCTTAAAACTCAAAACAATCCTTTGCAAAAATGTCCTTGAATGCACTTCCAAGAAATTTGCAAACTCCAAAAAAGGGCTCAGCAAAAATGTCCTTGAATGTACCTCCAAGAATAGTCCTTAAACCCAAAACAATTCTTTGCAAAATCCCACCAAGACCTTTGCAAAATCGTAATTCAAAATGTGTGAAGTTATGCTTAAAATAATGAATGCTTTACTGGCCAATTTATATCCCGCAAAATGTTTTTTTGGAGGGGTTTCATTGAATTTTCCGCAAATCCAAAGTCGCAAACGCTCGCAATAACTTTTATAAAAATTGGCGGCCAAAATTTTACGTCATAGACTGACGTGGCACCTACGCAAAAACAATTCAAACTAAACATTTTTTAAGAGTTCGCCTAACTAACATGTTCAAGTAATTACGAGAACCAAGATATGAATATATATCTTCAACTTTGACCGAGTCTGTACCCATGAAATATTTTGAATTAACTGGCCGGAACTAAGATAAGTACGTGAGAATTCAATCTATTTTCAGAAATATAACTTTTATGGAATTTATAAATATTTACTAATTTGAATTAATTTAATAAAATGTGGGCAACAATTTCTCAAGGTCATTATGATTCAAAGGAAATCATAATTTTGTATCTTCCAAAATACAATCGTAAAAAAAATTGAAAAATTGTGGTGCATTACATTGGTCTCACATATGTACTTCGGTAGTTTTTAAATTTTTAGTTTATAACTTATATGTTAAGAAATTTCGTATGCCGCTAAACATATTCAAAATATGTAGTTTTTTCATATTGGACTACCAAAAATTTCTAGTAATTATGATATGCATAAGTTGATTTGTAAATATAATGAAACCAAAGTAGACTTTGTTCAGATTGTCGTAGAACACATTTTGTTTCTCAAAAACACAAAGTTTCAAAGAATACATCAAGCAGGTGTATTAACATGACTTCTTATGAATCCTCTGATTTTTAAAAAACACACACTCAAAGAAACGCTAAGTTGACATATCAAATGTGTATAAAAAATTTCAAAATTAAGTAATAGAAAGTAATAAAATTTCTTGATCACTTTTATTTTTATCGCAAAATGAAATTCTAAAATAAAATTTGTTTTGGCTTGCGAAGTTGAAGAACAAAAAAATGCATCTTTTTCTCAAAAAAGGCAAAAAAGTGTAATCCAATTTCTAGTCACCGCTTCTCCTCGGATTGGGATAGCAAGAAACATCTATGCATAATGTACATTTTTCAACCATATTTAGTTGGTTTTTTATCATTGAAAAAAGAAAATTCAATAAAATATATTAAATTAGCATTTATTGCAAAGGATAAATGACATGTGTATGAGATAAATGACATTTGCATGGTTTGCCTTAAATTTTATGGGAGAATTCACATCTAAAAATGAGATGCCTCAAATATTTCATGGCCTAGAGTTTAAGGGAGAAATGACATGTACATGGTTTTCTACATTATTTGCCTTAAAGTTTGCCTTAACGTTTATGGCAAAAATCACATCTAGAAATGACATGTCTTAAAGATTTGCCTTTCCTAGAGTTTAAGGGAGAAAAGACATGTACATGGTTCGTGCATGGTTTGGTGCATTAAATTTACCTTAAATTTTATGGGAGAAATCACATCTAGATATGACATGCCTTAAATATTGGCTTGCCTAGAGTTTAAGGGAGAAATGACATGTACATGGTTATCCTTAAAGTTTGCCTTGAGTTTATGGGAGAAATGGGAGAAATTTAATGTATGTACATGGTTATCCTTAAAGTTTTATTTAAAAAGCAGGAGAAATGACATAGAAATGACATGTACATGGTTCTCAAACACTAGAAATTGCCTTAAAGTTTATGGGAGAAATGGCAGGCATTTAAATGGATATTAAAATGAAGAACTTCTTATTTATATCTCTGTTTAGAGATTGATCGTAAGGGCATTTACCGGATATTTCACCTTTTAAGAAAGGATGAGATCCGGGGTTACCCGGCTCCCTTACAAACATTCTACCTTTAGAACTTATAGAAGTTAACATTCAATAAAAAAACCTAAAAGGAATTTTAGCCACTTTTGGTTCAGTTTTTATGCCTTAAAGTTTGCCTTAAATTAATGGAGAAAGCCTTGATTTTGGGGGATCCTATCCTATGGAAGTTCGACTACTTTAGGTTTAGTTTTTAGAGTCTTAAAGTTTGCCTTGAATTAATGGGAGAAAGCCTTTAGTTTGTGGGAGAAAATGGCATGTGCATGGTTTGCCTTAAAGTTTGCCTTAAGTTTATGGGAGAAATCAAATCTAGAAATGACATGCCTTAAAATTTATCTTGCCTAGAGTTTAAGATAGAAATGAAATGTACATGGTTTGCCTTAAAGTTTGCATTATAGTATATGGGGAGAAATGAAATTGCCTTATATTTTATGGGACAAATGGCATAGAAATGACATAGAAATGACACATGCCTTAAATTTTGCCTTAAACATTTACGAGAGAAATAACACATGTATGGGAGAAGTTCAGACATATGTGCACGGTTTTCCTTGAAGGAGAAATGACACAAAAATGACACAGCCTTAAAGTTTAAGCCTAAAATTTTATGGGATAAAATGACACATGTATGGGAGAAATGAGCACATGTACACAGCTTGCCTTAAAGTGGTAGTGGTTGATTAAGTTATGTCAAAAGTCACACCTCGATGAGTTTGTGGGAGAAATGACATGTAAATGGTTTTGGTAAAATGAATTTATGAACTTACTAAAACAACTAGAGGTAGTGGTCGATGAATTTATGTCAAAAGTCACACCTTTATGAGTTTGTGGGAGAAATGAACTTGCCTTATAATTTATGGGAGAAATGGACAGAAATGACACATTCCTTAAAGTTTACCTAAAACGGGAGAAATGACACATGTATGGGGAAATGACACATGTACATGATTTTCGTTAAAAGTGGTAGTGGTTTATGGATATTAAAACTTAAAGAAATTCTATTTAGATATGTTTCGTAGATTGACAGGGGCATTTCTATCGGATATGTCACCTTTGAGAAAAGATGAGATCCGTGAGGCTACCCGGCCCTTTATGACTTACCTTTAGAACTTGTAGAAGTTAACATCAACTGGATGACTAAAATCCTATGGAAGTTTAGCCACTTTAGGTTCAGTTTTTATGCCTTAATGTTTTCCTTGAATTAATGGGAGAATGCCTTTAGTTTGTGGGAGAAATGGTATGTGCATGGTTTGCCTTAAAGTTTTCCTTAAAGTTTATGGGAGAAATCACATCTAGAAATGACATGCCTTAAAGTTTTTCTTTGCCTAGAGTTTGAGATAGAAATTACATGTTCATAGTTTGCCTGATAAGATATGGGAGAAATGACATTGCCTTATAGTTTATGGGAGAAATGACATAGAAATGACAAAGAGAAATGACATAGAAATGACACATGCCTTAAAGCTTTCCTAAAATTTTATGGGGAGAAATGACACATGTATTACCTGGGCTTTGCCTTAAAGTTGTAGTGGTTTGCACTTACTTAAACAACTAGTTGTATCAAGCTGATTAAGTTATGTCAAAAGTCACACTCGATGATTTTGTGGAGAAATGACATGTACATGGTTTGCAAAATTATTTTATGCACTTACTAAAACAACTAATGGTAGTGGTTGATGAAGTTATGTCAAAATTCACACCTTTATGAGTTTGTGGGAGAAATGATCATGCATGTGGTTTGGTTTTAAAGTTTAGTTTTCTCGTGTAGTTTGCCTTGAAGTTTATGGGAGAAATCAAATCTAGAAAGATTTACTTTGAAATCTATAAATAGGCTAAGAACATTAAAAAGAATTTTCAACTTACAAATTAGTTATGTCCTTAATACAAAAAAATACTTATAATTCCAATGTATTGTTTAATAATTTATAATAATGCCATTTTTGGCTTGTACTATCATTCATCCTTGATATGTACAAGAATTTTACAACTTGAACATCAACCTATGCTATCATCATATCACCGTATCATAATATAGATTATTAATATCCATTACATCATAAAACACTACACTTTTAACATTTTACAAGATCAACATCACGAAGGTGTAAATTTAGGTACATTAATAAAATACAGCCATGTTAGATGTTGAGGACAAAACTAACAATGAATGTACCATGTGTATGAGCATATGGAGGATGACAAAGCTACCGTATGTTTCTTGAGAAAAACTTCAAGAGCAGATATCTAGAGATTGCTCCGAAACATACCTATTAATTTCGCTTTATGTTTTCTTTTAGGACATACTTCCAAATGGGGACATGAGGATAATATTTAATAGGAAACTAAGAGAAAAGATGGAGAATAAAGATGCTGAAAATATCGAAGTATTTCTTCCAATACGCAATACAATAATATATGGAGAAGTAATCAAATATATAAATATACTATATAGTAGGAAACTGGGAAAATAACAAAGTCAATAAAATAAAAATGAGAGAAAATAAACTATATATCATTTTTCGACACCTTTCAATCCTACCTATCAGAAATAGCTTAATTTTTATTCACAATATTGACATGAAAAAAGATATTACCCAAGAGGCTTAACCATGGTGGGGTTAGAGATATTGCGAGTATTGACGTTAAGAATGGAAATGATGATAATGAGTTGGAAAAGGATCACCACACCTCTTTTGGGAGTTGTAGTAAGAAAAGGAAAGGTGTAACTCTTATAGTTGGCAGCGAAGCTAGAGGAGGGGGAAAAATGGGTGGTGAGAATGAGAGGAATGTAGAGGAGGAATTGATGTTCCATGTAAAATTCAAAGAGAATTCCTTTTGCTATTGATGTCACACCTATTCTCCAAAGAGAAAGATGAAAATGTGGCTAGGCCATCTCAAACCAAGAAGGCTAAGACCAAAATGTGTTTTCTAGTGGCAATTAATCTCATGTTATTGTTGTCTCTATAAATACTAATATTAATGAGGATTTGATTAAAATTAGGATGCCGATATTTTATTAAAATTGGGCCATGGTTTGATTAACTGTGTCAATGGATTTGTTAATCAGTATGATAAAGGGAAAAAATCAAAGGAATTCTAGTGTATTTATATAAAATTATTACATGAAGAACATATCTTCCAAGACTACAATAGATTAATAGATGGGAGAAGTAATCAAATATATTAATATACACATATAGGTAGGTAATATGGGAAAATAACAAAATCGTAGAAAATAAACTATATTTTTTAGCAAACAAAACATAATAATCATATTTTTAGCAAAACAAAGACTATAATCAAATTTTTGTGTGTATTGTGTGATTATACGACCTCCCAATATGAAAGGGCCAACATTTTTAGCAAAGAAAACATATAATCAGATTTTTGTAGTGTACAAGAGGAAGAGCGTAAGCCAAGAGGAAGCTAAGACTGTGACTAAGGTTGTCAGGCATGCTCACCTTCGAGGACCGCCTACATCAAATTTACATCCCTCAGGGCTCAGCTTATCCGTGGCAACAAATCTCACGTTATCTCAACGTAGTGGACTACGCAGATACAGATATTACCCGCTATCTATTTTCCGTTGCAAATAATCTCACGTTATCTCGCCGTAGTGGTCTGGGGAGAGATACGTATACACCGAAAACCGTGTTTAATCGAAGAACAATTTAGAAAAGGGCCCGAGGAAGACTAGTGAATTCAATTTAAGCCTAGGTGAATATTTTGTTGGTGGAAAAATGAGTTTCAACCCTTAAATATGAAAACAACCAGAACTAGTCTAGCTTTAAAATCCATTTTTCATTAACCGATTTTCCATTAAAATACGTAAAATTACATTTAAACAATATTTGCATTTAAGTATGAACCCGGAAATTTGGAGACGCGAGGCCACAATGAGAAGACAAGGCAAATGATATTTCGAAGACGGAGGCCACAACGAGAAGACAAGGTAGATCATCGAGGATGTCACATTACAAATTAATTAAAACAAAAACAATCATAAAATTAGAAGAGCAAGGTGGACAACAAAACAACAATAAAAAATTCACAAAAAAACCGAAACAAACAAAACCAACAAATTTCTCACCGCACAACACCTCAAGACTCATAAATCGCAACAACAAACAACAACCAAAGACCTCGCAACAAGATGTGACAACGATAATAAGCCCGAAACCTATTCATGTTTCCCTACTGATATAGGGGTTATAAACTAAAGTTCTGGCCGAATTATTTTAAAAGTTCTACGAACTTTAGTCGATTGTTTTCCCATATTTAGAAAAAAATATATTCACCCACGTCATCAATACGTCATCAATGTAAACGGCACAATGAGTTTCGACCAAATAATTTCGAAAGTTTAGGTCAAATATAAAACAATTCCGCCGAACTTTTTATAAGTAAATGTTCGAATCGAACTCGTTGGGGAAAATGACTTTCCGCCCCCAATTCTAACAAAATTGCAACCTCCACTTCGCGCGAATTTACCATAATATTTTTTATTTTTTATAATAAAATAACTCCAATATTTTCTCTAACCATTGGCATTAACTCGCTAAGGGTCGATTACATGGCCGACTTGCAAGGTAGTTAGTGCCGGCGGCGAACCCAACCGACGATCCCGTGGCGGTCTCGCAGCGCGTTGACGGCGGCCACATGTCGCAATGATGGTGGCATGTTATGTTGTAGTTAGTGGGGGCGTGGGGGCTCGCTCCCGCCCATGGTCCCGCCCCACAGCGCAGTGACTAGGATTGGGGCTAGACCCCGCCCCTCCCCCATCAAGGAAATATGGCTGAAAAAAAAACCATATTGAAACCATAGTATATTAGACATAAAGCGATGACGCGCTGATTAAGGAATGCAAGTTGGGCTTAAGCTAGGAGGTTGTGGGTTCACCCCCGACCGCTATGCTTGAACTTTGACCAAAATTTTAGTGGTCCTTGTAAGGCCATGTGGCGCCCTAGCCGGGCCGCATGGCGTACCATAATTGGCCTCCATAAAACCTTACGATCCAATAAAAATCTACCACCTCATACCAATGAAAATGTGCCACGGGCACCACATAATTTTCCGTAGGAAATCCATCGACTACCAACTCAGCCACGGACATTCAGTCAGCTGAAGATTTTAACCGCCGACCGGGTCGTCCTCGCACTTTTTTTTCTAAAAATCTCAATCGTTTTACAAAGCGCTCATAATGTGTTTCTAGGAGCATATGGTGTTATTTTCGTGAAATGAGTTGCACCGCATTCATAACGATGAGATCTATGCTCGTTCGTGTTCCACACCATTCCGACAACTTTCATTTTTAGCATAATTTTTTGAGCACTCACATCACCCATATTCACAGTTATCACCCTTCTTATTTCAATATGATCAAAGCAAAAAAAACTTAGCTAGAGGGTAGATATCTAGTTCATCGCTTAAGAGTGGTTTCACAATGAAAATTCCACTTGTGGATTCCAATGAACCATGGCCAAACCATTAAATTCAAGAAACAAAAACTTGATTTGAAAAATCAATTGTAGCTAAAGGTTTCTCTTCCAAAGGAACATTAAAGGTAGGAGCTTCTTGAAAATGTCGAAGAACAGATCCGGATTTAAGCATGGCATTGTACACAAATGTGGCTTGAGTTGTCAGAGGAAGAATTTGTAGAACCAACTTCCATTCCTTCAAGAGAGACTAATTCTCTCACCGAATCATGGGAGTTCATCATTGATGAGTGAGCGTGAAACCACACACTAGCGGATTTGCGAGAAGGATCGCACTAGGAGAATATACAACTTCCTATAGAAAAACCTTAACCTTTGTGGAGGTTGCATCATCTACTCCATTCCTATCTCTTCCAACAAAAATACCTTTTAAAAATCAATTCATTAAGAATATATATCATTATATTAAAATATTAGATTAATAAAATATTTTAATGGCGGAACACAAATTTAGAAGGATGTTAGCCTATATTGTGAGCATTTTGTTTCAACTAGATAAATCTTCTAAGAGATGTTGTAATAGATGTTGTAATCGTCAATTACTAAAATCTATAAATAATTGTATTTAATATAATACTAAGATTTTTTTAAGTTATTAATTAAAATTACAATAATATTAATAATTTTATTATTAATGAAAAATATCTCATAAATAATATGCTTTTATTAATTTATGCATATAACTCAAATATTTGAAATTACCGGAATTTTATTACTATTAAAAAAATATGACTTTTCTTTTGAAATATCTCATAAATTATTATTTTTATATTAATTTATACCTAATGAATTACCTAATGAATTTTGAAGTGAGAGGGACCAAATTTATCTTTGACCTTAAACGTTGTTTACTGGGGCCAAACTTCCAATATTTCTCATGGCTTGGCCAACTCGCATGTTCTTTACCAACAAATCATACCAGTGTAATAAATGTTAATATTTGATTGATGTGTAAAATCGTTGGTTGAGCGTCTTTAATAATGCGAATGTTATTCATAAAATTGATTAATATTTGATTGATGTAAAATTGTTGCGAATGTCGTGCCCATGCACATATTATTTGTTTAGGAAATCTTTGTGGTAGTTGTGATTTTTAATAAATATTGTTTTGTTTTATAGGATAATTTAAATAAAAACATATTTTATATATGCAATTTAAATTTAAATTATTATTTTATTTTTACTTTATAATTAAAATAAGATATAATTTTATAATTTTGATTGTAATTTTAATATATACATTTCAAAATTATATTTATTAAACTTTTTTTTAAATTATAATACTTTTTATGATATATTTTAATATCTAAAATTATAATATATATTAATAAAATATTAAATATACATTTTATTAAATATTAAATATATATTTAATTTCTGTTGTATGAATTAATAAAAAAATTAAAATAAATAAAAAAATACATAGTTAATAAATATTAAAATAAATAAAAATTAATCATTTAAAAAATTACGTGCAAATAATTGATACCATTAAGACTTTGAAAACCATAAGCGGAATCGCTTATGAACAAGGTAATAACCAATGTTCACTCACAATCCTTACTCAAGTATATATTTTTATGGATGCAAATGTAATGCTTGAATGATATATTTTTATTATTTTGAAGTGATCAAACAAAACATATTTAATAAATTATATTTAAAAGTTAGAACCTTGTAATTATTTTCGAATTTCTTTTATAACATAGTGTTATTAAATGATCTAAATTACACAAAAATGAAAACTCTCTCGAATAGTTTGATATTTTTTATTTTATTTTGTAATTAGTTGATTTTCACTACTTAATAATTTAATTATATAAAAATAGTTTTTTTTTTTTTAATGTTGTCGCTTGTCACAGGGAAATCAAACTAACTATAATGAAGATATTACAAAGTTATTTTGTTTATTAAAATTACCCAATATAGAGCTACCAGGCTAACTATTCTTAGAACATGACATATGTCTAGTGATGTCAACATATATTTTACAAAAAATAACAGTAGTATATAAAACTTGGGTACTATACCAGGTGCAACATAGAAAAAATGGAAAAGTGCAATCTAGAGAATATAAGCATAAAAATATAATGAACATCAAAAGTCATCCTTTTTCTTCAATTTGTAGGGGCTGATCTTGTGTGCTCGTCCTCGTGATTCCTATCTACCACATTAAAGTGATGTGTTTCTATATACACACCAATCGATCGTCTAGAATACTAAAAAAAATCACAAATGCTTTTAACTCGTTAGATATCATTGAGATGGAAAAATTATGTTATTATGGTCTTCTTGCTTTTTCTCAGAGGATTCAACCCAATATAGTTTTCGTATTCCACTACAACGTGCGGTACGTACCGATTCCTAAGACCCTCGGTGTGTCTAGGGTTCAAAACCAAATCAACACATTTTCTTGAATCTGATTTGCAGTGGGAATTTTCTACCATGAACTACCCGAGCTTTGAGTAACCATATTTTTTCCCGAATTTTCTAGAGGCTAAGGCTATAGTATAAAAGAAATTTTGGGTTGGCGTACTAGGCACGAGGCTCGCAAGAGGGCCTCGACCACTAGAACCATGTCTTTTCCGCATTCATTTTAGAGGCAGCATAATAAGGAAAGTATGGACTGAACGGAAAATCCCTGGAAACAATAGTAGAGCAGCGGGATTGAGGCCAAGGTGAGACGAAAGTGAATAAGGTAGGTGGAGAGCTCGTGGGCAATGGTAGTAAGTATGAAAATGGAAAAAAGATCCACAAAGGATTGGATGGTTAGCTGCATCTGTAAATGATAAGTGTTCTCCTTTGAAGGAGAAGAGCTAACCCACTTCCATAAGATACCACATTGCATCTTCACTCGCTAGGGGTTGAAACCAAATTCTTGGGCCAAAACCAAAACCATAGTAATCGAAACTACAAACCAATTGTAAAAAAATAAAATAAAAATAATACCAACAAACATGTAGGAGGTGAGTCCTCAAGACCTTTAAGCATCCTGGGTAAAGATCGCTCACCCAATAATCATTTAAAACTAACTACATGTACCCCCCACAACCGTTGAAAATCAGGAGATCTTTATATTTCTTGTCATCCATATCGATGCTTTAAGTGTGGAAAAGTGGAGGAATAAACTCTGTGAACATTTTTACCAATGTGACCCAGCAACTTTTGAAAACTGTTCTAAAATATTTCGAGAGAATATTGAGGCATATAATGATGTATTTTAGGGCATAAAAAATTGAGATTTAGCAGTATTTACTTATTTTCTATATTCTACAAATATATACCTTTCCAATGACATAAGAATATCATCAATTAGATTTTGTATGCAAAAGTTATACTAATCGAGAAGTCAATTTACCCCACCACCATACTCCGAGAGGAAGGCTACATCGTGTCTATTATTCATGGAAAAGGGGGATAACCATGTGATTATGATGTATAAGACTCTAGAAGCATCTATATTGTAACTCAAGTTAAGAGTTGAGGTGCAGGAATCTAACCACTATTAGCCTATCGAGTTGTGCTATAAATCGAAACTAGGAGGAAAAGGGGCTCCATTCTTTTGAGTGCATTTGTTCCATGTAAATGTAAAAAGCTGCCAGGAGGGATAGAAGATGGAGTAAAAAAAGAAGATTTATGAATTATAGTAGCTCCACGTGACACATGCCATACTTTGTATTCGTATCCATAATTCCATTTATATAAAGAGAATGGAGCTGCCTCACCTTCCAGTTTAAGGTTTTATCCCGAAAGGGTTTCCTATGTCATATCTTTCGTCAAATGTGTGTGTGATATTTTATTTCATTTTTATCTATTTTCTGCATAATTTTAATTCATAGAAATACATTATTAACAATAATCTACATATATCCTAATATAAAGAGAAATAAACCGTAATAATGTAGATCTTGGATTTTTAAGTATTTTATCAAATTTGTTATGACAAACTATCCAAAGGAATTTCCAAGCAATAGTTTACAGATCAAATTTGTATTAGAGAAGGTTTCTTGGGGTGTTTTGTGGATATTTATAGGATCTATATCAATAGGGCTGAAATTCAAAACCTTGATCATGGCGTATGAATCTATGAATAACCCTCGTGATCCTACAACGGAGATGTTTTCACGACTAGAACAACAAGTTGTTGTTATAAATCATAATTTAAATATCCTCATGGTGGCCCTAGAAATAAACTAGGAATAATTCAAGAATATGGGTTAGAATTAAAAAGGACAAAACATAGTGGGATTAGGAGACTAGGAAGAAATGGAGAACCATTTGAAGAAAGAACCTGTAATATATGAACTCAATTCTATACGTGAATCAATCACAACCCCTATTTAAAATTGAAATTTTTTTTGATGTCAATACATACCATGACAAGATCAATTCTTCGCTGCTAAATAATCCCACAGTAACCGGAAGTGTATTTTAGTGTCCAAAAAATTGAGAAGGATGGAATATTTCCTTTGCAATGCCTAAAATTAGAGGGCCATGCTCGATTTTAGTAAGCAAATCCACACAAATACCTTAAGGTAGATGTGGTGGGTGGACCTACCCATGGTTTTGCGCATGGATTTCACACATGGTTTTGGGCATGATGGCATTTTCCTATGTATTTTCCTACATAAAAAGATGTATAACCCAAGGATGAAGGATGGAGGTTCAATAACAGATCAACATCTTAACACCTTTAATGTTGAGGAAGCTAGAAAGCTTAGAAACCAAATGATAAACTATCAACCTTGGCCCTACTATAAACTGTGAAATAAGAAAATGACAAGAAGTGTAACAAGGAAACAAAAGAGATAGTCCTGAATCTACTCGAATGGGTTGAATCCTCCATATGATTTTTTTTCCTTTCTTCTTTTAACTTTGTTGGAAATACCGAGAGGGGGGGGGGGTGTATCAAGATTCTTTCAATTAGTATTATTATTAATATTTCAGAGCATTATTTAATCTTCAATTATTATCGTTATTTGTAAAATGATAGCAAGAAAAGGAACACAGTAAATGCACATAATTTTTTAAGGTGGAAACCTCTCCTGACAAAATCCACCCTTCGAATGTTTTTCTAATAATTATTTAATATTAAACTCCAATTGAAAAGAATTAACTTCCTAGAATCTAGAAAAGCATTCTTTTCCAGCCTCCCAATGCCAGATGGCGCTCCAACTCCTAGAATATATAGTAGTCAACTCGAATCTGGGATGTCTCAACACCCAATGAGCTACAACTCACCCTAGCACCACCCTACCACCCTAAAGTTTTCATAGGCTTGAACCCGTTGGTGACTTCATTCACCAAATGCCCTTACACCACCCTACCACCCTACAAAGAACATAATGCAATTAAGAGATGAATGTACATATATACATAATATACTTACCATGTTTCTTTACTCTCTTATGCACCTTGCTTTGCTTTGCTGCCCTAGAAATTCCGATCCTTTGCAGCCCTCAAGTAGCACACGATCTAGCATTTTATTATCTTCTATGAGCTCAATATTGAATCTGCATATTTCCTCATTTTAGATCCTCAATATGTTATTTTCTACTCATATAGTAGTCCTATGATTCATCTTTCCTTAATCGCCATAGGTCCGACCCAATTTGGTTTTTCCAAGACAAATTTATGCCCAATCTTCCTCATAATGGCCCAATTATGGGCTCGTTCGTAGAGCGAACTTGTATGGCGTGCCACGTGTCACTGTTTCCTCATTCGGCTCTGAAATTGATATAAATAAAACTACAATATGTGCACTATCCGGCCACTTTTTACATAATTCCGATCTCGATAGTCAAAGAGAGTTATGAAAATTTTTCCTGCTGTCACCTCTTTTATATGAAGTTCAAGAGGTCGCAAAACCCTAACTTGCCACGTATCATATTCGAATATATTGTGCACCATGATCTCGAAATTTTACACGCGTCTCTTAGGATTTTGAATTCGATTAATAAAGTTTTTAGCTTCGAACTCTTCAAAGAAAAAAATTTATAGCGAAAATTCCATAATGACCTATTTCAAGTACCGAAATCCCCGCATGAGGAGGATATGAAGGTCACAATTTATATAAATGCTTAGGTTGAGAAGGTATTCAACAAGTGAACATGGGAGGGATTTAGGAGCTTAAAATTATTAATTATTGAATTTTTAAAGACCACAACTAATTATAAGTGTCATGCCACAATGCCATGGGGTTTTAGCTCAAGAATCGGGGTCACTAACTTAAACATGAATATCTCTCAAACTCGTGAAGAATTACGTGGCGTGCCATATATCAAGGGAAATATCTGACAAGTAGAAACCATAAAAAATATCCTTGACTCCGTAATATAGTAATTTGTAATAAAATTTCATGTAAGACCAGGTACCCTGCAAAGCTTCTTAGGTTACATCAGCTGACAATCCACCGATCAACACCCCTTTGGCATTGATGAAAACACAAGTACTCCCACAACGTGACATTTCTTTCCTACAATATTCTCTCCCCATTTAACATCAATGAAAAGGGTAAATTTCCGACACACAACCATCTTTGGGCAGACCTTACATACTTCCACTCCCCTTATATTCTCGAATAAGGAAAATCTAATGAGAACTAGAGAATACCAAGATTTTGGCGAATATATTCAAATTATTTACGAGGTAAAGGTTTAGTGAAGATATGAATGATTTTCTTTTTTTTACAAACATATCTCCAAGTTTGATATTATTTTCGACTTGTTTCAAAAAAATAATATTTGATCTAATGTGTTTTATTTTTTGAATGCATGAGAGATTCTTGGAGATGTTGAGGCACTGTGTTATCACAGATGAATAGTTCATCTGAATTGCATTCTGAAGATCTATAAAAGGGTTTTTCATCCAGTGACTCGGTACAACAAGTCAAGCATCATGAATGTATTCTTCTTTCCACTGTGATACGAGATTGAGGTTTTCTTTTTACTCAACCATGATACAAGACGGCCACTTAGATATAATGTCATTTCGCTAGTAATACTCTTACGATCATCAACGCTTCCTACCCAATATGCATCTCAGAAGGCTTGAATAATGAGATTGCTAATAGGATACCACAAGCCATATTTTGTTATGCCCTTTAGATATCGAAGATTTATTTCGACGACAATAATATGTGATTCTTTTGGTGTCGCTTTGAATTCGTTTACTTGTCCAATTGCTTGCATAACATCTGTCCGGGAGGTCAAGCATACGTAATACTACCATTAATATATCTTTTACAACTCCTCCGATCCACATCTTTAGATGAGTCATCTATGCTCAAATTGCAACTCCGTTACCATCGAGTTAGGATGGCTCAATCTTCCATTTTAAATTTCTTCGCATTTAATCGATGTACTTGGCTTGACATATAAATATTCCTTTCTTTCGATGAGATATTTGAAGCCCTAAGAAGTATGTCAATCACCAAGTAAAGACATCTTGAACTCATCATATTTGTAGCAAAGTTATTACTTAGTATATCATCATCATCGTTACCAAATATTTCATCCACATATACCTCAAAGATTGTTAAATTATCTTTATCTATTTGTACATAAAGATTACACGCTAGCATCTTTCTTGAACCCTTGTTGATGTATATATACATGAAGACGAGAATACCATGCTCGGGAGCCTACTTGAGACCATATAGAGCCTTCTTTAACCTACAAACAAGATTATTTTTCTCTCGATATTAGAAAACTAGGTTGTCTGATGTAAACTTTTCTTCTAATCTACCATTTAAATGTTGACTCTAACATCAATTTGGTGACTTGATTTTTTCTTGAACATGCATAGTGAGAAACATTTGGATGGATTCCATTATGGAAAATGGTGGAAATGTTTCATCGAAATAAATTAATTCCACTTGTGCATAGCTCAAGAAACTAATATTTCTTTGCTTTTGGTAACTCGTCCATATTCATTCAATTTGTTCCTAAACACCCATTTAGTCTCAATGAAATTTTTATCTTTTGGTCATGGAACTAATTCTCAAAAGTTATTCTTATCGATTTTATCCAATTATTCACATATTTTCTACCCAACGTTCATTCGGCCGGGCTTCCTCAAAACTACTAGGCTCAAATGTTGCTAGGAAATAAATGTGGGTTTTTTGTGATGAACGAAGCTGTCGACTCTCGTTTATGTCACCAATGATTTGATTTGATGGATGGTTCTTTTGAATCCATTCTTTTGTTCTCTTTGGAGGAGCTTCTTGTTGTTGTTCGATATATTCGATGATCATTATTTACTCTTCCCCGGTTGATAGGCGCTTGCTCTGTGAATTTTCTCCGTGTCTTTTTCAACATCCGTCTCAAGTTTCAAAGATTCTAGATCCTCATCATTATTCATTAGAACACCATTTTCATCAAATGTAACATTTAGGCTCTCCACTATCTATTTTTGTATTTGATTATAGTATTTATAGGTCTTTCTTTTGCATGAGTAATAAAAAAGATACCTTCTGCCAACACATGATTCAAACTTACCTCCAACTTTTAATCTTCTTTGATATAGCATTTCTTCCAGCATTCTGAAATATTTGGTATTAGTTGATTTTCTTCCATAATCTCATATGGGGTCCCGTTGCAATTATTTCTAAGAAGACTTTGGTTGATAATGAAGATCGTTGTATCAATTACTTGAACCCATAATTTTTCATCCAATTTTGAGTCCTTCAACATTGTTTTACCCATTTCCTATACGGTTTATTCTTTCTTCAACTCCATTTTGCCGAGGTGTTTGTGTCGCTGAAAATTGTCTTTTATTCCATTTTTCTCATAGTATTGATGAAATAATTTTGAAGTAATTCTCTACTATTATTTGATCTGCATTAATTTATTTTCAAATCGCTTTACTTTCGACCAACTCCTTTCGTAGATCTTAAAGCACTCAAATGCTTCATATTTTTTCTTTTAGGAACCGACTACGTCATCTTGGTATAGTCATCTATCATTAACATGAAATATAATTATCCATTTGAGCCCTATGTTCTCAACAGACGACATAGATCAATATGTATCAATTCGGAATGGATGTGATGCAAAGTTTTATTTTGTTTTAAATTTGAAGTTTTGTCTCGCTGTCACGCCGACAAGCCTACATGCTATGTGATGGAAGGTTCTCAGTTTTTCATCATTTCTCGTACTGATTCCTTTTGCTTATCTCGACAAGATTGTCAAAGTTTATGTGACCCATTAGTTTGTTCCATAATCAAATTTCAACTTTTTAGCTATTAGACATGCTTTAGTTGCTTCATCCAGAACATATATGTCATTTTGAGCTCGACTTGTCAGAACAAGTAATTTTACCATACCGCCTTTCCTAATTTCACATTTTGTGGAGTTGAACAGAATTGTGACCTTCGATCACACATTTGTCCAACAATGAGAAGATTAGATTAATGTTTTCAACCATTAGAACATTCTACCAGGAACATCTTTTTCTTCGAGAGTGATGGTACCGATCACATAACATTTGAAGATCCATCATTTCCAAAGGATATTGTTCCATCCTTCTTCTTTCGTAGATAAAATTTCTTTCATATCCCGCTCATATGCGTTGAGTAAATCGCTTATCAACATACCACATCTTTGTTGTTTTGAGCCTTGAGAGAGAGTGTGAGAAAAATTATCGCCTTCTACTTCTTCCATGTTCGTTCATTCCGTGGCTTTGAAGATTCTTCTCGATGATTTGAAGTCCGTGGTCTCTAGCTATGTGTCCAAAGTTTCGACATTTGTAACATTACATATTATTTCTTAAATGTTAAAATCTATTGATGTTTCATTGAGCCATGGGAGGTTCATATTTGACGTATCCTGAATCAGATACTTAGGCATGTGCAACATTCTACAACTTCATGACCAAATTTTCCACATGAATAACAATAGCCAAGAGAAATATGTTGGTACTCGGATAGAAATCTTCATCTAGGAATTGTCTTCCAAGGTCGTTCTTGTGAATCTTGTCCAATGAAGTCTACATGCATGTCGTATCTCATAGGTTCATTGTATTTTGTTGTAGAAGGTCTTGCTTCTTCTTCTTTTCGTAACTGGCGTCGCCTGGCCGTTGTAAGATCATCGATTATCGATGAGTTCTCGCAATGCCCCCTTGAGCTATTGGCATAGTTTTGGAAATTTTTTCCTTCTTCACTTCCTTACGCAACGAGACTACTTCTGGGCTTAATGCTCTCCCTTTCTTGGTTTCTTTCTCCCAACTTATTTCAAGTGACTCTTCGAATACATTTGTGGTGTTCAACTTGAATTTTGAGACCTGAACTTGTTCTCAAGAGTATTGGAACAAATATTCTCGCCCTTGAGCCTTTTTATAAGCCCGATCGCCTTCTCCTTAGAAAATTCTTCTATGGTCAACCCTTTCCTTCTCTCGTGTTTTGATACTTCGTTGCACTTGGCCAGCAAATAGTAATTTCTCATCGGGCTTCTTCTTCATTGTCATTGTCTTCATTTAATGATGAGATATATTTTAGAGAGAAATTTCCTTTTGAATCCTTTATTTTTTCCCATCATGGAATTTATTAAAGCCTTTCTTCTCACAGTTGCCATCATCAGTTTCCGTACATTTTGATGGGAAATTTAACCCTCACCATAGGCGAAACATATCAATGGAAGTTTACTTCAATTTTCCCTTACCAATTTTTAGTTTTCTCTTAAAGTAAGCATATTCTCCATATGAAATACCTCTTTCATCTTTCCTTTTCTTCAAAATTGTAGGTGCAAACATTTTCCCTTGAAGGTTGTTTCGTCCTCATTGGTTTTCTTAGATGCAACGAGCGCAATTTCTAGATGCGAAGTATCCTCTTCATCAAGTTTCATTTAATATTCTATGAGAATCGCATGTAATTCCTCTTTGCCGAGTTTGTCAAGATTTTCACCGTATTCTAAGACCGGTCCCTAGTAACCATAGAACATTTTAGGGGCGAATTTTCGCCCATGGGCGAAATTAAAGGGTTTTAAATTTTTATTGGGCCATTTTTTTGTATCATAGTATATTATTTCATTATTTTAAATCACCCCAAATTTATTTTATAAAAAAAATATGTCTAGAGGTTAGCCCACCTTATTTTACTTGGAAAGAGGGTAAAAGTAAACGATATTTCAAATCACCCCCAAATTTATTTTATAAAAATTAAGTCTAGAGGTTAGTCCACCTTATTTTAAGGGAGATGGGAATTAAACAACTTATATACATCTTAACTCTAACGATTGATCAAATCTCCTTTCCACTCTAAAGAGGTTTCCGCATCTTAAGATATTTGATCCATATGGAAAAATAAAAATAATAAAAAAAATAACATTAAAATAAAAATAATTTCATGGTATTTACCCATGGTATTGACACATCGTATGAGAACCTACATGGTATTTACCTATGGTATTCATGTGGAACATAACATGAAGGGTAAAATTAACTATCTCAGGATCCATCTTAACTTAGGAGTGTACCAAGCTGAGAGATATCAAATAGCTTGTGACACAAACCTATTTTCACCGGAAAGTGAAAAACAAATTTGAACCCTTTTGAGTACTGTGCATCCAAAGTTAAAATGGATTTACAATGGTCACATTTTGTAAGCCTAGATGATGCTTTAGAAGTGGGTATGTTTTTTATGTTATACATTTTATTTTAAAATATTGTTAAAGGAAGGGTAAATAATTTATTTCCCCGTTAAGCTAGAGATTTAAAGATAATAGGGAAATTGACATTATGGATTGTGTGAATTTGAAGATGATGTTTATATAAATAGTTGTTTTCTTTCTCTCGTTGAGTTATAGCTTAGTGAAAATATTTTAGTATTTTTTCTGTATCAATGCTTCAAAATTAAAAATCACTTGGACTATTTTTCCAACACTATAATGTGTGGTAAATTATGATATCTTGAGGGTAGACATTTTTTTTAACAAAATCTTTCTTGTAATTTTCTGAGAAAGTTCGATTTCTCATGGAACATTTTAATTCCTCCATGGAATTTATACTCGTACAAGACTCTTCTTTAACTCGTACTCATGAGTAGAGACTCTTCTTTGGGAAAGGATTCATCTCCTCCTTTAATTGAGCCTCATGAGTAGGAGATCATTCTAAGGGAAAGGATTCATCTTAACTTTGCAAGTTCAAGTGACCTTTACTTTAATTTTAATACCTTTATTGATAATATCTAATATCAACACGTTCAACATCATTTTAGCAAAATATTATTGAAATTTAAACTAAAACGTTATATTTTCTAAAAAATAAATCTAATTAAAAATGAAATTTTGGAAATGTATTTTTAGCAATGACACGTTGCTTTTCACCCTAATCTCTTCAAAGTTTAACTGCATTGGCTTCACATTTGCATGTATAGCATTGTATTTTTTTTTGTACTTTAACTCAGATGAAAACCCGTAAAAAGGAAATGCTAAAAGTGTTATGAAGGGTTGTTTAAAAATGAGATCATCATAAAAAATTTCTATGTTCTAAGAGGAGGACCCCCAAATCTCTAACTCCTAAAGCCATGGATTTAAACCTTCACAATTTCTAGATAAGTCTAGGTGGTGTTATTAACCTTTAACTTGATTTTTAGTTTCTTTTTAATTAAGTATGAAAACATTTTCTGAGAAGTAAGTAAAACATCTCTAATTATTTTATATATTTATTTTTTTTTTATGAAAATTATGAAAAAATTTCCTTAGAAATTAAGGAAATGATGATTCTACATATATGTATTTTTTTTATGAAAATTATGAAATACAATTTAGCTATTTTTCATTTCTGAAATGTATCTTTAAATACATACAAAGATACATTCTACATTTCCAAAAACATTACTTAAAAGCAAAGTGATTTTATCATAAATAATAAAAACAAACCAAAAAAATTATGGGTTCAAAATTAACACATGGGTTACTTTTTAACTAAAAATATAACCTCAATCCAACACATAAAGTTACCCGAAAAAATTTCAAAAATAAAATAAAATATTTTAACCAATTCCACTAAAATTTGTAAGGAAAATATCTAATACTTTTAACACACAACCTTAATATTATAAAAAAACAAAATAATACAATCATAAAGAACACTTAAGTTTCAAAAAACTAACCCTATTTGAGGTTTTGGCCACTTTCTACCTAATTTGATAACTAACATGGGAGGGAATGCCACATTGCCTCTTTTAATAAAAACATCCAATACCATTGAAAATTCTCGTTAGTAATAATTTTAGAGGTTATTACATTAACAAGCATGATGCAGGAATAATATTCCAAATCCAACAAATTTTAATACACCATACATATTCTTAAATTTAAAATAATTACTCGACAAACATTTCAATATCGTATATAAAATCACATATCACAGGATCAAATGTAGAGGCATAAACTCGCAATGAAGTTGTTTAGTTACATAAGAGATCTAATTTACAGTAGAATCTAATGTAGGTATAAATTTAGTAAGGAAGTTTTCTTAGTTACACAAGATATCTATGATAATAAATAATTTCGAATAGTCACATAATAAAGATTCACCGAATAAGGAAAAAAATGAGATAGATTTAATTGTCTCGAGTTTTCCTACCTTCCTTGTATATGAATATCCGCAAAAGTATGAAGAGTCACATCCATCACCTCCCTTTATTTTTAGTGTTGGTGGCCTTAGGGTTCCCATTCAAAAGTGCAGGGAACAACTGTTACCCTCTCTTTTCATATTCCCGTTGAAATTTCTAGTCCCCGTTCACTAAAAAAATGAAGTAAATTAGAATTTGAACAACGTATTTGGGAATTTTTAAAACTAGAATATGAACAACACGTCTTAAAATTTTGAAAAATTGGGTTGCCGAATGGGGAATGTATGGTTCATATATGCTTGAAATCAATAATAAAAGTGAAGGAATTCTGATGTAAATGTAATATCTGATACCGAAGAGGAAAAGTATGTAACAAAATAAAATATTTGATTTAACTTTTAACAAGGCTCATACAGCTTTCTAAAATAGGTTGGAAATCTAATTTAGAAGAATTAACTCCAACAATTATTCTGAATTTAGCTTTCCATTTTAATCGTACTTTTCAATATTTGGGTAACTGGATAGAGGCAGCAAAGTACTTATTATCTGGCTTAACTCGTGCATATCCATCAAAATTTTGGAGAACATTTCGAAACCCGAAATGAGTTATGCTCAAATCCCTTTGAAAACAACTTGGATCACTTTCTTATGAATTTAACAAAATATTTCCTTTAAGAACATTCAAATTATAGAAATTGAGAATCGTTAATATACTTACTTGAGATAAAAATGTAGCTATATTCATCAAAGTCTCAAGCAATGTTGGGTGTGCTCTGGTTAAATATAATTATGATAAAAATGTAGCTATATTCATTAAAGTCTCGCAAGTAATGTTGTATACAACATTGCATACAATGCCACAAAATAAGAATTTGTTAGGAAAATAGTTAAAATTATCAAAAAACATAAACAAACAATGAAGAGTTTACTGTGGGTCAAGGGGCGCAAGGTGGCCCCCAAAGAGAGCTCTATGATTTCTTTCTCATAATGTGGTAGAAGACTCCTACATGGAAATTTTTGTTCTTTCCAGCTTTGCTGCTAAAGGGAGTCTTGAAATCAATAAGAAACACTTTTCTTCCACATATCCGTAGGTTTTGAGGTAAACTCACACATTCGTAGACTTCATCTAGAGTAGGGTTAGTGCATCTACATTTTGCATAATTATTCTCTGCTTTCTCTATGATTTGGGTTGGATTCTTCCTGCAGCTTTTATGCTTTTGGGTTATTCCCAACGAGCAATAGATTTTCTTATTTCACTAACTTCTAATATGTGGAGATCCAAGATAAGAAAGCTTGACCAATTTTGTTGTGATGATCTTCGAGATTGAAGACCCAGGGTATTGAAATTTAATATATACTGAATTATATGATATAAGTCAATAGCAAGTTAATTTGATTGATTTGGGGGTTTCTATTATCTTTCAAGAAGGAAATATAAGAATTATGGCACTCCCCGCGTTCCTTCCCAAATAGCTCTAAAGAGGGAAGGAACGCAGGTGCGATGTTTCAAAACATTTTTTTCTTATTTTAAAACTCGATATTAGAGTAAATGATTTGATTGTAATTTTGATAATATAATTTAATAAATACATTGAGTGAGATTCAAAATATCCACTTTATTTATAATTATGTAATAAAATAAAAGTATAATTTATTTATATTTATATTTATAATTAATCTAAATAAATTATTATCAATACACATCTATTTATGTATGAGATAATGTCATAAGAATTTATTTTTCTCGATATTTCAATCAAATATGAAATTATATATATATATATATATATATATATATATATATATATATATATATATATATATATATATATATATATATATATATATATATATATATATATATATATATATATATATCAATATATATATCAATATATATATATATATATATATATATATATATATATATATATATATATATATATATACAACTTATAAATTCCAAGTCTAATTCATAAATTTCATAAGTATGAGATTTCTTCTCATGGTGTTTGGATCTTAGCATAGTACCTAATATTTCTTACAGAATTACACTCATTTTCATATTTGAGACCATTCCATGTACAACCTAAATTTTTTAATCAACCAAATAAAAGTGATTATATATGCCTCTAATCCTTTCTCTCAATATTTACTACTCGCAGGTGTTCTCATAATAATATTAACAAACTAATAATTCAATCCATTTTTAGTTGTTAATCATACTCAATTAAATGAAACTATGTTTCAATGTACATGTGTTACTTAGCATACCTACCATTACAATATGAAACTAAATATTTATTCCAATAAACCGATGTGACGATACTCATGATCACATCTACTCAATCCATCCGTTGTTTGATTTCAAAATCATACATTTCATATAATACTCACCTACTAATTAATTGAAGGCCAACCAATACCTCAACACATCATCTAGTCACCCCCATATGTACTTCGAAATAATACAAGGAAATTCCTTTCTACTATATATTACCTTAGGAATCCTCTCCTTTATTGTGTGCTCCTCACTATTTTCCGCATAAGTTATAGTCTACAATGGAAATATAAGCAAGGAGACAAGTGGACATTTGTGTAAGATTATATCCTTCCATATCCATCAACAATATTGTCTCACACATTAGCTCTATTGGAATTCACTATCATGTACATAGCTACCCATAACATGATTTTCTGTTATACTCCATTCACTCATTATAAGTGAATCAATCATGAGATACTGGTTGAATAAAAGGATTATACAAATCTTGTCATACCAAAGATTCTTCTATTCATCATATCCAACCTAGGTAATTATTATCATACATGCATTCAATCATAAACAAATAAATGGATATATAAAGTATGCATAAAGGATTTCTTACTCCAATCATTACAAGTCATATATATTGGAATGATTAATTTTCATATTTGGATAGTTTCCTTTAGCATTCCTGATGTTAATTGATCATTTGATGTCTCGTGGGAACTCAGATGATCCCTTAATCAACCTATTGAAAAGCACCCTATCATATTTATCCTTTTCACATGGTTTTCTATCATATGCTGCTTCATCATCAACATTTTCAACAATCGTCAAGATGTTTTTTGGAACAAACTATGTGTCAATATTTTAAATGTGCAATGTTTCGAGTGGACACTCCACCCATCATGAAGGAAAAATAAATAAATAAAATATGAGGTGGGTTTATTAATGAAAATAAAATATAAAGGTAACATAAAGGAGTTAACCATGAAATAAGAAAATGGGTTCCAAGGAATGGAAAAGATCTTTAAATAATATAAAGAATTAAATATACCTTGTGCTGCAAATTTGAGGTATTACCTCTATTAAGAAGCCAACGAAGAAAATAACATTATAACCAATTAAAAGTTTCAAAAAATATTAAAATATAAATTAAAATATTGCTATTATTTTTTAAATTCAAGGTATTTGATTTAATTGCACCGTTTTAACGAGCCATGCGCTAATAAAACAATGTGGGAGCTATTTGATGTTTTGGAGAATCCTAGAATATGTAGCAAGAATAAGATTATGGAATATTTTAGATGCTAGATAATAATTACAAGAAAACATATCATAATATTTCAAATTAGAATATTTGTGTCAAACCATTATTTTCAGGATCGGGGCAGAGGGGATGAGAGGATTTTTAGTGCACTATCATATTTGAAGTCAAATTTGAGGAACTGACTTGATAAAAATATGGATATATGCCTAAAATTATATGTAACAAAGTATGACATTAACTATTTTCCATATGAAAGAGCACTAACTCTTTGGCGATCATAATGTGATAGAAGGGGCGAAGACAATACCACAAAATTCTCTAATAAAATTGATATGGAACATGATATTTTGGAGGATAAAAATTACAGTTCATGTGGAAAAGATTTTATTTAGAATGAAGCAAATGATGACGAAATTGAGAAGTGGAAAATTGATATACCACAATATTTTTTCTATTCCAATATATATGAAGTCCCAAAGGACACTTATTTTGGTATACATGTTCCATAGGTTGTGTAAGAAAAATTGAATGGAATAGTACAAATAAGGTGATTCCTTTTATCCTTCGATTAAATTTGTTGTTCCTCTATTTTTGGTGTGTGTTCTAAATTATTTATCACAACAACATTACTAATAATATATGCCAATTTGACATTGCATTTGAGGTAATAACATGTTCTATACTTTCTATCTTTTATTGTAAATACTGAATCCATATTTTCTTGCTGCAATGTTTTTTAAGATTGATGTCTTGATAATTAATTATTCCTTTATCCCTTTTCAGAGTGCGATAGAAAATGAAGCAATAATTTTACGAGGTGAGGATCTATATTTTGACATAGGTAATGTCCTTGTATTAAAGGATAAATAATTAATTTAATAAGGCTTTTACTAAGTAAGAATGTTCATTTCAATTAGATGAGTTTTTTTTTTTTGTAGCTCTAATATCTTTGTCACTCTTAATGGTTTGTTTGTTTGTTGCATTTGGATCATTTTATTAAGTTTGAAAATTTTGGGTTTATTTGCAAAACTATGATCTCTTAAATTCTTCTAGTTTTTATTTGATGTTAATTGATCCTTTTGTTAAGGTACGATTTGTTTCATCTTATTTTATTGATTTAAGGGGTTTGGTTAAAGTTAAAGATCTTTTGTTGAGTAAAAATTATATTTCGTTTTGTTTTTTTGTCATGTTCATTTGAGATTGATATGGTATTAGGATTAATATATGACTTCAATTCTTATTATCTAGGCATTCAATATGTTTTCCATAATTATTATTATTTTCTTTATATATATTTGATTATCAAAGTATATGTTTTATTTTATTTTTATTTTTATTTCCTCTCATGTTGTGGTGTCACAAAAGAATATTCACCTTTAGAATCTACTATTTTATTTTATTTTCTTTAAAAATACTTATTGTTTGTTAAGAGGAAAATGAGCTTCCGTTTAGTCAAGCGAAGAAAAAATGGTTTATGCACTAGATCCTATGTTCATCATAGAAGTCATATTATCGTGAGAAGGACATTCATCTAATGCAATTATAATTTGATACCAATACAAAACATCAAATGTAATTAGTTGAGAACGATATATCGTTTAGTGTAGTATTATTCTTCAAATGAAAACCCCTCGATGATCATTGTTTTGTGACATATTATTCCAAGTAATGAACATGCATAGACAATTTTTTATATTTGTGTTAGATTTTTTAACTCACCCATTGTAGATTTCTAATGAGTTTGTGTTATTAATTTCTTTTTTTTTCATCGTGTAGGAAATTAAGTTTCAATGCATATTCATCTTCCATTCATTCTCATTTTATTTTGTGCGATTTTTAAATAATTTTTTACCAATATAACATTATTAGAGTTGTTAAATGTAGAATAAACTACAACAACGACTACAATAGTTAGATCCAAAAGTAGGTGAAAAACCTTCATATTATGATGAAACACCATATTTTAAAGTCATAGTTTATTTGAACTTGAGGAATAAGAGAAGTATCTACCTTTAGAAAAGTGATATAAGAAAACAAAAGAATTTTATGTAAATATTCATGATTTTGGCAGAAATATTCATAGACCTTATTTTCAAGTAGCTTCAGAATATGAATTACATAGAATATGTATGTGGTTATCTAGATGCGTAAAGACCAAGTTTGAGTAAACAAATTTATTTGGTTCAACATCACATGCCTTTGGGGGTATTTTTCCACAGAATTCCCCTTGGGATGTGATACATTTGGCGGTAAAACATAATAAAAACATGAAAAAATATTTTAGTATATAACAAGAACCTAGAGCAACATTACCGTGTTTTTCCTTTCCAAAACATGGAAAATCGTATATCATGTTTTTAAATAAATATTTTTCTTATTACTACATATATGTTTCTATACATTGGTAACTAATCACTAATATTTTACAATGTTTTCTAAATTTTTAGAAGATTAATCAATAATTTTCAATACTTTATAACCTAGTGAAAATTCACCAATATTTAAGGAAATTTTATAATTTAGTGAAAGATTTTGGGTTTAAAAATTATATATGTATATTATATTAACGAAAAAATATTCTTATACATTTTTCTATATAAGATTGGGATTCACCCCATTGATTATACACATAAATTTGGGGTTTTAGAAAATTTTCCCTCGCTCGGTAACGTTCTAAGAATCTTTCGTATAATAGTATTCTCGTCAACAAGCTCTCCCAATCGTCTCCAGAGTGTTGGTTTTTTCATCGAACGTGTAGGAATTATGCAACAATGTTGCCATCTTCTTTCATTCTAAGCTGTTCAATTTTTCTCTCGTGGATTTGAAGCTTTTCTTCTTTCGACATTTGAGTCACCCGCATATATATTATCAAGTTTATCCCATACATTTTTGGCGGCTTTACAACCCAAAACCTTATGATAAGTAGATTCAATAAGTCCATCACATATACATTTCTCCTTTTCTTTTGCACACATTGATTTCAATGATTTACCTTGTTTATCCGCTATTGGTGTAAAACCATTTTGAACAATGTCCCATACTTTGTATCCTCACAACAAGAGATAGACCTCCATTCTTCCTTTCTAGAGTGCACAATTATTTTCATTGAACAAATGTAGGTGACACCATTCTTGGTATGCTCCATGACCTCCTCTAGCTATTAAAATGTTATTGAAGGAATCAAGCTCGATACCAATTGTTGGAAATAATTAGAGGGGGGTGAATCAATGTTCCTTCAATTACTATTATTATTAATTTTCCGTGTAGAGCATTAGTTAATATTCCATTATTATGAGCGTTTGTACAATGATAATAATAAACAAAAGGAACACAAATGCACACATGTTTTTATGTGAAACCCTCCAGACAAACCACTCCGAATGTTTCTCTAATAATTTTTTAATATTCAAATCCAATTGAAAAGAAATCTCCAACTTCCTGGGGACATAGAAACGAATTATTCTCCTTGTATCCCACCGGATTCGATGTCTAACGCCCGAGAATATTCAAGAGTTAAAATGAATGGATGTCAGAATACCTCTAATGAGCTACAACTCCACCGTGAAGACTACCTCTACCACCGAATTTTTCATAGGGTTTCAACGACGGGTGACTTCATGTACCACCCTAGCACCATGTTGGGAAAAATACTGAGAGGGGGCGGTGAATCAGTATTTAGGACTTTATCAAACTTTTTACTTTTTCACTCTCTAAAACCCATACGCTACTTTGCTGAATCCAACTAGCGTATACACGCGAATATGCTTCATAAAACTCACGTATACACAGAGATCTAATTATGCCATTAATTCTTCACTTATATCATTCCATCATTAATTCATTAGATGTTCAATAAACAGTAAACATGTGTAGTAAGAACAGAATAAACCATCACACATAAGCATCACACATGAACACCAGGATTTTAGGTGGAAACCCAAGTCAGGAGAAAACCACTGCTGCAGTTGCTCAGCCTTCAATATTTTATTATAGAGAAAACATCTTACAACATATGTGCTGGCGCAGCCTCCTACCAGCACGCAGGCACCCACCTGCGCTCGTTTACCGGCCTCTCCTGGAAGGGAGCTACGACCCCCTTCTCTCGTTTACTAGCCTCTCCTGGAAGGGAGCTACGACCCCCTAATCTCGTTTACCTGCCTCACCTGGAAGGGAGCTACGACCCCCTAACTGAAGGCAACAACCCTCAACTCCACCATGGACCACGTTTCATCAATTTTCACACTGGATCCAACCAAATTCAATAGAGCACAACTTGCAGACCTTGTTTCATCAAATTTTCAGACTGGACCCACTCCACACATTTAAGCTCAATCATACAACCAAACTGATATAGACATCTCAAAACTGTAGAATACAGAGCAGTAACTCAGCAGAACAGATCAGACATTTCATACCCCATGCTTCAGCAAACCCTAGTTTGCATACGCGCTTTTCTTCCACTGATCCCGCGTATATACGCGCCTTCTACCATACAAACCTGCGTATACTTCTGTACATATTATAGAGCTAATTTCACTGTGCATACACGCTTTCTCTTCAGCGAAGATGCGTATATACGCGCTTCTTATGCGGCAAACTAGCGTATGGTTCTTCAGACATTTAGGTCATTGCAATTCTTCAGAACAGACACATCACACAGATTTTACCCTTTACGTCAGCTAGATGTTTGCCTCATCTCAGATCTAATCATTCCATAAACAGATGTAGCAAATACATTTCAGATCTAGATTCCCTTCTTCATCATTTTCTTCATAGGTGATTCATGCAGTCAGATCTATCATTCAACTGTAACCCTTTCCATTCGTATATACTTCAGAGAGAAGTATTCATTCAAGCTCAAACATCTTGCACCCACACTCATCATTTGTACAATGAATTTCTTCTCTTTATATAGGTTTACCCTTTTTCAATACCATGAGCCAAAACCACATTACTTCCGATGGTATTCCTGGACGGGGTCATTTAGACGAATCATTACCCAATACAATGGGTAAATACCATGGTGGTTACCCCTGGTTTTGCACTTTATGAGCGCTTTTTCCCATACGTGACTTGGCACGTTATTACCGGCGTGCATACGCGACTTATCCTAGACAAAGCCGCGTATTCCTTGAGACATACTTTTTTCATCATAGATCTAGCACATATTGAATTCCTTTCTTCATTACCTTCTGTATTTTCTGTAGATACATCAGATTTACATTATTTAACAAGTTCATCAAGTAGGATTCCATCATCTTCATCAAGTAGGATTCCATCATCTTCATCAAGTGGGTTTCCATTCAAGGACAACACTCTATCAAGTGGGTTGTTCAACAAGGGCAACACTCAGCATCATATTTCCAACAAACATCATATCATATCAGATTTACATCATTTACCAAGTCCATCAAGTCAAGAATAACTTCATCAGGTGGATTGCCATCAAGGACAACACATGCCAACACTCTCATGTCTTCATCTTCATTCAGTGGGTTGCCATCAAGGACAACACTCTGCATCATATTGCCAACAATCTCCCCCTTTGGACTTGATGGCAACCACGACGGTGTTTGATCACCACAGCAGATAGGTACATTAAGAATAAAATGACACCATGTCACATTCCCCATTTTTGACACCATTCTTTCTCTTCATTCAAACACCATGTCACTCTCCCCCTTTGACATCAAGGGAAAAGAGCGGATCAAAACCAACACACTCTCCCCCTTTTCTCCTCCTGTAGAAGAAGCGTTCTGCAGATCTGATATATACGGAGGTGACCAAGCTCCCCCTGAGTTCATGCTGAATCTTCAAACATATTTTCCACTGAAGTACATGACTCTATGACTTTCCTATCACCAATGACTCATACTTACATCAAAGATCCATCCAAGTGGATTTACATATGAGACTCAACTACCCAACCAAGTGGGTTTACAAATTTGACTCAGCTACCCAACCAAGTGGGTTTACAAAATTTATCAAGTCCTTACATGACTGAATATTACAATTTTACATCATGGATCTCTATATGACCTTTTCATCAAACTACAAATATAACTTTAAGACCAACACCAGAAAGTCCTCAAGAAAGAGAACATATTTCAGAACCAACATAATGCCAACAATGCATTATACTCAGCAAAGCTAATGCTCCCCCTGAATCTGTGCATCCAAGCAACCTTTCCATATGACTAAGGCTCCCCCTTAGTTTGTGCATCCTGAACACTTTTACCAACAAATCATCAAGGCATATTTATCAAAACATTAGAAATAGAATTATGAGAACTGGAACACCACCAGAGATACCAAACAGTATCAGAGATACCAAACAGCACTGCAGCTGTGCTGAAGAGAGCTGACTCCAAACATAAAATTGTCAGCAATCAGACATACGCGGTTTTATGTGCATGAACTCGCGTATATACGCGACTGTGTTTCAGGAAATCTGCGTATCCAATACCATCTTCTATATTTTAACCAGATCTGATTCTCTGTGAGGCAAAGACAGTGTTCAGCTTCTTTTTGAGATGTTTGAATGCTTCCCTGGAATACATATAGATAGAACAGTGTAGTTGTGTCTTCAAGCATCATCCAATGGTTGTAGCATAAGCACATTAGAAACCAAGCCTTCAGATTCTTTGCAGCATCAATACAATCTTTCCAAGAGAAATTATCATACCATAACAACATCTTCAAATATGTGTCAATCATCCATGTGGTCCAATATTACCATGATCTTTAAGATTTAACATGAAGTAACATATGTAGGGAAAATATCTCAACCATAGTAACAAAACTCTGCATGATCTATTCTTATTTCTAAATCAAACGACTTCCAACTCATCCATGTGTGAGCACAAAAGATACTTTTCAGCAAACAGGGCTCAATATCTCATCATAATAAACCATATACCAAGTCATCATCATTTGGGCATGAGTATCACAATAACCAAAGAATAAGCAGTCATAGTGCCAACAATGCAATCATTAGTATTCAACTTGCTGTTCCCCCCCTGAACCAGTGCTCCTTCTTAACTTGTGAAACCTGAACACCTTCGGAAACAATCTCTGCATGATCTGTCCTTATCTCTGAATTATAATACTTTCATCTCAGCAATGAATACTCTTCATCAAAAAGCAAACAGGACTCATCCATGATCTTCAACATAAGAAACCAAGTATCATATCACCATTCTTTAGAACTGAGAAACTAAGCTGATACTGAGTCAATAATACAGTTATTAACAGTCAGACTGATGCTCCCCCTGAACCTCTGCTCCTGATCTTCAGTTGTCATCCCAATTCTCTTATCATAAGTGCATACGCGACTGTGTCTGCTGGAACTCGCGTGTATACACGACTTTTGTTCATATAACCTGCGTATGGAAAGTGAAGCATAGAAATTTTTCACATTCCTTCATCTCCCCCTGAAATTGTACTTCCTGTACCTGTCTTCTTCATATCAGATGCTCTGTCAGAAATACATATAACCAGAATAATCAAAACAACCATGAGAGTCATCATACATTTCTCCCCCTGTGACGATACATTATTAAATCTCATAATGTATCCCACATCATTCCTGCAGTCAATAAGAGAAGTAAGCTTCAAAAGCGAATGACTGCAGTAGGGTCAGTATTCCCTACGTTTCTGACTAGTCCTCTTCTTTTTCAAAATTTGCTTGAACTTCCTGACTGTGTGCTGAAAATTGTCCACTTTCTCAGATCTGTTCAACCTGCATTCCTTTTCTACATGTCCATACTTGTTACAAGAATAACATCTCATGTGTCCAGAGAAATAAGCATAAGAATCATAATGATTATTTCTAATCTTCCTCCTTTTACAATCAGCTGCTTTATGTCCATAATTGTTACATGAAAAACAATATCCCTTGAAGAAACCAGAGTACCTTTCTATGTAGGAACTATTTGTTTGAGGCTGAAATGATCTGCTCCTGCAAGTTGCTGTAACATGCCCATAATTATGACATTTAAAGCATTCAATGTTATTAACTGATTTCCTTTGGGATTTCATCATTGTTGGTTGACCTTTTGTCTCTTTCAACACTTCAGGTTTTGCATTGACATCCTCTGAATTTTTAGCACTTCCTTGTGAGCTAGATTCTCCTTTAACAGTTTCATGGAAACCAAGACCAAGTTTGATAGTAGGAGACCTTTGATTACTCATAATATTGTCCAAAATATTAGTACTATCTTGAAACCTCAAAAGTTTAACCTTTTCTTCTAATTTACCTTTGAGAATGTTTACCTCAACCTCCAAGGCTTGACATTGTTTTGTCATGCTTTCTTCTTTCCTTCTTCCTTCTTCTACTTGATCCTTCATATTTAGAATCTCTTCTTTCAACCAATTTTCGTTTTCTTCACATGTTTGTTGCAGCTCTTCATTCTTCTTATTTGATTTTTCAAGATCTTCTTTGAGAGAGATGATTTCTGCTTCAAGGCCTTCCTTTTCAAATGTTTGTAGAGGTTCCTCATTCTTCTTACTTGATGCTTCAAGATCTGCTTGCAGAGAGATGATTGCAGCTTCAAGTCCTTCATTCTTCTTGCTTGATTTTTCGAGATCTGCATTTATATCGTTGATTTCTGCTTCTAGTCCTTTAATTCGATTGGATGCATAAGTATGAAACCTTTGATACTTGTCCACCTGTCCATTCAGCATTTCTATTTGTTTTTCCATTTGAGAGATCATCTCTTTGTAGATAGTTTCTTGCTTATTAGATGAACTATGTAGTTCTTCAACTTTAATCTTGAGAGCTTCTTCTAGATCCACAACTTTACTTTCACTATCTTTACTATTGTTTGCACAAAGAAGATTATTACAAGGACCCCAATCACTACCTGATTCATCTTCTCCAATTTCTGCTATACATGTTTTCTGAGATATCTCCTTTCTTCGAGTAGCCTTCTTCTTTTGCTTCTTTGCCATGAGCACTTTCAGATCATGGTCATAATCTTCTTCATCTTCACTGGACACTTCATCATCATCTTCATTTGCATAATAACTCTTCCTCTTTTCAAATTGTTTCCCCTTGGCATTTTTTTCTCTATAAGGACACTTAGCAGCATAGTGACCAACTTTTCCACACTCAAAACATTTGAAGGGAAGCTTACCTTTGAATCTTCCAGTACCTAGTTGGAGTTTTCTCACGAAACTCGCTTCTTCTTCATCGGATATATAGTTGGATTCTTTGACAACTTCCTTTTCTTTTCCTCTTGCAGATACCTTAAAAGCAGCTTCTCTGATTTGAGAAGGACCTCCTTGTCTCATTTCAAAAGCAATCAGAATACCATGTAATTGAACAATAGTAAGAGTTTGCAGATCTTGCCTTTCTTCAATAGCTGAAACTTTAGAGTCAAATTTTGAAGTCAAGGATCTTAAGACTTTTTCCACCAGAGTAGTATCAGTTATGGTTTCACCCAAATTTATCATTCGATTTACAATATCGTCCAGATGTAAGAAGAAATGGGCAATACTCTCATCACTATGCATCTTCAAATTTTCATATTCAATTCTAAGAGTTTGGAGTTTTGCACTTTTTACCTTTGTGTCTCCTTCATAACTCAGAATGATTTTGTCCCATATTTCTTTTGTTGAATGTAGCTGCATCACTTTAGCAAATTTTGGTTCAGACATGCTACCTAATAAGACATTTACTGCTTTGGCATTTATTTCATACTTCTTCCTTTCTGCTGTATCAGTAGGAATACTTGCCAGATACTGATAACCTTCTTCCATGATTGCCCATACATCTGCACCAAGACTTTGCAGATATGCTTTTGTTCGTACCTTCCAGAATATCAGATTGCTTCCATTGAATAGAGGTGGCTTTATAGACATTACTCCTTCAAGACTTCCCATTGCGACGGATCTCCTTCAAGCGATCAAGCTTCTGCAAAAAGACTTGCTCTGATACCAATTGTTGGGAAAAATACTGAGAGGGGGGGTGAATCAGTATTTAGGACTTTATCAAACTTTTTACTTTTTCACTCTCTAAAACCCATACGCTTCTTGGCTGAAGCCAACTAGCGTATACACACGGATATCCTTCATAAAACTCACGTATACAGAGATCTAATTATGCCATTAAATCTTCACTTATATCATTCCATCATTCATTCATTAGATGTTCAATAAACAGTAAACATGTGCAGTAAAAACAAAATAAACCATCACACATAAGCATCACACATGAACACCAGGATTTTAGGTGGAAACCCAAGTCGGGAGAAAACCACCGCTGCAGTTGCTCAGCCTTCAATATTTTATTATAGAGAAAACATCTTACAACATGTGTGCTGGCGCAGCCTCCTACCAGCACGCAGGCACCCACCTGCGCTCGTTTACCAGCCTCTCCTGGAAGGGAGCTACGACCCCCTGCTCTCGTTTACTAGCCTCTCCTGGAAGGGAGCTACGACCCCCTGATCTCGTTTACCAGCCTCACCTGGAAGGGAGCTACGACCCCCTGACTGAAGGCAACAACCCTCAGCTCCACCATGGACCACGTTTCATCAATTTTCACACTGGATCCAACCAACTTCAATAGAGCACAATTTGCAGGCCTTGTTTCATCAAATTTTCAGACTGGACCCACTCCACACATTTAAGCTCAATCATACAACGAAACTGATATAGACATTTCAGAACTGTAGAATACAGAGCAGTAACTTAGCAGAACAGATTAGACATTTCATACCCCATGCTTCAGCAAACCCTAGTTTGCATACGCACTTTTCTTCCACTGATCCCGCGTATATGCACGCCTTCTACCATACAAACCCACGTATAATTCTGTACATATTATAGAGCTAATTTCACTGCACATACGCACTTTTTCTTCAGCAAAGCCGCGTATATACGCGCTTCTTATGCAGAAAACTAGCGTATGGTTCTTCAGACATTTAGGTCATTGAAATTCTTCAGAACAGACACATCACACATATTTTACCCTTTACATCAGCCAGATGTTCGCCTCATCTCAGATCTAATCATTCCATAAACAGATGTAGCAAATACATTTCAGATCTAGATTCCCTTCTTCATCATTTTCTTCATAGGTGCTTCATGCAGTCAGATCTATCATTCAACTGTAACCCTTTCCATTCAGATATACTTCAGAGAGAAGTATTCATTCAAGCTCAGACATCTTGCACCCACACTCATCATTTTCACAATGAATTTCTTCTCTTTATATAGGTTTACCCTTTTTTCAATACCATGAGCCAAAACCACATTACTTCCGATGGTATTCCTGGATGGGTTCATTTAGACGAATCATTACCCAAATGACCAAATTGATACCATGGTGGTCACCCACGGTTTGCACTTTAAAACGCTTTCATATGCGACTTGAAACGTTAGTTCTGACATCATAGCACCCCTAAACGGAAATACGTATGCTAAAGACATACCTCTTTTCATCAGGAATTTGTCTTTAATTCCTTTCTTCATTCATACCGTACTCCTTCATCGATGCCAGTTGCTTCATCAAGAACATATTCTATCAAAACTGCTTCATCCCAAGTAAGATATCATCATCTTTCCATACCAAGGACAGCACTACGGCATCCCTTGTTGCTAACAAACATCATTTCACTGTCAATTTACATCATTTACCAAGCCACATCGAGTCCGTTAACCCCATCGGAGGTGAATTGCCCTCGAACCTTACATGTCCATGATCTCATGTCTTCATCTTCATTTAGTGGGTTGCCATCAAGGACAACACTCTGCATCATATTTCCAACACTAATAACTAAGACCCTTTCTAAACGTAACTCCCTTTAACCCTATATTCATTATTTAGCTTTACCTTAAAAGCCATCACACACACACACACACACACACACACAAATTTATGTGTGTGTGTGTGTGTGTGTGTGTGTGTTCTGACACACATATATATTTAATTACACACAACCCACTTTGACTTTAAGGGTATCAATTATCACGATTGTTTAACTATGTTTTTTTAAGTTATGATTCACATATATGTATTGTCTAAACACACCATATAGTGTTACAATTGCACTCAACATGGTATAGCTCCTTTGTAAGTGTTATTAATCTTTATAAAAGTTTAGAACCCTTAATACAATCCTTTCAATATGATTGCACATTTCATGGCATGAGTTTATACGACTCACCTTCTACATCATTCCATAACTTGAAATGTTTACACAACCCTTATAAAGAGTCATCACCACATTTATATGCATTTATTTGAATCCTTTTTATTAACCCATTTCTCAACGTATCATGTCCATTAATCATTTATAAATGCTGAGAACGGGGTCTTCTGCGGGTATCACTCTATGGCTATTTGGTTTGACATTTGACCTCACCCAGGTCTTATCACATAGTGAGCAACATTAGAACTCACTTCTCACTCCTTATTAAAATTTCCAGCCCTTATGTAAGACCTTTATACCACCCATTTAGTTAATCCTTCCAACATGGACTTTTAAATGGACTAACTATATGATAACCAACATATATAACGCATCAGGGTTAATAATTTATGGAATTCACTAGTTTTAATTTGTACTACTCAGTAACGATGAAGTTAGAAATAATGACCTTGTTGGACTTCGAGGCTTAATAGTTGCTATGGTTTAATTTGTGCAGCTTCGTCATATAAGCATGTAAAGATATCCATACATGATCTACCTCAAGATCTCTTGACATTTAATTCATAGTACCAACTCACATGGCTCATCTGGTTATTGATAAAACCCTCCAAATCATGGGAAATTCATTCCACTCTAGATCTCAGACACGTGGATGGTTATCATCAAATCAATGTTAGGATTTGGAGCTCCATAAAGGATTTTGTTTTTGACTCATTCTTATTTTTCACTCCCCGCCTAAGTTGAATGCTCTCTGTTCTACATCGCCTCATATTTGCTTTACTGTGAATCCATTTCATTCTTTTTTCTTCTATGATGGAAAGACTAGCTAGAACGCTTGAGTAGAAAGATTTATTTTTTACCTGAAGACTCATTACACATTGTCATGGTAAGACGTCACGTAGCCATATTTTATTAATGATTCTTATATTCGTTCATTTTGGTTTAGTTCACTTTGTTTCATTAAAGTTGTTGTTTCCTCAAAGTAAATTTTATGTCTGCGCCGAACCCAAAAATGATAGATACGTTCTTCCATAGTTGAATTTCTCGTAAGCGGGGTTTTAGCAGATTATTTCTGAGAACTCTAGAACTCTCATTTGGATACTCATTTTCATTCCAGTAACCGTGACCTAAATTTGAGTTCCTTTAAGAAATATTATGGTAAATGTAAAATATGTCTTGAACTTTGAAAGTTTAGCTATAGCTATTGGTGAAGCCTCGACAGTATCTGGTCATACAGTCAATCTGAAATTTTCATCTACATTCTTGTAGTTATGACTTCCACTCTCAGACTTTTCGATAGTGGTTTACATTGTTTAGTTTTCAAATACATTTTAATTTGGAGATTCATGATACCATATATGGTATGGAATTGTTTGTCTCAGACATCTCCTATCCGTGTTCACTCCAGGATAGGAATGTATTTGCTAGTTTTAATATACTTCTTACTGTTTCACAAAAGTATGTTTATATTTAGTTTAAATTATGTATGGAACTCCTTTAAGCATGCATAATATAACAAAATCTATGTGAAATGAAGACAAACAACCAGGAAGCCTCCGTCTCGTCCTTGGGTTGTCATCCGACAACCATATGAAAACTACAGGTAATTTCATATTCCACTTTATCTCTTTTAAACCATGGTTTTATTTTACGGTTACCTGTATTTTGGTAGCTTTGTTAGCAACTGGTTTCCTTTTAAATGATTTTTACCATAATTGTGTCCCAATTTACAATTCCTCCTTGATTTTTACCAAGTATTAGATTTCTCTCATTCATTTCAAAGAAAACTCGGGTTCCCATTTTGGGATCTAGCTAAATTGGAATACTATTTTTTTTTTTAAATTTGTATTCAATCTAGTATTATTTATATGATGTTTCTTCTCATGGTTTCATTTATTGCTCCATACTTTCCAGCGTTTCAACTATTGTCATGCATATATAATTTCCTTCACCTCATACAAGAACAATGCCAATTTCCTTATGTTGAATGTATAATAATAATTTTCTGATATTCTAACCTAACAATTGTAAATTAATTATTTTCTAATTTGGTTGTACAATCCACTGTTCACTATAATAATAACCTCTTTTCCCCTTTATTGCAGGTGGATGTCCTACCTCTATCTATAAGGTAATTATTTACCCTGATAGTTTTTCCTTTAACATCTGTTCAGGTTTTCTGTTATGCTTATATTGTTTAGCTAATATATCGCCTCTGTCTTATGTAGGTACCATTTAAATTACAATAGGTTTGCATATTGTTGTCATAACTTATGTTCGATCATAATGATGGATTTTCTTCTGTTTAGGTTGGTCAAGAAACCTACCTTGGAGCATTCTGAAATACTATCCTAGTATAGTTACATAGTTATTGTTTAGTTTATATTGTATGAGATTGAGTTCTCCCTTTGTATAATGTAATGATACCAAGTTTAGTTATGGACTCTATAATTATTTGGATGTAATATTTAACCTACATAGCTCTGTAATATTTTTAAAGAACTTATTTCATCTCTGATGAATTTATATTTATAGTTCAGAAGTAATAGTTTGCTTAAAGACTGTAATTCAGGGTTATAATAATTGCTAGTTTATTCTTGCAAATTATTATATTGACAATCTCAATGCTTGTACTTTATTTCTCAATTCTATTACTGTTTCTAATTTACTTGAATGGCTAAGGTTAATATGCATTGTTCTACATATTTAATTAACTTCTACATTAATTGGGTTATACAATTTCATGCTAATGCTAAGACAGTAATATAATTCAGAACTAAATTCCTGGGAGTCACCTAACCTCAGATTTAAATCTTCATTAAGGTTTAGATATTCTGAGAGTTGGTACTCTACAGATTTATTTCTATGCAACAATACAAAGACAGACTATATTTGTTATAGTCTACTCTTTTCAATGTACAGACCTCCCACATGATTTATACTTAGCGTTAATTGCAGAATATCTACTCATGTCCATATTTAAACAAGCTCATTTATATATACTATCTTAATTCATGAAATTAATTGGTACCTACCACTTAAGGTATACAAGGTTCCACCCAACGTTTGAGCTCTTTCTCTACAACTCCCCCCGAGTAGAGATCAAATACTCCAGTAATAGACAACCCCTCGTCTATCTTGAATCTACTTATTTAAGCCTGATTTCCCATCAACTTGTTTCATTAACTGTGTCCAGTAAAATCAAGATGATTTTTCCTTTTTGCCCAGGTTTTCCTTTTGTTTCTTTCACAAAAGTACTTTAAAACTAACTTTTCCTCTTTCTATCTTAATTCCACCTCTTCCTAGTAACTTCCTCTTTACTAGAGTAGCTTCTTATATTTTTATCTCTAATCTAATTTTTAATTTATTTCCTCCTAGGATTTTTGGAGAACTGGAAAAGCCTTATGAAACTTATCCATCCTCATGGATTTTATTTCCAGATCTCTAATCATAAAATAATAAAATTAAAAAAATTAAAATTAAAATAATAAAATAAATCCACAAAATTGTTTTCCTTTGGGGTCCACTGTACCCTTTAGGACTTGTTTAAATGTCTAATAAAAGCATAGAACTTTGGGACATTACAAAACTTGTGCAAGGAGATAAGGTTGAATTTGACAGAAATACTCCTCTATAAAAAATTTATATGACAAAGAGATAATTTTGACTACCATTAAACTTGAATGAAAAGGAAATATGGTCAAATTCAACCTAGGATTTGTTCACATATATTCACATTTCCAATGTACCAATGGCATTGAACCTTGTTTTTCCTCTCTTCATCTCCATTAGCATTTGACCTTAACACATCTATTCATTTCATCTTCATTAATGTTTGTGTTGGAAATATGATGCCGAGTGTTGTCCTTGATGGCAACCCACTGAATGAAGATGAATACATGAGATTGTTGGCATGTGTTGTCCTTGATAGAAATACACCTGATGAAGTTGTTCTTGACTTGATGGACTTGGTAAATGATGTAAATTTGATATGAAATGATGTTTGATAGCAATATGATGCTGAGTGTTGTCCTTGAAAGGCAACCCACTTGATAAAGATGATGGCAACTTACTTGATGAAGTTGTGCTTGCTAGAATATGTTCTTGATGAAGAAAATATGATGTATCTACAGTGTGTACAAAAGGAAATGAAGAAAGGAATTCAGAATGTGCTCAAAGTATGATGAAAAGAGTATGTCTCTATGTATACGCGGATCTGTCTAAGGGAAGTCGCGTATGCACGCGGAAAAGAACGTTCCAAGTCGCGTATGGGCAAAAGCGCTCAAAAAGTGCAAATCCAGGGGCCCGTGGTGTTGAAGGCTCATGGTATTGATGACTCGTGGTATTGAAGACTCATGGTATTGAAGACTCGTGGTATTGAAGGCTCATGGTATTGATGACTCGTGGTATTGAAGACTCATGGTATTGAAGGCTCATGGTAGTGGTTTGACTCGTGGTATTGAAGGCTCATGGTATTGGTTTGGCTCGTGGTATTGAAGGCTCATGGTATTGTTTTGGCCCATGGTATTGAAAAATATAAACCTATATAAGGAGAAGAAATTCATTGTGCAAATCACAAGTGTGGGTGCAAGATGTCTGAGCTTGAATGAATACTTCTCTCTGAAGTATATCTGAATGGAAAGGGTTACACTTGAATGATAAATCTGAATGTATGATGCACCAATGATGAAGAAGGGGATCTAGATCTGAATTGCTCTTGTATTTGCTAGATCCGATTATGGAAGGCTTAGATCTGTGATGAGGCGAGCATCTAGGCTAACATCTCGTCTAAGTGAAAGGTATGAAATATCTCATCTGCTTCGCCGTGTTTCGATATCCTGACCGCGGTTGATAAGTATCTCTGGTGATGTATGTTTCAGGTTAAAAAGTATGGAAAGGGTCCAAAGGGGAAATTGATGAAACGTGGGTCCAAGGTGGTGCCGAGGGTTGTAGCCTTCAATGGGGGTCGTAGCTCCCTTCCGTGTGAGTCGGAACAGACGGGGTCGCAGCTCCCCTTCCGTGAGAGGCTGAAACGCAGTCGTGCTGGAGCTCCCTTCCAGAGAGGCCTAAATCATGGCTGGTAAACGAGCGCAGGTGGGTGCCTGCATGATGGTCAAGTCTGCGCCAGCACATTTGTTGTAAGATGTTTTCTCTATAATAAAATATTGAAGGCTGAGCAACTGCAGCGGTGGTTTTCTCCCGATTTGGGTTTCCACCTAAAAATCCTGGTGTTCATGTGTGATGCTTTGTGTGATGGTTTATTCTGTTCTTACTGCACATGTTTACTGCTTATTTGATGAATAAATGATGGAATGGTTTAAGTGAAGTTTAATGACATATCTAGATCTCTGTGTATACGCGAGTTTCATAAAGGGGATCCACGTATATACGCTAGTTTATTGAAGGAAAGTAGCGTATGGGTTTTAAGGAATGGAAAAGTAAAATGATTTGATTATGTAGTAAATACTGATTCACCCCCCCCCTCTCAGTATTTTTCCCAACAATTGGTATCAGAGCAGGTCCTTGTGGAGAAGCTTGATCGCTTAAAGGAGATTCATCGCAATGGGAAGTCAAGAAGGAATAATGTCTATAAAGCCACCTATATTCAATGGAAGCAATCTGATATTCTGGAAGGTACGTACAAAAGCATTTCTGCAAAGTCTTGGTGCAGATGTATGGGCAATCGTGGAAGAAGGTTATCAATACCCGGCAAGTATTCCTACTGATGCAGCAGAAAGAAAGAAGTATGAAACCAATGCCAAAGCAGTAAATGTTTTGCTGGGAAGCATGTCTGAATCAGAATTTGCTAAAGTGATGCAGCTACATTGAGCAAAAGATATATGGGACAAAATCATTCTGAGCTATGAAGGAGATACAAAGGTAAAAAATGCAAAACTCCAAACTCTTAGAATTGAATATGAAAGTTTGAAGATGCATAGTGATGAAAGTGTTGCCAGTTTCTTCCTTCGTCTAGATGATGTTGTCAATCGAATGAGAAATTTGGGTGAAACTAAAACTGATACTGCTCTGGTTGAAAAAGTCTTAAGATCCTTGACTCCAAAATTTGACTCTAAAGTCTCCACTATTGAAGAAAGGCAAGATCTGCAAACTCTTACTATTGTTCAATTACATGGGACTCTGACTGCTTTTGAAATGAGACAAGGAGGTCCTTCTCAAGTAAGAGAAGTTGCGTTTAAGGCTTCTACAAAAGGAAAGGAAAAGGAAGTTGTCAAAGAATCAGGCTATATTTCCGATGAAGAAGAAGCAAATTTCGTAAGAAAACTCCAACTAGGAACTGGAAGATTCAAAGGTAAGCTTCCCTTCAAATGTTTTGAGTGTGGAAAAGTTGGTCATTATGCTGCAAAATGTCCTTATAAAGGAAAAGAAGTTGTTAGAAGGAATAAGAAGAGATCTAGCTCTAAGAAAAGTTACTATACTAATGAAGATAGTGATGGGTCATCTAATAGTGAGGAAGATTGTGAAGAAGATCTTAGACTTCTCATGGCCTTTGAACAAAAGGAAGAAAAGGATATGTTTATGGATGCTCTAGACGAAAATGATTTTCTTGAAGAAAATAATCAACTCAAACTTCGCTTAGAAGATTGCAAAATTCTCTTAGAAGAACAAAGGTGATCAGAGAGACTGTTGAAAAGCAGCTTGAAGAAGCAAAGAAACATATTGAAAAGCTAGAATGTGAAGTGGTAATTCAAAGAAAAGAAGTAGAGAAAGCAAAGACCTTGAATCTTAGATTTGCTAAAGGATCTGAAACCTTAGATGAGATTATCAAGGTACAACGTTCTCCTCTTATAAAGACAGGTCTGGGATATACCGGGGAATCTTCTCAAACTACAGCACCAAACTATCTAAAAGCAGTTACAGGTGGTTTACTACATTCATCCACTCAGCAAGGGAATAGAGGATCTCTACAGGGAAAGAAGGACCATCTCAATTCAAGGAACACTAACAGGGATAGCTTTCAAAGACTCTACAACCAACAGGTAAACTCAAATAGAAGATTCCATGATCGTAGAAATTTCTACTTCAATGGGCAATGTTTCACTTGTCACAATTTTGGTCATAAAGCTATTCAATGTGTGGCATATAAAACCATCATGACAAGAGAAGCAAGAAAGAAAAGGTTGGATAATGAACCAAAGAAGAATACCTATAACAATTTTTCTCCTCTTCAAAGTGAAGTCGAATGTACTTATTGCAATAACTTTGGCCATGAAGAATCTGAATGCAGGAACAAGATCCAGCCTAAAGAACATGTTCCCTCAAGCTCTAAAGTGTGGAAGAAGAAAGAACCGCCGGTTGAAAATTGTGGGATAGCATTATTTGCTGAAGGTGAAGAAAATCAATGGTACATTGATAGTGGGTGCTCAAGACACATGACAGGTGACAAAAGCAAACTTCATACTTATAATGCTCTAGAAAAGAAAAAGAAAGTTACATTTGGAAATGATACTCCTGCTGTAATTAAAGGAAAAGGGTCAGTATTTCTAAAAGAAAAGGTGAAGGCTAAAGATGTCATGTATGTGGATGGATTAAGGCATAACCTATTAAGTGTTAGCCAAATGTGTGATCAAGGAGCAGAAGTGGTCTTCAGTTCCAAAGAATGTATGGTTCGTGATCTTGATACAGGTAAAATCATTATAAAAGGAAAAGGAAATCCAAGCAACCTGTATGTACTAAACGGCATAGATCAATGTTACTTGAGCAAGTCTTCAGAAAATTGGCTATGGCATAGAAGGCTGGGGCATCTGAGTTTCTCTCAAATCAACAAAGCAAACAGACTTCAAGCTGTTCGTGATCTTCCCAAGGTCAATCGTCCAGAAAATACCATATGCAAATCTTGTCAATTTGGTAAGCAGACTAGAGTTCGATTTAATGCCAAAGAAGGATCATCAAGTAAGCCTCTTGAACTCATTCATACTGACATCTGTGGACCTATGAGGAAAAGGTCATTACGTGGGGAAGAATACTATATCCTATTATCGATGACTACTCCAGAATGTGTGAGATCGCATTTATTAAACACAAAGATGAAGCTTTTGAAAAATTTCAGAAGTTCAAAGCTCCGGTAGAAAATGAATTGGATTCAAAAATCAAGTGTCTTAGATCTGATCGAGGTGGAGAATATTCATCAAATGAATTCTTTGAATTTTGTGAACAACATGGCATTAAAAGACAATTCTCTGTAGCAGGCACTCCACAACAAAATGGTGTAGCAGAAAGAATGAATAGAACAATTGTTCAAATGGCTAGAGCTATGATGGCTGACTCTAATGTTCCTGACATGTTCTGGAGTGAAGCAGCACGTATAGCAGTTAACATTCTGAATAAAGCTCATGTTCGGGTAAATAGTGACAAAACTCCATATGAACTCTGGTATGGTAAGTCTCCCACTGTAAAGCATTTTAAAGTTTTTGGAAGTAGATGCTTTATCAAAAATAATGATGAAAAGCTTGGCAAGTTTGAACCTAGATCAGATGAAGGGATACTTCTTGGTTACTCTTCTTCAAGCAAAGCATTCACATGTTACAATAAGAGGCTTCAAAAGGTTGTTGAATGTATTGATGTTGTTATTGATGAGTCTCCTGCATCTTCTAAAGAAGAAAAACAAACAACAGAAGAAGATGATAGCAACATATGGCCTTCTACATCAGATGGAAATGATATAGGCAGTGAATCCAATGAAGAACCTGAAAATGATCTATCTGAAAAAGCTCCATCCAGATATGTTCAAAACAATCATCCTGAATCTCAAATTTTGGGAGACAAGGAATCAGGTGTACGAACAAGGAGAACTCTTGCGGGATCTTCTAGTAATTTGGCACTTCTATCCACAATTGAACCACCCAATGTCAATGAAGCTAGCAAATATGAATGTTGGAATAATGCCATGGATGAAGAAATTGAGCAAATTGAAAAGAATGACACTTGGGATTTGGTACCAAGACCTCATGATAAAAATGTCATTGGAACTAAATGGATCTTCAAGAACAAGTTAAATGAGAATGGGGATATTGTAAGAAACAAAGCTAGACTGGTTTGCAAAGGGTATACTCAACAAGAAGGTATAGACTTTGAAGAAACTTTTGCTCCTGTAGCTATACTTGAAGCCATAAGAATGTTTCTTGCTTTCTCAAGCTATCAACGAATCAAAGTTTATCAAATGGATGTTAAGTCTGCTTTTCTTAATGGTGACCTAGAAGAAGAAGTATATATAGAACAACCGGAAGGATTCATTTTGGGAAATGATGCAAATCTTGTTTGTAGACTTAAAAAGGCTCTGTATGGACTCAAACAAGCTCCAAGGGCTTGTTATTATCGTCTTGACAAATATCTTCATCAACAAGGATTTTCAAAGGGGTCTGCTGATAGCAACTTATACACAAAAGTTGAAAATGATAAACTATTGATTGTAGTTGTATATGTTGATGATATCATTTTTGGGAGTAACGAAGAATCTATGAGTCAAAAATTTGCTTCTGTCATGCAGCAAGAATTTGAAATGTCTTTACTTGAGGAACTAACATTTTTTCTTGGCTTGCAAGTGCATCAATCTACAGATGGTATATTTCTATCACAAGCAAAATATCTTAAGCAAATTCTGAAGAAGTATGGCATGGAAGAATGCAAACCTGTAAGTACACCAATGATAACCGGATGCAGTCTCAGTTCTAATGATGATTCTCCCACTGTGAATCAACCAGAATACAGATCGATGATTTGAAGTCTACTTTATCTCACTGGGACCAGACCAGACATTATGCATGCTGTTGGGATTGTTGGACGATTCCAAGCTAATCCAAAAGAGTCTCACCTTCAGGCTGTCAAAAGGATATTCAAATATCTACAAGGAACTCAAGACTTTGGTCTATGGTATCCAAAGGATGATGATCTTACTCTTCATGCTTACAATGATGCAGATTGGGCTGGAAGTGTTGATGATCGGAAAAGCACTAGTGGTGGTGCATTTTACATGGGGCCCCGGTTAGTATCTTGGTTCAGCAAGAAGCAAAATTCTATTGCCTTATCAACAGCTGAAGCAGAGTATGTAGCTGCCGCATCTTGTTGCACTCAACTCCCATGGATGATGCAAACCTTGCAAGATTTTCAAATCAAATGTGAAACTCCTATCTCCATTATGTGTGATAATACAAGTGCCATCAGTATCTCAAAGAATCCTGTTATGCATTCGAAAACCAAGCACATTCCCATCAAATATCATTTCCTACTTGAACAAGTGCTTGAGCAAAAAGTGAAGTTGGAGTATGTTACCTCCAAAGAACAAGCTGCTGATATCTTTACCAAACCTCTGCCCAGGGAAGCGTTCGAGCATCTAAGACAGAAGCTGGGAGTGTTCTCTGCCAGTCAAAAGAAAAAATCTGCATAAATTTTAGAAGGTGACTTTGGATACGCGGGTTTCCTGAAACACAGTCGCATATGTACGCGAGTTCATGCACAGAAAACCGCGTATGTCTGATTGCTGACAAATTTTTGGTTGGTTCAGCTCTCTTCAGCACAACTGCAGTGCTGTTTGGTATCTCTGATACTGTTTGGTATCTCTGGTGGTGTTCCAGTTCTCATAATTTTGTTTCTAATGTTTTGATGAAGATGCCTTGATGATTTGTTGGTGGAAGTTTTCAGGATGCACAAACTAAGGGAGAGCCTTAGTCATTTGGAAAGATTGCTTGGTTGCACAGATTCAGGGGGAGCATTAGCTTTGCTGACTATAATGAAGTGTTGGCATTATGATGGTTCTGAAATATGTTCTCTCTCTTGAGGACTTTCTGGTGTTGGTCATAAATGGTCATATTTGTATTTTGATGAAAAGGTCTTATTGAGACCCATGATGTAAAATTGTAATATTCAGTCATGTAAGGACTTGTCAAATTTTGTAAACCCACTTGGTTGGGTAGCTGAGTCAAATGTGTAAACCCACTTGGTTGGGTACTTGAGTCTCATATGTAAATCCACTTGGTTGGATAATTGATGTAAGTATGAGTCTTTGGTGATAGGAAGTTCATAGAGTCATGTACTTCATTGAAAAATATGTTTGAAGATTCAGCATCAACTCAGGGGGAGTGTGGCCACTTCAGCACATATCAGATCTGCAGAATGTTTCTTCCACATGAGGAGAAAAGGGGGAGAGTGTTGGTTTTGTTCCGCCCTTTGCCCTTGATGTCAAAGGGGGAGAGTGACATGGTGTTTGAATGAAGAGAAGTTAAAGATGTCAAATAATGAAGAGAAGTTAAAGATGTCAAATATTTGGGAGAGTGACATATTTGGGGAGAGTGACATGGTACCTATCTGTTGTGGTAACCAAACACCATCGTGGTTGCCATCAAGTCCAAAGGGGGAGATTGTTGGAAATATGATGTAGAGTGTTGTCCTTGATGGCAACCTTTGAATGAAGATGAATACATGAGATTGTTGGCATGTGTTGTCCTTGAATGAAATACACGGTAAGTTGTTCAGAACTTGATGGACTTGGTAAATGATGTAAATCTGATATGAAATGATGTTTGATAGAAATATGATGCTGAGTGTTGTCCTTGAAAGGCAACCCACTTGATAAAGATGATGGCAACTTACTTGATGAAGTTGTGCTTGCTAGAATATGTTATTGATGAAGAAAATATGATGTATCTACAGTGTGCAATAAAGAAAGGAATTCAGAATGTGCTCAAAGTATGATGGAAAAATTATGTCTCTATGAATACGCGGATATGTCTAAAAAGAACGTGATAAGTCGCGTATGGGAAAAAGCGCTCAAAAAGTGCAAATCCAGGGGCCTGTGGTATTGAAGGCTCATGGTATTGTTGACTCGTGGTATTGAAGGCTCATGGTATTGATGACTCGTGGTATTGAAGACTCGTGGTATTGAAGACTCGTGGTATTGAAGGCTCATGGTATTGATGACTCGTGGTATTGAAGACTCATGGTATTGAAGGCTCATGGTATTGGTTTGACTACGTGGTATTGAAGGCTCATGGTATTGGTTTGACCCATGGTATTGAAAAAGGGGCTCATGGTATTGACAAAGGGTAAACATATATAAGGAGAAGAAATTCATTGTGCAAATCATGAGGGTGGGTGCAAGATGTCTGATCTTGAGTGAATACTTCTCTTTGAAGTAGATCTGAATGGAAAGGGTTACACTTGAAGATAAATCTGAATGTATGATGCACCAATGATGAAGAAGGGGATCTAGATCTGAAATGCATTTGTATTTGCTAGATATGATTATGGAAGGCTTAGATCTGTGATGAGGCGAACATCTGAGCGAACATCATACGAAGTGAAAGAGGTATGAAATATCGATACGACCTGGCACATGTTTACGATATACGTCTGTGTTGATAAGTATACGTTGTAGTGATGTGTTTGTGCTAAAAAGTATGAAAGGGTCCGATGTAGAAAATTGATGAAACGTGGTCCAAGGTGGTGCTGAGGGTTGTAGCCTTCAGTCAGGGGGTTGTAGCTCCCTTCCAGGAGAGGCTGGTAAACGAGATCAGGGGGTCGTAGCTCCCTTCCAAGTGAGGCTGGTAAACGAGTCAGGGGGTTGGAGCTCCCTTCCAGGAGGGTGAAAATAAGCAATGGCAGTGGAATTGCTGAAGTGTTTGGTCAAATCTGCGCCCGGCCCATTTGTTGTAGATGTTTTCTCTATAATAATGAAGTGAAGGGTGAGAACTTAGCTGATTATTTGGTTTCTCTAGATTGGGTTTCCCACCCTAAAAATCCTGGTGTTCATGTGTGATGCTTTGTGTGATGGTTTGATACATTCTTCACTGTGTTTACTGCTTATTGAATATCTGATGAATAAATGATGGAATGGTTTAAGTGAAGTTTAATGACATATCTAGATCTCTGTGTATACACGAGTTTCATAAAGGGGATCCACGTATATACGCTAGTTTATTGAAGGAAAGTAGCGTATGGGTTTTAAGGAATGGAAAAGTAAAAAGATTTGATTATGTAGTAAATACTGATTCACCCCCCCCCTCTCAGTATTTTTCCCAACAGTTTGACCTTAACACATCTATTCATTTCATCTCCATTAATGTTTGAACTTGACATGCCAGATTTCAAGCCAAAACCGTAACCTTCTTGATATTAGTGTATTTTTTTTCCTAGTTGTCATGGTTTCAATATTGTGTCAAACAAAATTTAGGACGCTAGAAGTTGAATATTTTAGTTTTCAATTGTGAATGTTTCATATTTTGATGAATTCAATTTTAGTCAATATATTACTAAAAATATTGATAAATTAGTAAGTGAAACGAAACATACCTTCAATTTGAGTTTGTAGTGAGATCAAATTGAAATTCAAATTTTCACTAAATTAAGACACAACAAAATTTGTTCTTTTGAGCTTGGAAATGAAATACAAATACACTGTAGTTTTATAGAATAAATTAGTATAAATCAGCCATAGAAAAAACACATCTCTTAGACAAAAAGAGAAAAAAACACCCTCATAAATCCAATGAATGTTAAAATATCCATTAAGAATTTTGAAAATATTTTCCCATGGATAAGTCCACTCGTCAAATACATTGATTCAATATATAAAAGTATGCACACAAAGAGATCCCCTTTCCTTCAAATCAGAAGCCATCATTAAATGTGATTCAATTTACTTCATTCTCCACCATCTTCAACACCAGTCCAAACCTTTCCAACTAATTTATCGATTCATCTATTTTGAATTTCGTCATAAAATAGGAAATGCAATCACTAACCTTGAAATTTTCGTTTTCGTTCATATGAAACAATTTTTTTTGTCCAAAACGATAATGTCAACCACAATGAAACAAATAAAAAATTTGGAATACAAATAATGAAGATGCAAATTTGTCAGCGCCATTTGTCTTGCAGGATTTTTAAAATTCTGTCATCTAGGGTCCTCCATTTAATTATTTTGTTTAGTACTAGCGTTCTCCCTTTGAGGGCAGATTTGGAATTTTGACTATAATCTCTTACAAATATTCACAATTTTATAAACCTTTGGCCTCACCCTCATGTTCTCTTCGAATATCCTTTTCAAACCTGGATGATAATGGAAATATTCTTGTGATTATCAATAATGGAAATCAAGAAAATTTTTGTTCACTCTCTATTGAATATAACATCGGAGGGTGAGTCATCATGAAGAGGAAAATTCTCTAGAGATATTAAACGAAAAATAGATGCCATTCAATCCTAAAATGTTCTACCTAAAAAAAGTTGGTCGCAACAAAAAATCGATTCATGCTTTGTTTCAACAATTATTTTCTTGCAGGAATGACATATGCCGAAAAAGGTTGACTTACATAGCAGAAATAATTTTTAGGTAATGAACATGTAGCAGCAAGGCCTGAATGACTAATGACGCATGAATTTCATCTTTTTTATGTGCAAAGAAGGTGAATTGAAACTAGTTTTCAGGTGTGATCGATAGGTTGTGTTACGGAATCCATTGAAATGTTGGTTCAAATATCTTTATCGTGCTCAATTGGGGGGAAGCAATAAGTAAACGTTATCTATTTAATTTAAGGTTGATTCGATAGGATGAAATGGCCACAATTCTGGGATGTCCAATGCCAATGAATTCCTTTCATGTGATCAGGACCCGACGATTGTAGTGTTGTTTGTGGTTCCCTCAGGCCCCTATAGAGACATTACATCCGACAGAGACTTTACATATTCCATCAGGAATCGTCTTGAAAAAGGGAAATGGGGCTCTAATTATGCACAAAGGTGTCGGGTTCGAATCCAGCAAACCAATCTCTCGCAAGATAGGTTGTATGGGGAAGATAAATTTGAAACATACATGGGACAATGTGACCAATCACATGGACGACGAGAAGCCCAAGCTAATGGAATATAATGTTGAGGGTAAGGAAATTTAATATGACATTGTCTATATACACTCACAGTTCACGGAGATAAGATTCTAGTTTCGCCTACAATCACAAAGACAAAGAGAAACTGTATCATATTTCATAGCAAGAAAACGTTAATAGCAAGGTGGAAGAGACATTAGTAAGGTTTAGTGAGTTAGTTAGCTAGTTAGTTATCCTAGCATGAATGAATAAGGCATTGGATCTAAGACCATAAAACATTTCAAACATCTAACATTTGACCCAACGGCCCAAACGGAGACACAGTGGCAGCTAGGGAAGTTGTTTTCAAGGAAGAACACATTACAACATAAATCTGATTATGTAACCATATTTAGTTTTAATTAAGAAGCACATAAAAATTAATTTAAAAATACACTTACAATATAACAAAATTCTTAACCATGTATATTCACCCTCATTTTACCATTGATATTATTAACTTGAAAATACGTTTTTTTGCAATACCATGGCTTATTAATACCACATGGCCAAAAACCATAACTCATTTAAAAAATTATATATATTTTAAATATTTTATTTTATTTTTAACTTATATATTCTAAACTAAATGAAAAAAAACATCTAAGGAGGATGTTGAATGCCATAAATATTTTGACTAGATTGAAATAAAATAAAATAAAAATTAAATTAAAAAATAAAATAAAATATAATTATAATTATTAATACAACATTTTGACTCCTTCAAATTTTTACAACACTAAATTCCAATGGTAAATTAAAGAATTTGGGAAAAAGAAGGCCCGGTTCTGGAATAAAAAAAAAGGGGGTAACATATCGGAGAAGTATAGTCATGCGACTATTGGTTTCCTGTGTGAGAGGAAACCTAATCATGAGAAAATAATGCTAGAGGCACCATCCAGGTAGTGCAATTGATGAGACTAGACCTGTATACACTTGATGAGAGTTCCTTTAGCTTACTGAGATTTTGGTTGTTTCTAGATATGGCCATACGCTTATATGGCGTGCATCAAGTAGCTATGCGGGAGGATGCCGAGAAGAAAATAGATGGGCTTTCAGCAGATCATGATGATGGGGCTAAGGAGGAAGGGGAAAAAATCCTCATAGACAATATATATGAAACAGCTTCTGTAGCCAATAGCGTAGTTTCCTCGAATCTTGGATATGGGAAACAAGAAGATCTTCTTGTGGAAGAGAAACTAGAGGGGAAAATGATGGAAACTAATGAATATGAGCACGACATAGGTGAAGGAAAAAATGATACCCAAAACATTTTCGAGACAACCACCACTGCAAAGAATGCCATTTCCTCAAATATTGGATATGGAGGAACAAAAAATGTTGTGCAACATCATGAGCAGCAGATTGATAAGGTTAGCAAGGGTGATTCTAATACATAGGCAGTGACCTATAGTAATTAATAATTGTATTTAAGTTGATGGATTGCAATTTTTATTTTGGAGATGGACGAAAATAAACTGTAGCGCAACATCATGAGCAACAAATTGTTGAAATATTAAAGTCACCTGCCGTGCCTTTGTACAGGAAGGAGAAGAAAGTACAACAGCAGTAGCAGCGCAGAGTTTTGAGTGCACAACACTCTATATTAAAGAAGAATGAAGAATGTAAGGAGAAGAATTTACTGATGATGGGCCGCAACCAAGTATGACAGAGAAAGGAATTAATTTTGAAGTATGGGCGAAGTCATTTTTGACAGAGGAGCAAAGATTTCCCGTATTTCAAGTCTACGGAAGAGAAGAATTCATTAAGAAATTCATTTCGGGCTTAAAAGCCCTCAACAACCAGAATTGAAGAAAATTGAATTAAACAGGCGGAAGTCACTTATGAAGTGGAAGGACAAGTGGTCCCTACCACTTGAGCACAAAATCGCAAGATTGCATATCGCATATTTCAATGTTGTCATCGCTCTCCTCCATCGTAAGTTAGTTTGTTGCGATGTGCGATCGTCGCGCCATCGCATGATCGCACAACCGCATGTTACATATATATACGTTCCGCCCATACATGTGTTATCGCAAATGTTGAATGTTGCGATGTGCGATCATCACGCCATCGCACGATCGCAACATCGCATATTCCAATTGCTATACGTTCTGCCATCGCAAATTGCAAAATGGCCGACTGCGATGTAGTCCCCACTCGTACGTCGCGCCATGTTATATTTTTATGTGCGCAAAAGTTTTCCTTTGTATTTTGGTTTATTTATTTTTTTTATGTTTTATATGTGTTTCGTATCCACCGCACCATATAAATGAAAAAGGTCCGCGCGAATTGTAATGTAATGTTGTTGTAAACACTGTGTGAGCTCGCAGGCAAGAAAAAACACAGTAAGACCATTAAAGCACTGTTTTGTGTGTTTTTGTTGTGAGAAAGATAGAGACGATGAATTGCGTCTCATGTTAGCCGAACATTTAGGACCCCTCACTCGTTGGCTTAATCAAATAGAAGAAAGAATTTTCATGCCATCTCTGTCTGTAAGCGAAATTTCGGTTTTTAAAGCTCTCTGTGTTTAGAGGAGAGCGTCATTCTCTCCACTGTCTGCTTGGAATTTCAAATAATTCCAACATGGTATCGGAGGTAGTTCAGGCTCTTTGAAACTTTCAAGGAAGCTGAAGAAGAAGAATACTTGTTGCAGTGTTTTCTCCAGTAGCGTGAAAATCTCGACAGAAGTCACAGTCAGGTAATTCTCAAAGATAAAAGTGCAGTTGTTTATTGTTTAAGGAGTTTGTTCTTTCAAGAAGGAAAGACAATTTATTTAAGCTTAGAGTTCAGTTTTGAAGCAATGGCTAGACCAAGCACTGGTATGAGTCTTGGAAATGTTCAACTTCCACAGTTTAATGGAAAGAACTATGATTATTGGGCCATTACCATGAGAGCCATGTTTTTATAACAAGACTTATGGGAATTAGTAGAATATGGTTTTACAGAACCAGCTGATGAGCAGGCTTTTAATGCCTTAACTCAAGCAGAGAATGATGTGTTGAAGAATAATTGGAAGAAAGACTCTAAAGCTCTCTTCTTATTGTATCAAGTTGTAAATGAGAGTGTGTTTCCAAGGATAGCAGTAGCTAAGAAATCCAAGGAGGCATGGGAAACTATGAAAGTAGCCTATCAAGGTATGGAGAAAGTTAAGACAACAAAAATTCAGTTTCCGAGAAGAGATTTTGAAACTCTTTTCATGAAAGAGTTAGATAATGTAGACACATTTTTTACACATGTGATTGGTATTGTAAATCAGATAAGATCCCATGGAGAAAATCTTGAAGAAAGAAGAATCGTGGAGAAACTTTTGAGATGCTTACCCTCAAAGTTTGATGTAGTTTTTACCACCATAGAAGAGACCAAAGATCTCTCACATTTCACAGTAGATGAACTTCATGCCTCACTGATAACTCATGAACAGAGATTGAGCAGAGATGAAGACTCATCTCTTGAGCATGCCTTCAAGACGTAGATGCCTTCAGGAAGAGGAAGAGGTCAAGGTAAAGGAAGAGGAAGAGGTAGAAGCCAGAACAGAGGTGGAAGGAACAGCCCTTCACATTCACATGGAAGGAGCAACTATCAAAGTCAGAGCCATGGCCAATGCAACAACCAGCAAGGTGGACATCAACACCAACATGCTCATGGACAAAGGTATGACAAATCCAATGTCCAATGTCATTATTGCAAAAAATATGGGCACTATGCCAATGAGTGTAGAAAGAAGAAAAATGACATGAAAAATAGGCAGAATGCTAATGTAGAGAAAGAGGAAAAGAACCCAAGTAATGTGCTATTAGCTTAAAATGTAGCACAAGATAGAGAAGATGATGTTCGGTTCTTAGATTCTGGATGTAGTAATAATATGACTGGCAACAAAGCAATGTTTTCAAATCTAGATGAAGAAGTAAAATCTGAAGTGACCACAGGAACTGATACTAAGATCTCTGTCAAGGGAAAAGGCAGAGTTAGTATTCGAGCAAGAAATGGGGAGAAAAAATTTGTTCCTGATGTGTATTATGTTCCAGGTCTGAAATGTAATCTTTTGAGCGTTGGGCAGCTCATAAATAAAGGTTACAATGTAATTTTTAAAGATGATGTGTGCACAATAAAATATATACCTCCAAGTAAGAAAATTATTGCTGAAATTCAAATGACCAGCAATAGAATGTTTTCGCTCAAGCTCAATATTGACTTGAAGCAAAAAGGAAAGAGCATAGCAGCTGTAACACAAGAAGCTTTCCAGAAGGAAGAAAAATATGAAAATTGGTTATGGCACTTGAGATTTGGACATCTCAATTTCGGAGGATTAAATTTGTCGCACAGAAAAGGAATGGTAAGAGGTTTACCATTGATAGAAAATCCTGACAGCCTATGTGAAGGCTGCATCTTTGGAAAACAACACAGAGAAAGTTTTCATTCAAGGAAAAGCATAAGGGAAAAAGCACCCTTAGAAATAATTCACTCAGATTTATGTGGGCCGATGCAAACAACATCTGTTTCAGGAAGCAATTACATGCTGACCTTCATAGATGATTTCACAAGAAAAGTGTTGGTATATTTTCTGAAATATAAGAGTGAATTTTTTCAGAAATTTTTCCATTTTAAAGCTCTTGTAGAGAAACAGAGCGGGCTATACATTAAAGCTCTCAGAACCGATAGAGGAGGAGAATATATCTCAAAGGATTTTCTGCGTTTTTTCAGAGAGAATGACATACATAAGTAGTTTACCACAAGGTACACACCGCAACAGAATGGAGTTGCTGAAAGGAAGAATCGAACCATAATGGAAATGGTGAGAAGTATGATAAAGGAAAAACACTTGCCGAATGAGTATTGGGCAGAAGCAGCAAACTGTGCTTTGTATATTTTAAATAGATGCCCCACAAAAGCAGTGAAGAACAAAGTTGCAGAAGAAGCGTGGAGTGGCAGAAAACAGGGAGTCACCCACATGAGATTTTTTGGATGTGTAGCATATGTACACATTCCAGACAAATTGAGAAAGAAATTGGATAGTAAGGGGGATAAGTGCATTTTCCTTGGATACTGTGAAGATTCCAGAGGATACAGATTGTATAACCCATCCACAAAGAAGTTTGTAATAAGCAGAGATGTGCAATTTATTGAAGAGGAAGCGTGGGATGGAAGCATTGAGAAAACAGTAAACATTAAAAACTGTTTATCTCATGATGAAGATGAAGGAGATGTGGTTGAGATTAATAACCCATCTGTTGCACAACCTCCACCAACACAAGGATAGCAAGGGACACCTCAAGCAGCAGCGAGAACACCCTTGAGAAGAAGTGGGAGTGCATCTCCAAGCACACCACATGGAGCAGAAATGAGTGCTTCATCAAGCACGTCTACACCAAGTGAATGAGGAACAAATTTCAGAAGTCTCAGAGAAATCTATGAGCAAGCAGCAGCAGATGAAGGTATGAATTCCTTATTTTCTTTGTACTGTCAAGTTGATGATCCTATTCATTTTGAAGATGCTATTAAAGATAGAAAATGGATAGAAGCTATGGATGATGAAATTAAAACCATAGAGAAGAACAAAACATGGGAGTTGGTTGATCTCCCAGAAGGTAAAGAAGTCATTGGTGTAAAATGGGTATATAAGACCAAAAGCAATGCTGAAGGAAAGATAGAAAGACACAATGCCAGACTTGTCGTCAAGGGATACAAGCAGAAGCAAGGAATTGATTATGAAGAAACTTTTGCACCGGTTGCTAGAATGGAAACCGTGAGAGCAGTGCTATCCATAGCAACACAAAACAAATGGAGAGTATACCAAATGGATGTAAAATCTGCATTTCTAAATGGAGTTTTAATGGAAGAGGTATATGTGGAACAACCTCTCGGATATGAAAAGAAAGGCCAAGAGCATAAGGTCTGCAGATTGAAGAAAGCTCTTTATGGGCTGAAGCAAGCGCCAAGAGCATGGTACAGTAGGATAGACTCTTATCTACTGGAAAATGGATTTGAAAAGTGTGATGGAGAACCCACCCTCTACATCAAAGAAAAGGATGGTAAGATGCTCATTGTTGTTTTATATGTTGATGATTTATTTTTTATAGGTAATGATGATTACCTTGTTGAAAATTTTAAAACAGTCATGAAAGATGAATTTGAAATGACTGACATGGGTTTGTTGAGATACTTCTTAGGAATAGAAGTAGAGAAAAATGAGAAAGGGATTTTTATTTCTCAAGCAAATTATGTAAATCAGGTTTTAGAAAGATTTAATATGCAGGAGTGCAAAGCTGCAATTACTCCCACAGTAATGGGATTGAAGTTGAGAAAAGATGACAACAGCAAGGATGTTGATCCAATTTTGTATAAAAGCATAGTTGGCAGCCTCATGTATTTGACTGCAACTAGGACAGATACTATGCATGTTGTTAGTTTAATTTCTAGATTTATGGAGAAGCCAAAAGAAGCACATTAGCAAGCAGCAAAGAGAATTCTGAGGTATGTGAAAGGAACAAAAAGATTTGGTATTTTATATGCTACTTCAGAAAATTCAGAATTAGTTGGATACACTGACAGTGATTGGGCTCGAAGTGTAGATGATCGGAAAAGCACTTCCGGTTATGTTTTTTATATGGGTTCAGGAGCCATTTCATGGGCTTCTAAGAAACAACCTATTATCTAATTATCTATAGCAGAGGCAAAATATGTGGCAGCTACAGCAGCAGCTTGTCAAGCAATTTGGATGAGAAGAATGTTGAGAAGTTTGTGCCAAGCACAGGTAAAGGGCACTGTGATTTATTGTGACAATAGCTCAGCTATTGCATTGTCAAAGAATTCTGTGTTTCATAAGAGAACGAAGCACATAGACACAAAATTTCATTATATCAGAGAATTGGTGAATAATGGAGAAATTATTTACAACATTGTAAAACAGAGGAGGAATCTGCAGATATTTTGATAAAGCCATTGGGACAGAAAACATTTGAATTTTTAAGAAAATGCCTCGGTATGATGGACAACCCAGCAGCTGACTTTAAGGGGGAGTGTTGAAATATTAAAGTCACCTGCCGTGCCTTTGTACAGGAAGGAGAAGAAAGTACAGCAGCGCAGAGTTTTGAGTGCACAACACTCTATATTAAAGAAGAATGAAGAACGTAAGGAGCAGAATTTACTGATGATGGGCCGCAGCCAAGTATGACAGAGAAAGGAATTAATTTTCAAGTATGGGTGAAGTCATTTTTGACAGAGGAGCGAAGATTTCCTGTAGTTCAAGTCTACGGAAGAGCAGAATTCATTAAGACAGTCATTTCGGGCTTAAAAGCCCTCAACAACCAGAATTGAAGAAAATTGAATTAAACAGGCGGAAGTCACTTATGAAGCGGAAGGACAAGTGGTCCCTACCACTTGAGCGCAAAAGCGTAAGATCGCATATCGCATATTTCAATGTTGTCATTGCTCTCCGCCATCGCAAGTTAGTTTGTTGCGATGTGCGATCGTCGCGCCATCGCACGATCGCACAACTGCATGCTACATATATATATGTTATGTCTATCCATGTGTTATCGCAAATGTTGAATGTTGCGATGTGAGATCGTCGCGCCATCGCATGATCGCAACATCGCATATTCCAATTGCTATACGTTCCGCCATCGCAAATCGCAAAATGGCCGACTCCGATGTGGTCCCCACTCGTACGTCGCGCCATGTTATATTTTTATGTGCGCAAAGGTTTTCCTTTGTATTTGGTTTATTTATTTTTTTATGTTTTATATGTGTTTCATATCCGCCGCGCCATATAAATGAAAAAGGCCCACGCGATTTGTAATGTAATGTTGTTGTAAACGCTGTGTGAGCCCGCAGGAAAGAAAAAAAATAGTAAGACCATTAAAGCATTGTTTTGTGCGTTTGTGTTGTGAGAAAGACAGAGATTTGTTTTAGCACTACGTCTGTAGCAGTCAAACACATTTTTGTGAATCCCTCACTGTTGAGGAAGAAATTTGTAACAGTTTTTTTTAAGTTTTGTTAATCAAATAGAAGAAATAATTTTCATGCCATCTCTGTCTGTAAGCGAAATTTTTGTTTTTAAAGCTCTCTGTGTTTAGAGGAGAGCGTCATTCTCTCCACTGTCTGCTTGGAATTTCCAATAATTCCAACACAAATTGATAAGGTTAGCAAGGGTGAATTTAATACTTAGCCAGTCACTTATAGTACTTAATAATTTAATTTAAGTTCATGGAGTGCAACTTTTATTTTTAATATTTTGTTGATGGGTTGATTTACATTTCAAATAAGGAGTCCAGATCTAGATAAAATGATGAAATAATCCTGGCACTAATAATGTTAGAACCATAGAAAACAAAGATTGAAAGAAATGGCAGTTCCTACCGATTCGGCATGAAACTCTTCGAAACGTCACCAACTAACATATCAACATATTTTTTTCAATTTCAGAACTTTTCATAAACTATATATTCCATGAATTTCTTGTCGAAACCATATTTAGTCTCTTTTCATGAGTTCCATTTGTTCCTAAACAACAGTTGGCAATGGACAATAGTCGGCAATGAAAAGACAAGAACCTAGCAACGCAATGTCAAGAAAACAAAATTTGTCAAACAATTTTGCTACAATTGTATGGAAGGCAGATAACCATTTTATATTGGCAGAACTAAAATAAGCTTACCAGAGTTTTTGTGCTCTATTAAAATTAATTTTAACAGAATTCAGTTTACCACAGTTTTTGTACTCTGTCTATTCTATCAAAACTGTTCTCTGCCTATTCTGTCCTACACTCTGCAACATCTGAAAATATAAAGAAGAATATTAGATTAGCGTGGACCACTATAGATCTTGCGCCATGCTATATTCATGAGTTAAAGGCTTTATATTCTGGAAAAGGGAATGGAATGGATAAAGTAGAGAAGGCTCTGGAAAAGAGAATGGATAGAAAAGAGAAGGCGCTTCTATATGGTACCCTAGTTGCTGGTTTAGCAAGATATTTGCATTGTTACAATTTCTGTGAGCTTCTAGTAAGCACAACCACAGTGAAATGTCATACAGATGCTGGATTTGATGTAAAATATCTAGCTGGGATATGTTAGATACAACGCACTCGGATCCAACACAATGCTTCGAAAGTATGTATTTACATATATCCAAATGCCCATATTCATCTTGATCCAACATAGGGAGATTAACCATATTGAGAAAATTACGTTATTTCTCCATATAAATGAATACAGGAAAGCAGAAATCCCTCACTTCTAGACTGGAAAATTCTACCATTCCAGGTTTTAAGTCTGGAGAGTAAGCACTTTACGGATAATAGCACTCATAGGGAGATAAGGAAAGTTAGCTTTTTTGACGCTCTTAACTCGAAAGTGGGAAATGGCATTGACCAGAACTGGAATTTCACTGTACCATATTTTCAACAATGGCATCTCTCTCAATATTAGGGATGGTGCTTTGAGTTGGTCACGAAGTTAGTTACTCTTAAAAATTCCACCATTTTCACAAATTCAAAGTAATTTCAAAACACCTCAAATATCATTCTCGCATTTTTTTAAATTCAAAATAGATTTCAACAAACTTAAATATCATTCTCTAAAGATGAGAATTAAGGATTTTGAAACCTAAACATGTGTTTGTTATGTGCTTCTCAAGAATTATGGGATTTTCTAGAAAAACGCAGAAAATCACAATATTCTAAGAAATTTGGTCATTATAAATGCAATTTATAGAAAAAATAAAACAAGAAGTTTCATTTTAAAAATAAAATGTAGGTGGGGAACTTCATGTGTTTAGTGTAATATGGTTTTTAGGTAGTGGATATAGTAACAAAATGCCTAGAAGTAAAGACAGCTCTAAGATAAATTACTCTACAAAACTTGATGTATTATTGGGATATAGAAAGATAATTGAGTTTTAAGTTAAAGTAAAAAAATCTTATAACAATAAAACAAGTTGAAGTGAGATGCATTAGTGATGTCTTTTATGTATGTGTATTCACATTACTGATGCCTTTTATGTTTATGTTTTAGCACATAATTTGTTGAGTGTCGCATAACTTATTAAAAAGTGATATTTGTTTTAGATATAATAAATGCATTTAATATCATCAAGAAAATCATAATCATATTGTGACATAGACATGGATTTTTGGATATTTTTAAATTATTTTTGGACTTAAGTGCCATGAAAGATGTGATCAAAACTATTTCATGATGTAATTAAGTTTTATTCTATTTTATTAATAATAAAATGAGTTGTTTTGAAATATTAACAAAAAACACTTGTGTATAGAGACTTATTGCTTATATATATATAAAGCTAATGGTTAGGTCCACATGGTCTTCTTTCCAAAAAAAAATTCCAAAAATAAAAACAAGAAAACTTTGTTAAATTAATAAATTTAATGGTAGAGAAATATTATGCTAAAAACATAGTTGGAGAGAAATGTTATGTTTTGTGAAAAGAAAACTAAAACATAGAGGTATACTTCTCTTAAATTAAAAAATATATAATTCCACTATAACTAAAGGATGTAACCCATAAAGGATGTAAGCCAACATGTTGCAAATAATCTATAAGAATACCCCTTAGGAGTCTAATAAGGTTGTGAATTTTTGGAGGCAACAAAGTGAGGACTAAAATGGAATTATTTGAGAGAATGTTCATTTTTTCATTCTTATACATGTACTTGTCACAATAATTATTAATGGCGTCTTTGTGATTAAATTTAATTTTACCTGTGTTCATGTCTGTAAGTCTATTGATTAAAAAAAACTTCTATATCTCTCATGTTTTGAGAGGAAAAAATTGTGAATAAAAGTGTCCATTAATTCTACATTATTATTCTTATCAATATAAAAATTGGGACATAGCAACAATCTTATAGCAATACTTCAACATAATAAATTATTTAAAATTTCTCAAATGAAAGACAACATTATTACTACATAAAATCTATAGTGAAAGACAACATTATTACTAAACCTGATGGCTTCTCCTGTGTCTACTAAAATTGACCAAAATCACTATAGATATCTTGCTTAGCAACCATTGGATCTCTTTAATAATCTTAAGGTGTTTCTTTTGCAACATCTGGTGCAATTGCTAGTTATTTTGTATTTTGTGATTTTATTTGTTTATTATTAAATTGATAAATGTAGTTAGTTAGTAGGAATTTAGCTTTACATAAATAATTTTAATATTAATAATATAAAAAGAGTTGATATTGAAGAGATGAGTGAGGTTTAATTCATGCTAGGTAATAGGTTTAAATGATAGAAGTCATTTTATGATAATTAAAATATCTTAAAATACTTTTTTGATAAAATTACATTAGGTTTATCAAATAAATGGTTTATAAAAATAATTTAATTGAAATTATATATAAAATATTTTGACTTTGGAATAAGTTGTGGTATTTTGGGCATGTAGTAATTATAATCCATGGAAATAGCTTATGGTATTATAACAATATCTATTTATAGTTTAAAAATCTCCGTGATAAAGTGAGGATGAATCTTCATAATTATGAATATGGTTGCATATGTTTTTAAATTTATATATATGTTTAACTCATATAATTTTTTGTATAATAATAATATTAATAAAGTTATTTAATTTATATGTTTGCGTTAGTTTAAAATTCACATTTGAATCTTTAAATAGTTTTGGCCATCTCGAAAACCGTGGGGAACTTAAATTGCACATATTGCACAAATCAAATCTGTGATTTAGAGGCAAAACATAGAAAAGTTAGACTAGGACTGAAAAAATGTCATGACTCATTATGAAAGATAAAATACCACTTTTTAATTTATAGTTTTAATAGAATTTTAGTTTTTTTTTTAATGATATATATATTTAGAAATTTACTCTCTTTTTTTGTATTTAATCCAAGAGGGATTCGAACCTTGAATCTCATAGCCTCCATAATACTTCATAACATGAAAATTCTCAATTGAGGTGCCCCTTGGGGAAAAAAATTCTAATTTAGATTATTCAATATAGATACATTTTTATTTTAATTCTACCCAGTGTTAGGAGTTATGAAATCTCTTAAAATGAATACTTATTTTTAAGTACAAAAGTTGATTTTTTTTTTCTGCAAATCAAGCCATTTAATTGTTGTGAACCTTTGATAAATCTAAAATTAAGATGGATCTATACTCACTCTTAATAATATTATTTATAATTATATAATTTTCACATATTCATATACATAATATTTTTAATTTTAATTCTAGTAAAACTATGATAACTATTCTCTTTGAAAAAAGAAATAACACCTCAATCATTATTTTTAATCCCTTTTTCATTCTCTTAAATTGTTAGGATGAGGATGCCATGTTAATTATGGTGTTTCCTTAATTTTCATACACTACTAGATTAATTTTGTGTCTTAACTTTTATAGTCACACTAATATTATGTGAAGCAAGAAAAGAGGGGAAAAAAAAATCACAAGGAGACTATGTCCAAAAACTAAAGCATGTACTACTTTCCTATGTACATATTTTAAAGTTCTTCGTAATAATATATTAAGACATGTTAATGATCTATTATACAAAATTTTCTATTTCTTTTATTTCTAATTTAATTAAAGGAAAATTATTCAAAACCAATAATAAATATTAATTTAATTCTAAATGATAAACTTCTTCCTTGCAACAACTTGTTAAATGACATACTTACCATAAATTGAATCCTTCCCAGAGGAATGGCACGAGTGAACTCAAGGGTTTTCACAGGTGCATAGGATGTCTCTATACATGTGGGGAAAAGGTATATTAGGGCTAGAACAATTAGAGAAAATTCCAATATTGGAGGTCTAAAATCATGAGAAAACTTATTCATTTTCAGTTCTTCGTTCTATCATACCCTTATCTATCAATTCGATGGGTTTTGTCCCAAATCATATGCTTTACATAAGTGGAGCTACAACTTGTCATCAAAAAATGTGAGATCTACATATGTTGTAAAGTTTTTTTAATTGTACAATTTGCATGAAAGGAAGATCTGGAAAAAGAAATTCAACAAGGCCCCTGGTTTTGGGGCCGTGTTTTGTTTCCATGAATTTGACCCTATAATGATAGTGGCATCAACAATGTGAGTGTTCATGAGAATACCAAACATCCCATACCCATTTTGGCATCATCGAATTCTCGAAAAGATAGGGAATAAGTTGGGGACTCATGAAAAACAGATAATGATTGGACAACAATGTTTTTTTTATCATTTCTCGGATTTGTATAGAGATAAATTTGAGCAAAGGATTACAAGACAACATATGGATGAAAAATGGAAAATATTAATTGAACCAAAGTTTGGATTATGAAAAAAAAGCACTTATATGGTGTAATTTTCTTTCAAACATGTCACCTACAATACTCAAGTCCACTGGCCAGAAAAAATCCCAAAGAAGAAAAATGGGGAAGTTTGAAAAAACAAAGGTTTTCAGCACATAACTTTGCAGAATGACAGTAGGAAGCTAAAGAAGATATCCCTTATGAGAATACTAAGGATAATAAGATCATGGAAAGTAATTACACGTCAGAAAAAAATTGATCATGATGGGGAGAGGACTCAAGAAGGATTTTTTTCAACAAATATGGCAAGACAAGAAAACGGGGCCCTTGGAACAAATAGAGCTCATAAATCAGGAAAATAAAATTTAAACAAATAATCACATAAAAAGAAATTTCTAAAAGTACACTTACAATATAAAAAAATTCTTAATCATGTATATCCACCCTCATTTTACCATTGATATTATTAACCTGCAATTATGTTTTTTTGCAATACCAGGGCTTATTGATACCACATGGCCCAAAACCATAATTCATTTCAAAATATATATATATTTTAAATATATATTTTTTTAAATTTTATCTTATATTACACTTTAATAAATAATATATAAATATTTATTTGGATTTGAATAGGAGAAAAAGAAATAAAATGAGAAAAAAATCTAGAAACATTTTGAACTTAACTTGGATAAAAATGAAAATTGACATAGATTTTGGTTATGATTGATTTCATCGAAGTTAATCTAACCACATACTAGGAAAAATATAAAAATCCAAAACGAGGTGTAGTAATCAATTAAAATTTTCATTTTGTGTGTAGAAGTTAGTAATTCTACTTGTTACACACCAAAATCATAATGTCCTTATATTTCAATTTACCCATGTACTCAATGTTTGCAAAATCTACTTCATCTCACCATCCTCTAGGAATTTTTTGTAGATAGGAATGTCATTGATATTTTCAAGGGTAATGATGGGAAAAATGGTTGATTTATTTTATTTTCCATATATTCAGTCATTTCTATATGAAGGGTTGCATTTTTAATTTGGAAGCACTGCGTGTTGTGAAAGTTTTGTGGTTAATGTGTAGCTTTACCTTTTGAGGATATCTAGAAGACTACCTGAAAAGCTACATATGAACCACAAAACCCTTACACCACCTAGTGCTTCCAAATGAAAAATGCAACCCTTCATATAGAGTTTAGGGGAAATATGGAAAATCAAATATATCTTCACAAACTTCCCTACAATGCTAATGAAAATATGGATGTCATTATCATCTATAGAAAATTCTAAAAGGAGGGTGAGATGAATTAAGTTCTGCAAAATTTGAGTACTTTTGTAAATTCAAATATAACAACAGACCAAAATTTCTAGGGTACAACATGGAAAAAAGTTTATCTTGTACTCTTGTATTTTCACTCTCATCATCAAAACATACAAACTTTCATATTTAAGGAAATAATGAGGATATTTGATATGAGTGGCCTATTATCGTTGGAAATTATTGGAGAAGATTACATCGGATATATTGGAAATCTTGTACTCTTGGAATCTTCGAGTGGTAACTAGAAAAATGTGCATAGGAAGAAAGGGGAAACAAAGAATCTGCATGATTATTAAAAGAGATGATTTTTTTTTTTCTATTTTCTAGTTGTTTTTGTCTCCTAAGATTTTTGTCTTGGCTTTCTTTTGGATTAATCCCCTATGTATTCCCTTAAATTATATTAAATTTTACCATGGATACCATGATAATTATGGTGTTTCCTTACCTATGCTACACTATTAGATTAATTTTGTCTCTTAACTAGTCACACTAAGATTCTATGAAGCAAGAAAATGAGGATAAACAATCAGAGGGAGCCTATGTCCAACAACTAAAACAAGTACTACATGGTTATGTCTATATTTTAAAGTTATTCTTTCTACTAACCAATTTTGTTTTTCTTAAATACCTCTATTATTTTTTATTATTTTCTTCTATTTTATAATTAAATTCTCACTTTATAGAGCCTTTTCATTTGAAATACAAACTAAAAATTCTCGATTTGAATACAAAATTGCAATAGTTCATAGTTCACCGATAAGTCTCAATTAAATTATTGACAGTAGTCTCATTCCAATTGAAAAGGATCACTTCCAAAAGGTTTCAGTTTACTCAGAGAGTAAAGTCGTTGTAAGTGAATTCTTGGTTTACTGGGACAATCAAGTAGTGCTATGAGAAGTATACGGTGATTGATGCTTGTCTTCAGGTGAACTAATTTAGTTTTCTATTTTAATTTATATATTTTACATCAAGCGTAGGTTGAAAATAGTTTTCTCCCCACCATTCACATGAAGTGAATGTTAACTTTCTCGATGTTTCTATTTGAAGTAAATTGTTTCAATTAAATACATTTCTTGCCACCATTGACATGAAGTGAAAGATAAATTTTTTGTATGTTTCTCTTCAAGTAAATTTTTCCAATTGAATTGATATTTCTCTCTGATATTTCTGCATAGAGATAACTATGAACTATTTCAAATTTGTGTGTTAGGATAAAGGAGTGAAGAATTGTGAATAATTTCAACTTGTGTTTTAGGACAAAGGAGTGAAGAATTGTGAATAATTTCAATTTTGGAGCATTGGTATAAACTTAAGCTTTAAATTTTGTGTTTATTTCAATTTTTTGTTTTAAGACAAATTGATATAAAATTAAGCTAGAAATTAAACAAAAAAAACAAGCACTTCTTTGTAGTGAACTTGTACATGGAGATGAGGTTGAATTTGACATAAACACTCCTCTATAACAGATTTATATGACAAAGGGATAAGTTTGAATACAAGTAAACTTGTATGGAGAGAAATTATGGTCAAATTTAACCTATGATTTGTTCACATATATTGACATTTCCAATGTACCAATGGCATCGAACCTTGTTTTTCTTCTCTTCATCTCCATTATAATTTTAACTTAACGCATATATTAATTTCATCTTCATTAAAATTTGACTTTAACACATCTATTCATTTCATCTCCATTAATGTTTGATCTTGACATACTAGACTTCAAGTCTAAACCGTAACCTTCTTGATATTAGTGTGATTTTTTTCCCTCGTTTTCATGGATTCAATATTGTGTCAAACAAAAATTAAGATTCTAGAAGTTGAATATTTCATCTTCAATTGTGAATGTTTCATATTTTTATGAATTCAATTTTAATCAATATATTACTAAGAATATTGATAAATTAATAAATGAATTGAAACATACCTTCAGTTTTAGTTTGCAGTGAGATCACATTGAAATTGAAATTTTCACTAAATTAAAACACAACAAACATTGTTATTCTGAGATTTGAAAATAAATACAAAGACACTACAGGTTTATAGAATAAATTAGTACAAATCAGACATAGAAAAAACACAGTTCTGAGATAAAAAATAAAAAAAAACCTTCATAAATCTAAAGAATGTTAAAATATCCACTAAGAATTTTGAAAATATTTTCCCATAGATAAGTACACTCATCGAATACATTGATTCAATATATAAAAATATGCACACAAAGAGATCCCCTTGCCTTCAAATCACCAACCATCATGAAAAGTGATTCAATTTAGTTCGTTCTCCACCTGCTTCAACACCAGTCCAAACTGTTCCAAATAATTTATTGATTCATCTATTTTGAATTCCGTCATAAAATAGGAAATGCAATCCCTAACCTCGATATTTTAGTTTTCATCCATATGCAACAAAAAAATTATGTCAGAAATGAAAATGTCAACGACAATGAAAAAAATGAAACATTTAGAATATCAAGAATCAAGATGTACATTTTTCAACACCATTTGTCTTGCAACTTTTTTGAAATTCTGATGTTGATGGCCCTCCATTAAGCTTTTTTATTTAGTACTAGTTTTCTCACTTTGAGGGCGGATTTGGATTTCTGACTGTAATCTCTTACAAATATTGACAATTTCAGGAAGTTTGAGCCTCACCCTCATGTTCTCTATGAATATCCTTTTCAAACCTGGATGATAATGGCAACGGTCTTGTGAGTATGAATCATGGAATTCAAGAAAATGTTTGGTCCCTCAATATGGAATATAACATGGGAGGGTGAGCCATCATGAAGAGGAACTATCTATAGAGATATTAAATGAAAAAAAAAGGCCATTTAATACTAAAATATTCTACCTAAACAAAGTTGGTCGCATCAAAGATTACACAACTATTTTCTTGTAGGAACGACAGATTCCTAAAAAGAATGACTAACATGGCAGAAATATTATGTAGGTATCGAACATGTAGTAGAAAGGCCCAAAGGACTAATGACTCATTAATTTCGTCGGTTATTATCTACAAAGAAGATGCATTGAAATAAGTTTTTACGTGTGATCGATAGGTTGTGTTACGAAATCCATTGAAATGTTGGTTCAAATATATTTATCATGCTCAATTGGGAGGAAGCGATATGTAAAAGTTATGGATTTACTTGAAGGTTGATTCGATAGGAAAAAATGGCCGCAAGCCTAGGAAGTCCAATGCTAATGAACTCGTTCAATGTGACCAGGATGCAGCGATTACAGTGTTGTTTGCGGTTCCCTCAAGCACCGATAGAGACATTACATACGACAGAGACTTTACATATTCCAGTAGGCATCGTCTTGCAAAAGGGAAATGGGGCTCTAATAATGCAGAAAGGTGTCAGGTTCGAATCCAGCAAACCAAACTATGACGAGATAGGTTCTATTGGGAAGATCAAGTTGAAACATACATGGAAAAATGTGACCAAGCACATGGAAGACGAGAAGCTGAGGCTAACGACGTATGTTGTTGAGGCTAAGGAAATTTAATGTGACATTATCCATATACACTCACAGTTCGTACCGTCAATTAAACAACAGGAGGAGGAAATAAGTAACATTGACATACATTTATTCAACAATAACTGAATATTTTAACTATGAACTGCAATACTCTACAATGAACACTCGGAGATAAGATTCTAGTTCCGCCTACAATCACAGAGACACAAGAGAGTATGTATCTAATTTCATATCAAGAACATGTTAATAGCAAGGTGGAAGAGACATTAGTAACATTTAATGAGTTAGCTATTTTTGTTAGCCTAGCATAAATGAAGAAGGCATTGGATCCAAGAGCATAAAACATTTTGAACGTCTAACATTTGATCCAATGGCTCAAACTGCTTGATCCAATGGCCCAACTAGAGACATAGTGGTAGCTAGGGAAGTTGATTTCAAAGAATAATTCCTTACAGCATAAATATGATTATGTAACCATATTTAATTTTAACTAATAAGCACATAAAAATGAATTCTAAAATTACACTTACAATATAAAAAAATTCTTTAGCATGTATATTCACCCTCATTTTACCATTGATATTATTAACTTGCAAATAATTTTTTCTGCAATAACATGGATTATTAATACCACATGGCCAAAAACCTTAACTCATTTCTAAAAATATATATATTTTAAATATTTTATTTTATTTTTATCTTATTTCTTCTAAACTAAATCAAAGAAAACATGGACATGATGATGTTAAATGCCATAAATATTTTGACTACGGTGAAATAAAATAAAATAAAATTAAAATTAAAAAATAAAGAAAATAATAATTATAATTATTAATACAACATTTTGACTCCAAAATTTCACAACACTAAAAATAAAAATAAAATAAAATAAAATACTAACCATTATGGAAGAGATGTTATAATGTAATATTTAACATTTTGACTAAGTTAAATTGCATATAACAAAGAAAATAATAATAATATAATGTAATGTAAACATTTTAACTCGGTGAAAAAAAATTAATAACCCTATAAAGATAAAATCTAAATCGCCAATGGTATTAACCAATGGTATTTATCCAAGGTATTAATGTGGAATATAGCCTATTTAAAGGGGGGAATTCAACCATCCTTCGTCCATCTTAACTAGTGATCTACCAAGCACCTAGAAGGACCATAAATTTTGATATACAAACCTTCTTAGTGTTAATGGCCGTTCATACAGAGGTCGGTAGATCTAGAGTTAAGATGGATATAGGTTGGTTTAATCCTGGGAGGAAATGGGGTTCTGTGTAGAAGGTATGAAGGGTGAAGCAACAAGAGGTTGCTATGAGTAATCTAGACCTAGTAAAATAACCAATGGAGCTCAAGAAATACCCAGAAGAATATAGACTATGCTATGAGTAATCCAAAGCTGGTAAAATAACCAGTGGAGATCAAGAAATACCGAGAAGAAGATAGACTGGATTTATTCCTGAGGTATAACTTCTGGTCTTGTTAAGTACCTAGTCTCTGATGAGGAGAAAGGGGGGAGCAGAGGACGTAATTGCCTCACTCACAGTTGGGAGGAGGATCAGACTTGAGAAATAATTTTTTCTGGAAGTAGGTATTGTGGTATCTTAGAGTTCTAGTTTATGTTTTATGTTTTAGAAGTAGAAAATATACTAGTTACTGTTAATTATTGCAACATGAAAGAATTACAATTAGCAACCTGTGCTAGGATAATTTTACATAATAAACTGTATTAAGTTATGTAAGACTCAGTTCAAACAATAAATGTATATCCTAAGAATTTAGTTCTACAATTATATTGATAAGGAAACAAGTACAAAAGGGTTTCCTATAAATGGAAAACAAATGCATAACTTGTGAATCATAACTATCGAGTAGTAATCCAGAATTCCATCATAAACAAAGAACATCTTTTACCTTTTGCAATTAAAAGAAAATGAAACTTTTCCTTTATTATATATCTAAAAAGAGAAAATAAGTAGCCGAGATAACCTTATGAAGTAACCTGTGGGGTACCATTAACATTTCTTATATAAACATAGGGGGTCACACCCAAAGGGTTTACAGCTTGGAACCATGCAGTGAGGGTTTGGACCCCTGTTCCTAATGGTAGTATACCCATAAAGAAAAGAATTTAGAGATGTAATATCCATGTAGGAAAAAATTTGACAAAATCCCCATAACACCAAGAATACAAGATTGGAAACATATCTGCGAATATATATATATCTATATATGATAGAAATAAAATGATAATCACCATCGTGTAAAGGACTATAGAGAATTGATTATAGAATAACCATGTTAAAAAGATAGTATAGAAGACTAACGGAGTGCTGGGTATGGAAAATACAAAACTGTCAATATGGGAATTTCAGGAATCACCTCAATACCTATATCCCTACCTACCACCATTGAAGCCAGTGGGGCATATTTCATGATACAGTTTATAATTTTGGGGAGATACAATTGAATGCAAGATATGAAATCATAAATGAGGATGGGTGGATTGAGAAGGAGAGAGCTTTTGGGGAGTGGGGAGGTTTCCTTCAGTGGTGGTGGAAAAGGGAGTCTTAGAGGAGAAGGGGAGGAGGTTAACTCTTTAGGAAAAGTGGGTGAGGAGAATAGGTTGACAAACGTGAAAAATATGAGGGAGGGCATGTTGAAGAACAAGTGGTTCTAGAGGTGAAAAATGTAAAGGTCTAAATGAAGTTGTAGATGTAGTAAAGGTAGGAATATTTTCCATATAATTTGATTGTGGTATGAAGATAGGAGATTGCCTTGGGTTGGGTGTGAAATTGAAGATATCCTCATCCATCAATGTTGGTCATTTTAGAGGGAAGAACATACACATATTGTGAATATTTTATTGCTAGAGATATGATGGGGAACTCATCACTAGAGAGGAGAGAAAGGTGCATAGAATGCAAAGTAAGAATCAAGAATAAACTGAGTAGATTGTGTGGGAATCAACACTACCCTTCGCCCCTGAAGTGAAAGATCGGGAGGGATCACATGTAGAGGAGAAGGTCTTATGATTCCACTTCCGAGTTTTTGCCTTGGGTACGTCTAGCTCTCTTGGGGAGTGTAGACTTAACACCACCCTTGCTGCTTTAAGATTTGGGAGATGTTCACATTTAATTGCATGATTAAAGTGTGAGAAAATCCGACAATAGCAGTGCGTGATATTCTCTTGCTTAGAAAGGTATCTTTGTGGGAGGGAAGAGACTATGCGAAATTTTTTTGCAAGGTGCTTTAGTTATTTGCACTCATTGAACTGGTGGCCAATTTTGTCGCATAGCTCGCATGTTATCCTAGGTGGAACCTGGGTCATGCTTGGTTGTTTTCCTTCCTAAATTGACCCATATGTATAAATGGGTATGGAGTAGACTTCCTGGGGGCGTTCTTCCTTCCATCGTGGTTTTTAGGTTTTGGGTTTAGAAGATCCTAACTTTTCATCTCTAACATATGTATCATGTTGACTAGAGGGCTTACTCATGGGATATAGGTACAATATTTCTCATGGTGATTGCCCCTAAAAAGAGGAAACACATCCTAGAAATGGGGTTCTCGTCCAGCTCGTTTTATGGCCTGAATGGATACCAGTGGCATAGTGCTCCTAGGTCAAGGCGAGTTGTGACCACATGATTGTGAGTGTTACATAATGCACATGTTGCTCTACTCCACGAAAGGTGGTTGCGGGTGACTAAAGGTTCCTCGACTTGCCATTTTTCATTTAACAAGAAGAGGATAGATCTACTAGTCACATCCTCTTGAGTTGTCATGATTTTCATGGATTAAGAGTTAGAGCCATCTTCTTGGGAGAGGCGAACTATGGCTAAACACATACTAGCTAGTGTCGCAAGGAATATAGGGAAATAGTGACATTTGCGTAATGGATGATTTCCACCATATCTTTGACATGAATATTGTCTTGCTCGGTCAGTGTGATAAAATACATGGACCAGATACCATAGCTGAAAATTTTCTATGACTGGGCATTCGACGATGAAATGATCGCATTCGTCACAAAGTGCACAACGTTCAATAGGGGGAGGGGAAATGACTGGGAGTATTTCAGGTGATTATCATTCCTCCTGCTAGTATATAATGACACAAGGTTCTTCTCCAATTGACTGTATGGAGGGATCCTCTTGATAGGATTGCTCGATGGCGTGTAAGGTGTCCATGAATTGTGGAATTTATTGGCAATGATGGGTGTAGTGCCAATAATGGCCACATATAGGGCATGCGTGATTGGTACACAATGCATTGCCTTGATTTTTCATGGCTGGTTCCTTTTTACGGGAACTTGTTGCCGCAATATTTACTGTAGAGATAAGGAGAGGTTTTAATTATTACATCTCTATGAAAATATGGATAGGGTGGCCTACTATGTCACATATGGCCTACATATGATGTTTGTGATAGTCTCCAGAATGGGTGGGGCCTCCTCTTGACTGAGGGGGATTAACCTTGTAAAAGTGATGTGTGTGGCTCCTATCATGGTAGGAGGGACCAGGTACAAAACTGGAATTTCAAATGATAAGTTTGGTAACACCACAGTGGCTAATAATAGTTGAGACAAAAAACCATCTGGGGGATAGAGGAAAGGGGTTTGGGAGGCATCGTAGGCTAGAAAATATTCTGTAGCTGAGGAATCAATATTGTTTCTTCTTTTCTCCATCTCTTGGCTAGATTTGGTGTTTTATGTGGGCATCATGGACACTGGGGCCTCTATGACATCAGATGATGACTTTGGTATGATGTGGGGCTCTCCTTGGAATGGCCCAAGGATGGATGATGGTTTGAACTGGCCGGGTCCATATTCTTGGTTCTGTGTAAGCGTCTCAGCAGATGTGCCTACATAGGGTTGGACAACATCCGTATTTGTGAGGGGTTTCTTATCATGGTATGTGAATATGTTGACAACAATGATATAGTCCTCATGGGGTAACATCATAGTCCAGAAGACAGAGGAGGATATGGATGACATGGAATATATATGAATTTGGCCAAGGAGTATATTGTAATCCAGTTGAGCATCAAAGAATTCAATGTCTATAAGAAATTTCTTGCGAGCTAAGCAGACCGAGACATTTTGGTAGAGATTGACTGGAGCTAAAGGGTGACTGTCGTATGCTCTAAGTGTGATTTCTGATGGATTTAGTTTAGGAGACCCTAACTTCTGCAAGAATTTCTTTGACATGATGCATGTGGATGCACCCTCGTCAATGATACATCGATGAATGGTGATGTTTTGAACTGGCACCCATATCTAGAAGGTGACCATCGAAGGAAGCTTAGGGGCGACTTTTTATAATTCGAAAGCCATTAGGCACGAATCGACAGGGTTGATGGTGCTTAATGCGGAAAGTAAGACTTTCCTTTTCTTTGGGCATGATTGTAATACCTCCAAAGTTGACATGGAAACGAGAGATTGAGCTAGATCATCCCTAATTCTATAGTTATGGGTTGCTTTGGAATTGTTTCCTGCCTGCCTAGTTAGTCCCTTTTCCATTTTTGGCAAAGGTTCAATAGACTTATTTGATATTGTCAAAGGTGATGTTGGTGAACTTGTACTAGCCCCTAACGAATTGGTGTTTTTTGGGGTCTCGTAATTTCGGTTCCATGTTTGAAAAAAATAGTTCTTCACCAGTCATGTAGATTTCATGGCTATTTTTTTTAGAATTGCCAGGGGTTGTTTGTTGTTGTTGGGTGCTAACTATACCTTGATGGGGGAAAGGATCCTGCATGACGATTATATGCTGTGAGGGTTCCCATTTTCCATGATTACCTTGCAGCTTCTTCATCTCAGGGATATTAGGACAATGGCTAGTGCAATGGTCGTACTCACCAAAAATTGAACAAGAGTGGTTCCTCCGAAGGTTCGCCCTCTTGTTCTACCCTTGGGAGCTTCTTGGCTCCTGGTTTTGGTTTCAGATGCAGTTGCCTCCAGCCTGAGACCACAGAGGGTGTTGTGGATTATCGCCCCCTTTTCTGGGATTTCCCTTAGGCTTGTTTTTTCCTTTATTCCTAGCTACATTAGGAGGAGAGTTTCTATTCTTCTGATTGTATGATTGGCACAGTTGTGTTTGGGAAGGTTGCATAAAGTTTACCTGCACATTATTATACATGGGTGGGTTCTGTGCTGGGGATAGGAAATATCGTGGTCCTTGTCCCTCGTTTATGAATGGCTGTTGGGGGGAGCTCTTCCGTCAACATGTCTAGCTGCGTACTGCGTCCCATGAGCCGAAGGATATGGACCTCCTTGCTAATGGTGGTATGAAGATGCTCTATTGGCCATGTTTTGCAAAGGTGCATGATGACTTTGGTAGCCATGTTGCGAGATGTTCCGGTTAAAATAATATGCGTAACTGGGATACTAAACGTCGTTGCTTAGGTGATTTTGGGTCAATGACCTAGTCAAACCATCTGCAGACTTTGACGCGCTTGGAAATTATTGTAATTTTGCAGGTATAGGGTGTTAGGCATGATATTGCAAATATATCTTGAGTGTGTATAGATAAGCTCAAGTTGTTGGGCCTTATGGTGTCGTCTTCGGATGTGGGCTTTTCGGTTGCCACATCCTTTGAAATATTTACAATGAGAGTTTTCGACAACACGTCCAATAGAACACGATCGTTGAGTTTGGCTTTGCACAAGCTATGATGTTGTTACCATTCGTGGATATGGTTTGAGATATGGAAGAAGAATGTCTGCCTAAACTGGATTAGAAATTCCATCCCGAAATCATGGTGGATGTGTAACTAAAAATAGGTAAGGAACATAGTAACGATGGCGCTAAAAGTTCCATGTGTAGCAGATGGTTGATCCACATACCATCTCATCGATGGTCTAGTTATGGTGCACTAAAATAGTATGAGTCGAATACTATCGTCAATGATGTTGTTCGACGAACACCATAGGTGGAAAGTCATAACATGATTTCCCAGGTTTCCCGTTGCTTTATTTCGAACTTTGGAATGTATGAAGGGAGCTTCGTTGGCATGGGTGGCCATATTTGATTGTGTCTAATAGGGTTGTTTGTAAGCTTGGTTAAATATGGTGGTCTTAACAAAGCTAAGAATGGTGCCTATGAATTAAGAGCCATTGCACACTATGAAGACACACTATTCTGGTTAGGTATAGGGTTTTTTTGTAATGCACCTGGCTCTGAGTTCACTTGGATTCATGAATGGGTAGTGCTCCTATGACCCCTAGGGGTTGTGGGAGGAGTGGAATGTGGAAACCCTGTGTGGGTTCCCACTAGTGTGGCGTAGGGTGGCCATCTAGGGTTCCCAACTAAATCTACCCCGATAAAGGATGAACCAATAAGGGTGACAATGATTTGTCTTTTATGCCTAAATGGAAAAAGACCTCAAACCCCTCCCAATAATGGAGGAAAGTCCAAAAAATGTCTAGAATGATGAGGTCTGGTTGGGTCCATTATGGCGTTGACTAGGTATGGTTTTGGGAATATTTGAGAGGAAAGAGATTATAATCAAATAAAAAATCCGATCGCATACATAAAACAAAGTGAAAAATGAAAGTTAAATTTTTCCTTTAGATTAATCCTATGTAACCAGTAAATAAAAAAATACGGTTTTTGTTGTTTTCGCATATGATACTCAAATACTAGAAGACCTAATCTCCTCACACCCTCAAATGTAACTGGGCCTTGTGAAGATATCTAGTGAATTCTTGCACAACGTCCCAAAGAACTGGCGACACCCCTAGTTAACCGAAGAAAATCAACCAAGGTAAAGGTAGAGGATCTAGTGTTGCCTACATCGTCACCTATAAGGAAGGATGCCCTAGTTTTGGTCACTAAGTAATGTCATCCCATGTGAGCTTTAGAGCCCTGATATTATTGAAAATTCAACTACCAGTACCAAGTATTATACGGGTTAGGTAGCCCCGAATAATACCACATGCACTAGGCCTAAGCTTAACCCCCTCTGGATTGGGTCTCTATGCCGTTCTAGTTTTATTTTCCGTGGGCGGATAGATGGATTTAAAAGTTCCCTAAAAAGTCAAATTCTATGTTCCAATATGTAAACTGACCAAGTCGACTTATTGGATGCCTACCCCCTTGGTCCTAACTTAAACTATAAGTTCTCTTGTGGGTCCTCTGGGGAGAGTTTAATGAGTTTAGTTAAGTTAGTTTTAAGGTGGCTTTGATTCACTTAAGGTGTGAAAGTGTGTGATAAAGAGGTGAACAATCACATAGTTTTAACATGCAGATATGTGATGATCCTTTCCCAATCCCATTTTAAGCTAATTTTGGTTGTTCCTTGCATAGAAGAAAAACATGTGTGGATATGGGCCACTTACAATGATTCCCTAGTTAATCTCAAAGATAAACTGAAGGGATATGACAAATTATCAGCACGGAGTGTTCATATTCTTTCCTATGGTCACCGAAGGGTCCAAAGGAATCAAAGATTACTTTCTCTCTAAGAATAATGAAGTCCTAGTCCCAAATCCTAGTGCCAAAAATTGAACTAAAATAAATGACTTTAAACTAGGAAAAATGAAAAAATTTAGCTAAGCATATGTGGACTAGGGCCACTTACTTTGGCTAATTACCTATGTATTTTTGGTGTCTAAATTTGCAAAACATAAATTATTTCAGAATGCAAGTTAATTTCCCCTACTTAGACTATGTGTTCACTTTGCGAAAATAAACTTTGAAATTTTAAAGCTAACACCCAAAACTACTAAAATGTAGCCAAGATTGAGTTTTAATAAGTCATGGGACACCTCACACAGTGCGAGCAGATTTACTATGGGCTGCTAGTCACTTTAAAAATAGGAAATGAAGGGAAATAACAAAAATTTTATGCCTCTATTTTCTGCGCGCAAAAGACTTACACAGGCACACAGTCTGCACACAGGTCACTGTTGAATGCACGCGGTCGGGTGTGTCTGTGTATGTAACATCCGCGTGAATTTCCTATAGAAAATTTTTTGGAGTTTCTGAGCTTCGGCTTCTCACCAAGGGTGAACAGGCAGAGAAGAAGAGAAAATGGGTTATTCAAGACAAAATCCAGAGAAAAGAAAGAGGTCCCTGCAAAAGGCACAACCACATTAACTAAGAAGAAAAATCAGTGGAGTCGCCAATATTGTGTTGGTGGGTTTGGTGCACGAGTGTACCCATCCATACTTGCATAAGAGGAGTGGTTGTTTCTTCTTAAGTTTCTGGTCATAGGCAGATAAAAAAAATTGTTAGCAAGTTAGTGAACATGCCATAAAACATAACACACTAGATAATGATATAGTATGCATATGTAGAGAGAAAACAAGACTAAACTAAACAAATAACACGAAAGCTCATATAGAGTAAAAAAAACAATAATAATAACGGTGGTGTCTATGTCCCCTCTTATTGTGTGCTATTCGGAATAAAAGATAAAACATTTACACACTTGGCAATGGGCCCTTAGAACTATGGAGTTCTAAGACCTGATGTAAGGAGGTTTTTACTTCCTAGCTACCTTGGTGCAAGGTCCCTGTTTCTACTCCAAAGGATTGAATTTCTTGGGTGGCCAACAAAGGAATCCCCTCTCTACTTCTACTGCGGATCACACACTACTAGATTGCTTGAAGTAATTTGGCGAGCATAAAAATGTGCTCTCCCTTTGTTCATATGTTCATGGCCTTTTATATATGAATTCAAACTCTCCTTCCCTCTCTTGGTACATTGGTGGATGGTGACCCAAGAGAGGGGGGTGATTCCATTGTGGGACACATTATTCCATTGTGTACTCCCTTGAGGTCCGAAGGAGGCTTAGGCAGCTATCCTTCGGTGGCCTCAAGTGTGGGATCAATTTCTTGGAGTGTGCCTTATTGTCCTGGAAATTGAATTCCACCACTCTATGTTCTGCGTAGCTTTTTTAGGGAAAGAGGTGAAAATGAGCGCCTATCAAAGAAAAATGTGCATAAAGGTGCATTCAGCTAGTTTCTTGAGTGCGCAATTTGATTTTTCTTCTGGAACTTAGATATCTTTTAGATTCTTCAAATTCTCTAATATGTCTCAGCCTTGTAAATCCCTCTTCTTGACATTTAATAATGTCATCTTTTCTTGTACAATTTTCCAGAGATAATCTACGTGCACCCCAATTATTACCTACAATAAAATATGAAAAAGTAAAATGAAGAAAAATATCATAACCTAGCTGAAGGGAATATCGCTAGCCTCACAACTGCCTCTCAACTTCTGTAACACCCCCAATTTGTGTGTTGAATTTTTAAAGTTAGACATTGAACTTTAATCCTAAAGGGGGTGGACCCCAAGGGATAAGTATGGTGTGAATGTAATTTCATATTTTATTTGAGGAAATAAATAAAATGATTGTGCATTTTGACCAAGATGAGAATTAGAGATCACTTGCCAAATCCATGAGGATGGATAAGGCAACAAATCCCCAAAATCTTTCAAAAAATCCTTGAAAGAAATTAATTTAGATTTGAGGAGGAATCTAAATTTCCCCAATGAAGAGGAGTAGTTGGGAAGAGGTAAAGAAAAGCTGGAAAAGCTGAGGAAAAGCATAAAACATCTTTAAAGAATCCCAAAATGGGAAGCCTAGGCTAAACACGAAAGAAAGCATCCTGCTATTCTGGACGCAGAATTAGAAACATGCTTTGGGGAAATATGAGCTTAAATAAGCTGCTCCTAGGCAGATCAGGGGTTGATCTGTTCTAGGAGGTGATCTCTGCTCGGGGGTGAGTCCTGGGAGATAAAGAGGACTCTAAGGTTGGGAGGTTGGTCATTTGCAGATTGTGGTATGTTCTGAAATTATTGTTCATTTTGATGTATTATGGTATGAATTAGCTACATATAAAACTTAAAAGAAATTGTAGGAGTGATGTTAGTACTACATTTAACAGAATCCATCCTAAGGCATTCACCTTCCAGATTCTGTTTAGTTGTAGACCAGAAATCCATAGAGTAGAAACTCCAGAAACTCTAAACCAAGGTCGGTTTAAATCTGCAGTTACTTCGTCTCCACAGACACTAAAATATTTTCTTATCCCATGTCGAAACAAGGTGATATTCTATGCTCATCAGTATATTAGTAAATATTGTAGCAGAACTGAGGTAAAGAAAATAAAAACATTAGTACATGGAATTCGAATTTCTTATAGATAAAAGGAGAACTTCTAGTCTACAGGACTATTATAGCATTCATAGCAATGATAAGGTGTATAGCATTTTAAATTCACCTCTAACCCTTGAATTAAATATTAAGACTAAGGATTTAAGCTAGGCTTATTGAACATCCGCAAATGAAGTATCGAATACATGTATCGGTATTTAACAATTATAGGTATATGTTAATAAGTATTAAGAACTAGCACCATTAGTTACTTTTAACATCGACCTCAAAGGAGCCGCACACTTAAATGAAACATATATGAGATAAGAACATGAATATATATATATATATAAACCCTACATGTTCAAAAAGAAACATATATACGAATCATATCCATATGAAATATAAACAAGAATAAAAATAAAGGGACCGCGAGCTCATAGCAAGTTATAACTCTGATACCGCGAGCTCCTAGCAAGTTATAACTCTGATTACAATTAATGAGTGGACGCCAAACTATACATATGTGAACCATGACGAAAAACTATGAGTTGAACGCAATAACTAGACATATATGCGAACCCCAAAATAAAATTTGATGAATGAATGGTCAAACCATAGTAAGGTAGGTGGGTTCGTAAATAATATAGATAGGAGCAATACAACTATGCGAAATAAACGAGTGGTCAACTATACGAATCCACGATGATTAATTGCAGTCGTTGCATGGAACCTGCACTCACGGCGTTGAGTCCCTTTAAAAAAAAAAAAAAAAAAAACTTGATACGTAACAGAACCGCTGTAAAATAAAATGACTATGTATGCACATAAACGTAAAATAAAATGACAGTATATATATGTGAATTTCCAACCTGCATTATTAATCATACACGTAGCTACGAACTATGATGACTGTTACTACGATCGTTCCATCACTGTTGTAGCACCACGATGAAGTAGATGGGAGCGCCGAGTCAAGTCATTACGACTCTGGTGCATGCAGCTCAGTCGAAACTTCCAAATTCTGGTGGTAAGTAGATTTCCGATTTACACCCCCCTCGGACAATCGATTAAACAAGAACGACAGTGAGTATGACTAGGTGAATGTAAACAAAACACACAGCTACCTGTATGGTTAAAACAATTAAAAAGTCAAACTGGAATGGGAAGTCCAGAGATAAATATCTCTACTGATAAAAACATAGATATACACAGGAAGTATATATGCAGCAATAAACTTCGAGCCATAAACCATGTGGACACAGTTGGGGTTAGCAGATGAAGAAAAAAAATAATAATACAGACGTATGGAATAATTATTCCCTGCAACATATGAATGCTGAAGCTGGACAGATGATTGGTTAAATTTCGTGGTTCAGTCAGACATCGAACCCATAGCAGCGTTGTAGATTTCATTATGAAAGATGAAATAAGACGAAAGACGAAAGAATATTTCATTATGGGAGGGGAAACCGACATAACCAAACCAGAGAACGAAGAGGGGCTGTGCGGAAGTAAAGTTAGGAAAATGGCCGAGTATTCCGGGGCAAGGTTACTTAACCTGAACTCAGTGAGTGGTCATACGACCAACCGAGCAATGGTCTCGAATGATAAACCCTCTTACCGCAGACTCTCAGCAAACATAATCGTAACTGCTCCTCCAGTCACCTTTTGACAAATCGGTGAACTGAAAACCTGTACACCAGGAAAATCGAACCAAAAGTTAAATTCAGTGATATAAGCCTGAAAAGAGAGCCATACGCTCTGCCATACCAAGGAAAAAAAAAAAGGGTCGACAAACCTGGGTAAACCACAGAGAGTAGGGCAATATAAAATGTAGAGAAAGAGACCTTTACCACGAAGGAAATATGCAGACAGGGATCGACCTTCCCATAAACTCTTAAGTGGTCTAAGACGGAAACCGCACTCTGTAAATCAAGAACCGGATATCTGAAACAAACAAACAACCTGAAACCATGAAAAGCTTGAGAGAAGAAAAAAACCAGACTCAAAGGGGCGAAACGAAACATAATGACTCCTGGAGCAAAGAGGGGTTAATAATGGGAAGGTAGAAACCCTAGAAACAAAACAACCTGCGTACGGGCAAGGAGGAATACATTATCACCCCGCCGCCCCGTGTTTTACGAAATCCCAAGAAGGATTTGGAAAATCAAGCCGAGCGGTAACTAGGATACCCGACTGTCAGTTGAATAATATGTACACTTGTCTCGATGTACCTGACCGGCAGAATTCCTGCAAACGCATGAGTGTATCGCCACCGAAATGTCCTTTCCTGTTACTTCCTACAGCGGGCGAGGTGCCGGGGTTTCGTGCTCAAGAAGGGTAGTGCAGTTTGGTAAATGAGCCGTTCCAATACTGAACCTAAAGCGGGCCACCTCAGAAGCCGTAAGCCTGTGGTGGAAGAAGGAGGGACGCGTGCACCGTCGCAGCCCAAAAGACGGATCTCGGTTGTACCGACTCCTTCATCTTCCTATACGCAACCCTGTCATAATACGAAACATGGCATTTACAATTAAACTTTGAACAGATCCATATCGATGCCTGTAAAAACACAAACCGAGTAGTAGAAGCTAGCGGGTTAGGGTTTGTTTAAACGAGCGGTTAGATGATAACGGACGCCGTTAGATGTGAACAAAAGTGCTTCGCGGAGCCGAATACATTCACGGGTTAGTGACCCGTAGGTGGCAAAAATCGTGATTATCTATGAAGGTCTATACCACGTAGGACCGATTTACGTAATGAGAAACGTAAATTATCCATTTTGATATCTATATAAACACATTCCTTTGGCCGTGGACGATGGATTTCGATTGGTATATCCATGTACTTCTAAGTATATGAAGGTCCAAGGTGGGTAGTAGGTCACCATCTAAATTATCAAAGTTTAGGTAAGAGTATATATATATATATAAGCTTAGGTAAGGTTATATATATATATATATATAAATTATCGAAGTGTATATAAGATTATATATATATATATAAGTTATTAAAGTCATATATATATATATATATATATAAGTTCTTAAAGTTATATGTATGGGTATACAAGTTATTAAAGTTAGTGAAGAAAGTAAAGTGCCAACACTCATACATATAAGGGTTCAAAGAAAAAGAAAAAAAAAAACAAAAGGGATACTTATTATCCCAATTTTGTAAATAGACCTTGAACATAACAATGTTGAAAAGGAAATGGTATAAAGTTATGTACCACTAATTAAGAATCCCACTATCTCTTGACCCTACTTCAAGTCAAAGGGGTTGAAGGAAATTTTTTTTTTTTTTTTTTTGGAGGTGTGACAACTTCAATCCTTCACTCATATCTATATCACTAGGCAACCTAATTCTATATCAAAATATTTTTATATAGATATTTCAATCATAAATATAACATTTTTAGGTCCATATAAAGTAACTTAATTATATATCATCCTTATATAGACCATAAATAAAATATAGTAATGCTCACTTTAAATAAAATGTTTTAACATTTTAATGTCTATAATGTGGGGAATGCCTTCCCATGTTGAGTAAAATATTTCCTTGTAAAATATGTATATATTATTTAAAATAATTAAAAATAAAATATTTTGATGTCCATGTTGAATAAAATATTTTAATGTCTACTATATATATATATATATATATATATATATATATATATATATATATATATATATATATATATATATATATATATATAAATTAATTAAAATTAAGGAAAATATTATGGTTAAAGCATTTATCTTTGTCTTACTATTCTATGTCTTGGTCCTTTTCCATGCATATTTTTTTGGTATATTTTTGAGTGCCAAAAGTGATTTTCAAGGAAGTAAATCCATTTATGCATTCAAAAATACAATGTTACAATCTCACGAAGAATTTTATGTTAGAATATGAGGGATCAAATCTCTTGAGGTGTAAACCCTTTTTCAAGTTTTGCACTCTAAAAGAGGCTTTCACCTCAAGATATTTGATCCATCTACATGATTGATAGATCCATGGTTAAGATGGAATTATAGTGGTGTAATAATACAACTTTGAATATTTGTTTTTTGTAATATTTGCACGACTACATCTTCATCATGTCCAATATATCACCCCGATCTAGGCGGGTAATTGAACTTATGACTTCACATAAAGGAGTGTCTTAACAGAGTACCAATCACCGTCTATCCAAGACCCCATGGAAAATTTGAATAAAAACTTTCATAGCATGCCACATAACCAATTTTGTTAATTTTTTACATTAGACACTTATATATGTTTCCTCATATATCTAAAATTTTACAATCTAAAAGTCCCATCAATTTGGTATATAATCAATTCCAAGTTGACCTATTTGAAATTGATTTCAAGGCCATTTAGAAATCTTAAATTTAATGGGGTTTATCCCTCAAAGTAATCCAATTTTTTTTTTTAAATTTTCAATTGAGGTATTTTTATATATATCTCCATATACCTCTGAAAATTTCGGTCTGAAACATCCCAAAAAATAAGTTATAGAAAAAATTAAACATAAAATGTTTGAAACTTATTTCAAGAGTTTTCATGAAATCTAATTTCCACGGGACATATATCATAAAGTATAAATAACCAATATTTAAAATTTGAACACACATATATGAATATCTCATGTATGAATCCTAAATATTTCTCATTCTGAAATGTTATTGACAATATGTTATAGTGAAAATGCTAATATTATCTATTTGAAGGTGATTTTAGGACCATTCACGAACCATAAAATCCTTTGAGCATACCTCTGAAAGTATAGAGAACCAAGCTTTGAATTCTTGACCTCAGTCTCCTCAAGCATTCTTGGTCTAGAACACTTGAAAAAAGAACCATAAATGGAATAGGGAATATCTTATAAAGTATAATTAATCAATTTATGAAATTTTGACTACATGTACTAAAAATCCCACCTCTATCTCCTCAAAATTTTATAGTTTCAAATATTATGGAAAATAGATTTTAGCAAAAATTCCAAGATATCTCATTTGAATTTGAATTTAGGACCAATCATAAACCATAAATTGCATAATATATATCTCTAACAGTATAGAAAACTGACATGGAATTTTTATGAATATGTTCCCTTTTACCTTTCCTAAAAAATCTCTTGAATTTCACCATTTTAAGTAGCCTAGAAACAAAGTTATAGAAAAAATGCCAATATGATTTGCTCACTTCACAAATTACTTTTTTTCTCAATCACAATTTCCTTCCTATGCTTTCTCCTTTTATACATTGTCAGAACCCTTAATAAAAAACACATGTTAATTTTGAAAGTCACATCAATTCATTACTTAAATAATCAATTTTTCTTTTTATTTCACTTTTCCAAATACCATGGAAGAATACCATGGGCTTACTAAACCATGAGTTTGAAACCACCATTTTAGTTTTTGACATCTCCTTTATCATGAGAACTCCATTTTTTTCACAAAATGTTGTCTTCTGTAAATGGGTGTATAGATCCAATTATGCATCGTATGAAAGTGTTGAAAGACATAAGGCGAGATTAGTTTCTAAATGATTATCTCAAGTTGAAGGAATTGACAATAGTGAAACCTTTTCCCGTATTTCTAAAATGAATCCCATATGCCTTGTTCTAGACCTTGCTTCCTCATGTGGATGGGAAGTACATTCGATGGATGTTAAATCCACCTTCTTGAATGACGATCTATAAGAATAAATCTACATGGAATAATATCCTTGATATGTTCAGAGTGACTCTTTCCTTGTTTGTTACCTTATGAAATATCTCTATAATCTTAAACAAGATCCTTGAGTGTGGTATGCAAAAATGGATAGATTTGTCCTTGACACCAGATTTTCTATATTTAATTTTGACCCTTAAGTATACACCAATAATTTGGAATCCATCTCATAATTATGAATTAAATCCTTAAGAAGAAGTTTGAAATGAAGGAATTAAGATATTTGGATTATTTCGTTCTCCTCCAAATATTTCAAGCTAAGGAAGATATTTCTATTTCCCAATCCAATTATGCTTGTGACATTGTTTTCCACTATCACATGGAATATTGTAAACAAACCCCTTCTCCCTTTTAGTTTAGATTAAAACTTGTTGTCACCTACACTATAGCTGAATTTCATACCGCTTTGTACTATCAATTAGACGATATCCTCTTAAATTCATACTCATCCCAATATTTTATTTTTTATTGATTTTGTTTCTTTGTATATGAAAACACCCCAAGAAAGTCATTGGAATGAAACAAAACTGATACTTTGGTATATCTGAGGTACAATTTAGTTTGCGATACATTAGATTTTAAGGGGGACTCCTTTGTTCATTAGTTTCATTGATTTAGATTGTGATGGCAACCTTGATGATTAACATTTTACTATAAGTTATATTTTCAATATTTATTTAGCACTTTCCATTTTGTCTTGTAATAAGTAGTAGATTATTGTTCTTTCTTCAACATAAGAATAATATTGAGGAACGGTTAATGCAAGTCAATAACTATTTTGGGTTGTGACTAATCCTTCCAAGGTTTGGATTGCAGCAACATCTAACCACCTTCTAGCCTAATTTAGCATTAGTGCAACAGACACATTAAACCATAAATGCGCTTCATTAGAAATTTCATTCATGATAAAGTTATGGAAGTGCTATTTTCCCCAAAAAATGATCAAGTTGTAGAAATTTTTACAAAGTCTGTTATAGATGTGAAGTTTTTCTAAATATCAATCTATGTTAGGAGTTCAAGAACTTGTCATTAAGGGGCGATAGACTCTAATTCCTCCTTCCTTATTCTATTATATCATTTTTGTAAATAATTCAAATATAATATCCCAAGTTGTTCTTGATGGTGGATGTTAGGAAATTTAGACACTTGAGAGTTAGTTATTTTGAAATTGATTTAATGTAGTTACTATATATATATATATATATAACAAAACATGTAAATACACACACATTATGTTAGATAAATTTATGTTACATTAAATACTTATGTGATGTTATAGTTATTATATTTAAATACATATAAATTATGTATTTATGTTATGTTAAATAGTTATAGATCAATATTATGTTTTATATTATAAATATAGAACTACAATATATAGTTATGTGATGTTATAGTTATAATATATATATATATATCTATATATAATTATTTAATAATGTTATGAACTCTAGTTTTAATTATGTTACATGTTATACTTAGTATGCTATCTATATATGTTATACATGTTAAATAATTTTATGTTATGTTATACAATTATAATTATATTATATTTATATAGTTAAATGTACATATTAAATGTTATATATATGTATGTTATTGTATGAATTATATATAGTTATGTTATCATGTGTGTGTGTATATATATAATTAATGTTATATATATATAATTTTTTTTTCTAAATTAGGCTACTTTTATTATATCATACAGTTAAAAATATTACAATTCTCATCCTCCAGAGTTGGAAAGCCAATTTTGGAGGGAAATTTCATGTTCAAAACCACAAAAAAGGGACTGCCCCAAATGGGGAAACTAGCCCAATACTAGAGCATATAAAGTATGGAATAAGTTGCCGATGGTGGGAAACCAACATTACATGTGACATATTTAAGACAGAACCAAAAAACTAGAAATATAAAAATAGTAGAAAATTCACTGGAATGAGAGATAAGCACCTAGAAATTAAGTAGATAGAGAATTATCATCCTTTTCTAGAGGTTGGAATGGATCTTCCACAATTCTACATGCATTTTCAGACTCATCATCCTCCTGGTTGGATGTGTGAGATGTCGACGGAGGAAGAAGCGCCGCGTGGGCACCAGGCGAAATGGAGGAAGTTGCGAGAGCCTCAACATTTGCATTGGTTCCATCCTCACCAGAGCTCAAGTTGTGATGTTCAATTCTCAAGGCACTCTGCACTGTTCGAGGCACCATCTTGCGGGTGAAGAAGGCGGGAGCGGGAGAGATGGTAGACTTGCAACATCTCTTTCTAGAGTGGAGGCTAGAGCCAAAGGCTTCAAAAGGTGAATCCAGAAAGTGGAGAGACAAGCCAGCTAAAAGGTTTATGGGATCAAGTATTTCCGGCTCCGCCGGGAGAGATGGGAGGCCTGGAGGGAAGACCACCACCTCTGCCATTACGGCACCACATGCAGTGGCATCTAGGCATGGAAAATGAGTGGGAATGGGGCTGATATGACTAAGGAGTCACAAAGGCGTATGAGGAAATAGAGAGGGAGCTTAAGGCCAGAAAAGGTGCCTCGGGAACAAGGAGTGGAGCAGAGGAGCCAGGGTTGGGGTGAGACATGAGGAGCGTGTGCGCAAAGCCAAAGGGAGAGACGAATGGCAGAAATAGGAGCAGCGATGGCGGATTTAAGGTCCATGGGAGGTGATGAAGAAATGTATGTCAGAATAAATGTGAAGAGGACAGAATTAATGGTGGAGGACATAGATGGGAGGCGAGAAAGTGTGGTAAGTAAATACCTCATGCACTAAGATTTAAAATAGTTCAGGTGGCCATGTGTTTGCACATGGTGAGCACAGGGGTCCTGCCACCTTGCGGCTGTGTGGTGCCACTGCTTCAATTGGACTAACATCCGCATCCAGGAGTGTTATATATATAATTATTATATATAAGTTTATGTTTTGTTATACAACTTCATGATGTTATATAGATCTATGTTGTATATAGTTTCTAGTTATACATATATATTTATTTATTGTGTTAACACAATAAATAAATATATATGTATAACTAGAAACTATATACAACATAGATCTATATAACATCATGCAGCTTTATAACAAAACATAAACTTATATATTATATAATTATGTGTGTGTGTGTGTTTTAAATTTGAAGATAATATTTTATTTAAGTAATTGATTTTTTAAAACTAAAATATAAATTAATTTAAATTTAAAATAATAAAATGAAATAAAATTTCTTAATTAATAAATAAAGATTCATCATGAACAATCATATTCATCATGTCAATCTGAAACTCTTAATTTATTTATATATTGGTTCTAGTTTGGCTTTTTTCTATTTTGATTTTTTTTTAGTATATTTTAGGTGAAATTGTTCTCAATTTAAAAATCATTTTAAATAACAAAAAATCAATTTATTTTTGAAAATTTATTTGGCTGAATTACTAACGAAAGAAATTTAAACCTAGAAAATTCATAATAAGCATGTTACCATTGTAAGTAAAAAATAAAAATAAAACCTAAAATATAGTAATTTTGGTGGTTTTTTTGTCATCTTAGAGGTTTTTTTGTGGTTTTCTAGATTGTTTTTGTTGTTTCTAAGCTGTTTTTTTATGTTTTGAAGGATTTTTTTTGGTGTTTTTTTATGGTAAGTTTTTTTTTTCAAATTTATTTATTTAATTTTGCAAGAAAAATTAAATAAAAAAGACAAAAAGGATAGGAAATCTACCTTGGCTTGAGCCTTTGGGAAGTTCGTGGGGTTGTTGGGAAGGTTGTTTGGGTTTCTCAATGGTTTAGTTGGTAAGGTTGTTTTGGTTTCTCCATGGTTTAGTTGGGAAGGTTGTTTGGGTTTCTCCATGGTTGAATCCCTCGGTAGAGCATTAATATTCTGAGATGAGCCCTAGAAGTCTCATTTGAGTTCATGTTTTCCTCGTGATCTAGGCAAGTCATTCCCTCAGCACACCTTTTAATAAGAAATAAGGGCTAGATTGAGCTCTAATGCTTCTAATGCTAGATCGAGCTCTAAAGCTAGATTAAGCTTATAAGATAGATTGAGGTGTAATGCTCGATCAAGCTCTAATTGTTGGGTTAAGAAAAATCTAGATCAAGGGTTTGATTTTAAACCTTGATTGAGTTATTTTTTACTGCTCAAGGATCTCGATCTGACATTTAAAAATGGCTTGATATAGTGCTTAAAGTGACTTGATCAAGCTCTATTTTAACCTAAAACATGCCCTACGTTGCAAATAAGTGTAACCTAGCTCCATGCTTTTACGCATTCATACCTTTAGTTATCAATTGTGGGATTTATTTGGGGTTAGAGATTACTGAAGTAACATGCTGCTTGATTTTTTGAAAGCCACCCACCATGGTCTTTCAGGATTTTTAGCTTGTTTGTGGAAAAAATTGGTATTTCTATCACCGAGCTGGAGCCACACGCTTCTAGATTTCAGTCTCTAATATTCCTCTTCTTCTTCCAATAAGGAGTCATATTTACCAAAAAAAGATTTATCCTGGTTAATTTTTTTTGAAAATATAGGTTCTACTTCCATGGAAGAGAGGAGAAGGATGATTTTATTTTCCATCTCTTGAAACACTTCTTTTTTAGCAGGAAAAGAGGATTTTTCCCAAGATTTAATACATATTTTGAGCTTTTTTATTTTTCCTTCCAATATCAAAATCATGCTTCCTCCCACCCAACACATAGAAGACTAGGTGACACATTACGAAATTATAGGTGTTGGGCTAAATATGAATGAGATTGGGCCAATCCACAATGTGCTAAATATGAATGAGATTGGGCCATAGTTAAGGGGGGACAAGTCAAGTCTGATAGAGGTTGGTTATAACCATTCCAAGGAAGGATAGAAGATCATAGGAACAGATTACAAATCAAAAAATGGTTTGAAATGAAGAAGAGATAATGTTATTGAAATTATATATATATCTATATCTATTTTTACTTTAGAGAATGTGATGGAAATATGTAATTTTTTATTTTTAAAAATATTTTAATATAGATTTTAAATACAATATTTGAATATATATCTTAGCTAACATATTTCAAAATCAACTTTATATATATCTATATAGAGAGAAGGTTAATTGATAGTAAAAAGAAAATTTCAAGTGTGAAGAACATGAGTAATTATTTTACCTCAAATAAAATGTTTTAACATTTTAATGTGTATAAGATGGGGTCTAAATAAAATTTTCAATTCCGAAACTTAGTAAAATATTTCAGTGTAAAATATGTATATAAATTATGTAAAACAATTAAAAATAAAAAAATTTAATGTTCATTTTGAATAAAATATCTTAGTGTCATCTAGATATAATTAATTGAAGATAATGAAATTCTTATGGTTAAAACATTTGTCTTAGTCTAACTAGCCTACGTTCGGGACCTTTTCCATGTATTTTTTATATACATTTTGAGTGTCAAAAGGGATTTTCAAGGCAATCAATCCATTTATGCATTAAAAAATACAATGTTACAATCTCACAAGAATTGTATTGCTAGAACATGAGGGATCAAATCTCTTAAGGTGAAATTTTCTTTTCAAGTTTTGTGTTCTAAAAGATGCTTTCACCTTAAAATATTTGATCCCTATCCATGCTTGATACTTCCATGTTTAAGATGAATTTTTATTGGAGTAATAATACAACTTTGAATATAAACTTGTTACAACTTTCAATATAAACTTGTAGAGCATGCTGCATGCCCAATTTTGTAACTCTTATTTTGAATTTTTGCCTTAGGCACTTCTAATGTTTCCTCCAATGTGTGAAAATTTCACAATCTAAAAGTATGAGAAAAGAGATATATAAGAAATTACAAGTTGACCAAATGAAAATTAACTTGTTTGAAACCCATTTCAAGAGAAATCATGAACTCTAAATTCCACAAACTTATCACATAAAGCATTAAGAACCAATATTAAAATTTTTGAATAAAAGTATCTAAATATCTTACTTTTGTGTCTCTGAGGTCTTTGTTAAATGGTGATGAGACAAGTTGTTATAGCACTCATCACAGGTTCAATTCCCTTTAGGGAAAATAAAAATAAAAAATCTCACTTTCGTATCTTTATAGAAAATATGTTATAGCTAAAATCAATTTGATTTATTTTAAAGTGATTTGAAAAACATTTAGAAACATATGGCAACTTAAATTTAAAATGAAACTCTCTTAACATTATATTTAAAATGGCATAAGATTTGAAAAAAATAAAAATAAAAAAAAATATGAATTGAAAAAAATAATAATACCGAATATAGATACATCACCCTATTAAAAAATAAAAAGATAAACGTTAACCCAACTTTGTGGTGAAAGAAGAATAAATTGTCACACCCATCTTAAAATTAAAGAAGATAATCCTAAACATAACCAAGTGGTGAAAGAAGAGTGATGTGTCACAACTCCTTTTACATAAAAAAGAACGACAATGAAACCGCATATAAATATGTAACAAGAATTTGTATAAGAAATATAAAGCGTAAACATATATTAAACATCGTCATTCTATAAAACATCATTAATCTATGATTGCATTCCTCTCAATTTGTAAAGGTTTGAAGAGGTTGTGAGGTGCTTTTCAAATTAAAAAAAAACAGAAAGCAAGTTTAAAATTTTTTTAATTTTTTTCAAAAATCCATATGGACCTATATTGTTTATATCATGCAAGATAGAGGGAAAATAATTATAAATAAGAAATAATGCTTAACCATAAACGATTCCCGGTATAAATTTATAATATGACATATTTATTTACACAGTACAAAAAACCATATATTTATGTTCTCTTCTATTTTTCAAAAATCCTTTTTAGCCTTTTCAAATAGACTTTAAAACCATGGTCCATGGTCAAATTTAAAAATAGCTCCATGACCATCCCAACCAAAAACACAGAAAAAGATCCATCTTAAAAACCTAGTAGTTAATCAGAAAGCCCATCAAATCTTGGTGGCCGACATCAAAGTTTTTAATAGTTAATCAGAAAGCCCATCAAATCTTGGTGGCCGACATCAAAGTTTTTAATAGTTAATCAGAAAGCCCATCAAATCTTGGTGGCCGACATCAAAATTTTAGATGGAAAGAGAGGGTATAACATCAACATTTTTCGCGTATTTTCAATGTCACTCGTTATTTTCCGCATTACGATTTTCATATATTTTCAGTGTGACTCTAAATTTCGCATCGTATCACGGCTTCAAGATTGCCTAGGAACATCATCGCTAAACCGAAGGGAATCGTAGTTTGTATGGGCCGTTTGGTAGAGAAGCTGTAATTTTCAGTTCAGCGGTTCTGCTGCAGATTCTACGAGCGGGCTGCCGAACTTGCAGATTCTTTTGTTTGTTTAACAAGATGGCCAGAGGCAGATGCCACAGCAACAGCGGGTGGAACGAATCCCCCCGTTAGAAAATAGTGAAGTTGCACTTTGTTACGCTTCGTGGGACCAAGAAAAAATATGCCAATCCGGCAAAGAATTTGAATTATCCGAGTTGCAGAAACAGACGAATGAAGCTGTCCCGCAGCACCCAGATTCAATTCAGCCGCGCAAGGTAACAGGAGATTGTCACAAACAACAAAATGAAATAATACAGCAGGAGGTAGCGAGTTCGAGTTGTTTGCTTGAAACCCAAATTCAGACAGCTGAACAATCCATTGTTGAAAATGGCAAAACTAATACGCGAATTCAGGAACCGAATAAAAAACTTGGAGAGTTGCAGAAGACAAATATCAGAGTTGAAGAATCCATGGCTGAAAATGCGAAACCTAAGACGCAAATTCAGGAACTGAATGAAAAAATTGGAGAGTTAAAGGAGACAAATGTTAAACTAGTGCAAGAAAACGAAGACCAGGTAAAGGAGTTCGAATCACTTCATGCAGAGTTGGCCGAGAAACATAGAAAGTTGGAGGACAAATTCATCGCGTGGTTGAAAGAGAATGAAGAACATCGAAACATGGTTGAGTCATTGCAAGAAATTTCAGAGAAAAAAACGTTCCTGGAGGAGACCAACGTTGAACTCGAGAGAAGAAATTTGGTATTAGAAGAAAAAGAGGCACAACTTAAGGGAAAAATAGGGGAGTTGGAAATAGTTTTTGATTCTCTCACCACGGATCTTGAATTTTATAGGCAAATTGCGGAGGAGAGAGAGACTATATTAACTGATTTACAGTATCAATTTTCAGACGTTGTCAAGGAAAATATTTGCCTGGCGGAGTTAAACGATACTTTAGTGGCTGAATTGAACAAATGTACGATGGCTTTAGAAGAAAATGTATATCTTCACCAAAAAATCAGGGAACTGGACATTTCTTCCCACTCTCTCAGCACGGTTCTTGAATCGAAAGATATTTTGCTTCAGCAGTTGACGTCAGACCATGAGAAGCTGAAGTCAGAATATCAATGTTTTCAGTCACCTGTCCCTAGAGAATACAAGGAACCAAACGGCGTGCGCACAGATTCTTTGAAGCCCGAGATTTTACGCTCAGGACCAAATCGGATGCATGATTTAAGGCAACTGAACTGGTGTTAGAGATTATACAACAAAAATTAACAAAGGCTGTCCCGATGTACAGGGAACCGATTCTTTGAAGCCAAAGATTTTAGGCTCACGTCCAATTAGGATGCATGATTTACGGCAACTGAATTGATGTTAGAGATTATACAACAAAAAATAACAAAGGTTGTCCTTATCTAGAGGCAACAAAATTCAAGGTTAGTTTATTGATAATAAACTATCCACAAAGTCATTTGTACCAATAAGAAATTTTAAAGATCTAATTATAAACAAATACACAGGCAGAATCACACAGAAATGTGAGACAAAGCTCACACAACTCAATGAATATAATTGCTCAATTACATCACCCTTATATAGGAAACTCACTCACTTAATCTTCCTGAAGAAGAGGAAACAAACCTGAATAGATGGAACTGATTTCTAAATGCACACTCCCGTTCAACAAACCAAAACTAAATCTATTTCTAGATTATTCTCACATCCTCCCTTAATGGAGAAATGGATTTTCTACAATACCTAACTGACTTCTAAAAACTTCAAATTTGATTTTACCAAGGGGCTTAGTAAATATATCAGCCACATTATCCTTGGTGTTACAAAATATCAATTCAATTTCATTCGACTCAATTTTCTCACGTACAAAGTGGTACTGTAACTCAACGTGTTTTGTTCTAGCATGGTAAATTGGATTATGTGCTAATTTGATAGCACTCTGATTATCACAATTGATACATGTTGAGCCACTTTGCGCCTCTTCAAGATCTGCAAGAATTCTCCGCAACCAAATAGCTTCACAGGTGGCATTGGTCAAAGCTTTGTACTCTGATTCTGTTGATGATAAAGAAACAGTTGGCTGTTTCTTACTACTCCACGATACGACCCCTGATCCAATATGAAATGCATAGCCAGAGGTAGATCGTCTGTCATCTGGATTTCCTGCCCAATCTGAATCAGAAAAACCTGTCAGTGCAACATCAGAATCATCAGTATACATAATACCTAAATTCACTGTTCCCTTTAAGTATCGAAGAACTTTCTTTGCAGCATTCTAGTGATTTCCTGAAGGCTTAGCCATGAATTGACTAAGAATACTGACTGAGTATGCAATGTCTGGTCTAGTAGTGGTGAGATAGTTCAAACTTCCCACTAACTGACGATATAATGTTCCATCTGCCTCTTTAGTTCCATCTTCTTTGTACAACTTTGCATTCTGTTCTAAGGGAGTTGACATAGCTTTGCAATCAGTCATATTGAACTTTTTAAGAATCTCCTTTGTATATTTGCTTTGAGTGATCAAAGTTTTACCAGGCTCTCTCCATACCTCAATTCCTAAACAGTAATGCAATTCACCCAAATCTTTCATTTCAAATTCCTGTGACAACTGAACTTTAATTTCTTCAATTAACTTGTGAGCACTGCCTGTTATAATGAGATAATCCACATACAAAGATATTAAAGCAACATTTCCTTTGTCATCTTTCTTAACATACAAGTTAGGATCATTTTTGCTTTTCACAAATCCATTCTGAAGAAAGAAGGTATCAATCTTTACATACCATGACCTCGGCGCCTGTTTCAAACCATATAATGCCTTTCTTAACCTGCAAACCAGATGCTCCTGTCCCTATTTGACAAACCCTTCAGGTTGAACCAAATAAACTTCTTCCTTTAAATCACCATTTAGAAAAGCAGATTTGACATCCAATTGATGTATATTCCAATTATGTTTTGTGGCTAAGGCAATCAGTAATCTAATTGTATTCAACTTAGCTATTGGTGCAAAAGTGTCTTCATAATCAATTCCCTCCTTTTGAGCATATCCTTTTGCTACTAATCTTGCCTTAAATTTATCAATTGTACCATCTGCTTTAAATTTCGATTTGTACAACCATTTGCTTCCAATTGGAACTTTATTTTCAGGAAGTTCCACTAATTCCCATGTTTGATTTTTCATAAGAGAATCATACTCATCATTCATAGCATTAATCCATGGTTCATGTTGTTTAGCCTGCTCATAATCAATTGGTTCTTCAACATTCATTATATTAGACATTAAGGCATAGTCTCTATACCTTGCAGGAAGCTGAGTCTGTCGGGATGACCTTCTTGGTGCTTCAATTCCTGTGGGTGTTCCATCCATGATTCGTCGGCTTTGAGGTGAATCACCCCCTTGTGATGACTCACTCCTACTGGATGTGCTCATACTGCTCTCATCCTGATCCTGTACCTGTTCCTGTTCCTGCTTAATCAAAGTATCAAGTTTGACATGAGCATCATTAGATATATTCCATGCATCATTCTTTGTATTACTTTTATCAGCCTGCTCATGAAACAACACATCACGACTTGCAAATAGTTTATGGGAACTTGGATCAAACAATTTATAGGCTTTCTGATCCACACAATATCCAATAAAAACACACTTGATTGACTTGGCATCAAGTTTTCTTCTGTTAGCCTTAGGAATATGAGAAAAAGCAGTACATCCAAAGACTCTGAAATGACTCACATCAGGTTTATAACCATGAAGAACCTCAAAAGGAGTTTGAAAAACTAATTGCTTAGTGGGACATCGATTCTTCAAATAAACAGCAGTGTTAATGGCTTCTGCCCAGAAACCATTAGAGATGTTCTTACCTTGCAGCATACTACGAGCAGATTCCACCAAGGTTCTATTCCATCGCTCAACAACACCATTTTGCTGAGGGGTATGTGGCACTGTGAACTGTTGTTGAATTCCATTAGATTTACAATAGGTGTTAAATGCTTTTGACTTATATTCACCCCCTTGATCAGATCTGAGTATTTTAATGTACTTACCTGTTTGTTTTTCAACCATAGTTCGAAACTCTTTAAAATACTCAAAAATGTCACTTTTCCTTCGAATGAAATAGACCCAGGTATACCTAGATCTATCATCAATAAAAATAACAAAGTATGAAGCACCACCAAGAGACCTAGTTTGCATAGGTCCACATACATCAGTGTGAATTAATTCAAGTATATCATACTTTCGTTTCTCAGTATGAACCAGAAACTCTTCTCTATGCTGCTTACCAAGTGCACAAGCTTCACATGGTAAATGTTCACACTTCATAACAGGAAGACCTTCAACCATTGATTTCCTTCGCAACAACGATAAATCATTGTAATTTAGGTGCCCATACCTGTGATGCCATAATTCTGATGTCGATGTCTCTTTGGATGTTAATGCAACATGGCGCTTCACTGTCACATCCAATCTGTATAATCCTCCAACTCTGGTACCTGTTGAAACAACCCTGTAGTGGTCTTGAACATCTTTCACAATACACCCCAATTTACCAAATTCAACTTTTAAATGATTATCAGTGATAGTGGAAACCGATATCAAATTCTTTTTGAGAGCAGGTACATACATCACATTATGAATTTGTCGCATTTGTCCATTAGGTAAGTACACATTTATTATGCCATAGCCTTGAACTTTAAGTGACCTGTCATCTCCTAGGTAAATGTGTGTACCATTAGATTTCTCATAATATTTATCATACCATTCTTTATTACAAGTCATGTGCGCTGATGCACCAGAATCTATGAACCAAGCATTCTCATCATCAGTTTCAGCAGACAATGCAGCATCAGAAAGAAACAACTTAAGATTTTTAAATCCATCAGTCATTGAGGTGTCTCTGTTTATGTAATTTCCATTATGCCTTCTATGTCTTTGATTTGATTCATTATTCTTTCTCCTATAGCAATCTTTAGCCAGATGTCCAGGTTTTCCACAATAATCACATTCAATGTTCCTCTTAACATAAGAATCAGGAGGTGCCATACCTTTCTGTTTTGCTTGAAACCGGCCTCTGTTCCTGTCCCATGGTCTCCCTCGGAATGGTCTTTTGCCTCTTGTAGTCAAAGCCAAATCAGAACCATTTGACTCCAGTTCAAAATTTTTCATGCGCTCTTCTTCTTGAAGAAGAATTCCAGCCAATTCTTCAAATGTAGGAGGTGTGGGTCTAGCTGAGAGAGCTGAAATAAAGACTTTATAGTCTGGGACTAACCCCTTCAAAGCAACAGTTACCAAGTCTGTACTAGACACCTTTTCACCAATATCACCAAGCTTATCACTCAAGTCTTTAATTCGGGAAACAAAGTTGCTAATGCTTTCATTGGCTTCCATTTTGATAGATATCAACTTTGTTTTTAAAAATAAAATACGGTTTGCATTAGTAGTTTCATACAAACCTTTGAGAGTGTCCCATGTCGCCTTGGAAGTTTCACAGTCCCGAATGTGAGGAATAATATTGTCCTTCACTGACATGCGTAGCAGCACCTTTGCTTTCATTTCTCGCTTCTCCCAATCTTGAGTGGCAGCAGGAGGTTGAGGCTTGGGCTCGTCACCTTTGACAATCGTCCAGAGATTGTATGCCTCCAGTACTGTTATGAGCTTAAATTTCCAGTTTACATAATTTTCTCCATCAAGTTTTGTAGACTCATTTAAGTATGAATCAGCAAGAGGATTAGCCATTTCAACAACAATGACCAAATTCAAAAATCAAAGTTGCAAGCTTTCTTACTCACTCTGTTTAGTTTGATTTTTTTTTTTTTAATTGCAAACTTGCTCCCCTTTTGTTACAAAAAAAAAATGATAAGAACAAATATGAATTTGTTCAACTCCCAAGCAAAAATCCAATAAAACGCCTTTAATAATTTGCTATGCTCCAATGCACAACAAAAAAAAAAAAAACGCCTTTAATTACTTGCTGCCACACAAAACTGTTTCAAAAAAAACGCAGAACCTGTATGTGGGGGGCTGCAATTAACTATTCTGGCAATAACGCAGAATACCGTGAGCGCTTCACGCTGGCAATTCAATATAAAACACACAATAAGAACAAATGCACAGTCGACTGATATTCATAAACCGCATCAACACTGGAATATGCAGAAAACGCTCAACGCTCAATTATTCATAAGCCGCAACTTGCACAACGCTGGCAACCAAATGATAGCCAAAAAAAAAAACAGTTCACCTTAATGTTATTAAATGGCGCCGAGGCAATCTGTTCCGTGCCCAAACCAACAAAAAAATACCGATCCAATGCACAACAAAGAAGCGTTTCTTTTAAAATGGCCTGAACTGCAACCTTCGTGGGCAAAACACCACGCAAAACACCAATGATGCCTACGTGCTTTACGCTCTAAAAAAAAAGCATCAAATGACAGTGCTTCACGCTCTAAAAAAAAACGCACCAAATGACAGCAAACAGAAAACGCTTTACCGCACATCAATTGAATTCTGGGTCGATGGCGGCAATCTGGCAATCTGGCAATTGAATTCTGGGTCGATGGCTCTTCCAGATGTAATTAAATCTGTGCACACTCTAATAGCAGAGTCTGTCACTGCCCGCGAAGAGGAGAGAGGCGCAGACAACCTTTCTATGATACCAAATTATAAACAAATACACAGGCAGAATCACACAGAAACGTGAGACAAAGCTCACACAACTCAATCAATATAATTGCTCAATTACATCACCCTTATATAGGAAACTCACTCACCTAATCTTCCTGAAGAAGAGGAAACAAACCTGAATAGATGGAACTGATTTCTAAATGCACACTCCCATTCAACAAACCAAAACTAAATCTATTTCTAGATTATTCTCACAGATCTTTGGTTTGGATGTATACATTCTTTTGCAATTCACATTAGAAATTCAGGATGGGGAAAGATTTGAAATTTGGTGATGATGATTATATTAAACTATATATATTAAGTTTGGTAAGATTATATTTTTATTATCATGTATTTATACATGATTGGGATTGGGAATTGAATGATTGACTTCATGTGAAATAGTGTCTTAACCACACATCCTATTACCATTTATGTGAAATAGTGTCTTAACCACACATCCTATTACCATTTATCTAAGAACTAGTGGACAAAACATAATAAATATTTTTAAAATAGAATTTTTAATATATAATTTTCATGTTACATTATTTTTCTTTAAAATTCATTTCAATATGCTTCAATTATTTAATTAATTCTTAATGTTATTTTCAAATTCTTTAATTTTCATTGATTCTCAATATTATTTTCAATTTTTTTAATTTTCATTGGCATCTTGTTGTAATTTTAGTCAATTATATAAGTAATTAAAAATAAAATTTATTATTTGAAAGTGTAAACTTCTGTGATCCATATCCATGATCCATAATATCATAGTAACCTTGTTTGAGACTTCGTCAATTGGGATATTCATATAGTAATTGTTTTCTAAAGTCTATTTTAATAATTATTAACCTAATTCCAATTTATTCTAGTCATTTAATTCTCATGATGACCTTGTTTGAGACTTGCTAAATTTTCACTTTCACTTATTAATTAGTATTTTAAATATATTTAAATAATTATTAACCTTATTCCAATTTATCCTAATTAATTTATTTTAAATTTCTTAATAATCATTTTGATCTTAACCAAGTTTATTTTTGTCTAAACTTTTTTAATTAATTTCGAGTTTATTTTAATAATTATTATTAACCTTACTCCAATTAAATTATTATTTTTGTAAATATTTATTAAGTAACATAAAATAAATCTTTTGATATCCATGTCAAGTAACATAATTATTTTTTTCTTTTCTTTCCTCTTAAAAAAAAAGTTTTTATATTAAAAAAGAAAGAAACATACATGTTATTGGGTGATGGAAAAATTGACTTTCTTTTCTACTAAGGGACATGCCTTCCAAAACAATATACAAAAAAAACTTCTTTATTTCATCGTCTTCATCATATTGACTTTTTTTTTCTACGAGGGGACACGCCTTCCAAAACAATATACAAAAAAAATTCTTTCTTTCATCATCTTCATCATATCGCTTTTTAGAGTTGTTATTCTTAGCTCAATGTTGTTATCCTTATCCTTAGCTCATTACATTATATATGGAGAAAAAATTTGGAAACAAAAAAGACTTGTATGAGAATGACATGAAGAGAGTGAACCATGACAGGAGATAAGAAATTTTTTAGTGAATTGGAGGAGAAAGATCTCTAGATGCATATTAAGTTGGGTGATGATGGAGGATACAGTGCGACTAGAATTGGTACCATTACCTTTCAGGGGCGTCAGGTAAAATCTTTCATTTAGAAGATGTTATATCCGTGTTATGTGTGATTGATCTTTTTTCATGTGTTTGCAATTAGTGATTAAATTTCCGCAAAGATTTTAGTAGAAGGATTTTGTATTTAATGGTGGCATATAATTTTTAAATCAGGAGAATCCAGGCGATACATAATTGTATTAAAATTTCTACACCAATGGCATTAAACCTTGTTTTGCCTCTCTTCATATCCATTAGCATTTGACCTTAACACATCTATTCATTTCATCTTCATTAGCATTTCACCTTAACACATATATTCATTTCATCTCCATTAATGTCTTATCTTGACATGTTGGAATTCAAGCCTAAACCGTAACCATGGATTCAATATTGTGTCAAACAAAATTTAAGATGTTATAAGTTCAATATTTTAGTTTTCAATTGCAAATGTTTTAGATTTTGATGAATTCAATTTTAATTAATATATTACTAAAAATATTGATAGATTGATAAATGAATTGAAACATACCTTCAATTTCAATTTGCGGTGAGATCACATTGAAACTGAAACTTTCACCAAATTAAAACACAAAAAACTTTGTTCCTTTGAGATTTGAGAAGAAATACAAAGACAATGGATTTTTATACAGTAAATTAGTATAAATCAGCCATAGCAAAAACACAGTGCCTAGATAAAAAGAGATAAAAATTCCCTCGTAAATCCAATGAACGTTAAAATGTCCACTAAGGATTTTGAAAATATTTTCCCATAGATAAGTCCACTCATCAAATAAATTGATTCAATATATACAAATATGCAAACAAAGAGATCCCCTTGCCTTTAAATCAAAATCCATCATGAAAAGTGATGAAATTTTCTTCGTTCTCCACCTGCTTGAACACCATTCCAAACTATTTCAAATAATCTATCGATTCATATATATCCAATTCTGTCAGAAACTAGGAACTACAATCACTAACCTCGGCATTTTTTTTCCTCCATATTGAACAACAAATTATTTCAAAAACGATAATGTCAACCACAATGAAACAAATAAAACATTTGGAATATCAAGATTGAAGATGCACATTTATGAGTGCCATTTGTCTTGCAACTTTTTTGAAATTCTTCTATCTAGGGCCCTCCACTAAGATATTTTGTTTAGTACAAGTGTTCTCACATTGAGGGCAGATTTGGATTTATGACTGTAATCTCTTACAAATATCCACAATTTTAGCAACTTTAGGCCTCACCCTCATGTTCTTGGTGAATAGCCTTTTCAAACTTGGATGATAATGGCAACGGTATTGTGAGTCTGAATCATGGAAATCAAGAAAATGGTTGGTCTTTCACTATGGAATATAACGTGGGAGGTTGCATCGACATGAAGAGGAACCATCTGTAGAGATATTAAATGAGAAATAAAGGCCATTCAATCATAAAATATTCTACCTAAACAAAGTTGGTCGCAACAAAAAATCGACTCATGCTTTATTTCCACAACTTTTTTCTTGCAGCAAGGACAAATGCCCGAAAAAGCTGATTTACACAGCAGAAATACGCTGTAGGTATCAAAAATGTAGCGAAAAGGCCCAGAGGACTAATGACACATGAATGTGAAAAGAAGGTGAATTGAAAGCAATTTTCAGGTGGGATTGATAGGTTTTGTTACGACATCCATTGAAATGTTGGTTCGAATATCTTTATCATGCTCAATTGCGAGGAAGAAATAAGTAAAAGTTATGGATTTAATTGAAGGTTTATTTGATAGGATGAAATGGCCACAAGCATGGGACGTCAAATTTTAATGAATTACTTCCATGTGATCGAGACGCGCCCATCGCAGTGTTTTCTGTGTTTGCCTCAGCCCCGATAAAGACTTTACATTCGACATAGACTTTACGTATTCCAGTGGGCATTGTCTCGAAAAAGGGCAATGGGGCTCTAATTACGCGCAAAAGTGTCGGGTTCGAATCCAACAAACCAAAATATATTGAGATAGGTTGTATGGGCAAGATCAAGTTGAAGCAGACATGGGACAATGTGAGCAAGCACATGGACGTCGAGGAGCCCACGGTGATGACGTAAATTGTTGAGGCTAAGGAAATTTAATCTGATATTGTCTACATACACTCAAAGTTCATTCCATAAATTAAACAACAGAAGCAGACAATCAGTAATCTTGATATACATTTATTCAACAATAACTGAATATTTGAACTATAAAGTGGAAGACCTTACAATGAACATCGAGAGATAAGATTCTAGTTCCGCCTGCAATCGCAAAGACACCAAAGAGACTATATTGTAAGGTTGAAGAGACATTAGTAAGGTTTAGTGAGGTATTTAGTTAGTTAGCCTAGCATAAATGAAGAAGGCATTGGATCTAATAATATAAAACATTTCAATAATCTAACATTTCATCCAATGGCAAAAAGAGAGACACAATGGTAGTTAAGGAAGTTGTTTTCAAAGAAAAACTACTTACGGCATAAATATGATTATGTAGCCATAATTAAATTTAATTAAGAAGAACATAAGAAAATAATTCTAAAAATATACTTACAATATAACAAAATTCTTAACCATGTATATTCACCCTCCGTTGATATAAATTTTTTTGCAATAACATGTATTATTAATACCACATTTCCAAAAACATAACTCATTTCAAAAGATATATATATTTTTAAATATATATATATATATATATATATATATATATATATATATATATATTTTTAAATATTTTATTTTATTTTTACATTATATCTTCTAAACTAAATAAAAGAAAACATGTATATGAGGCTGTTGAATGCCATAAATATTTTCACTAGGTTGGAATAAAATTAAGTTAAAATTAAAATAAAAAATAAAATAAAATAATAATTATAATTATTAATACAAAATTTTGACTCCAAAATTGCACAACACTAAAAATAAAAATAAAATAAAAAAATACTAACCATTATGGAACGGATGTTATAACGTAATGTTTAACCTTTCGACAAAGTTAAATTACATGCAAAAAATAAAATAAGAATAATATAATGTAATGTAATCATTTTAACTAGGTCAAAAAAATAAAAATAAAATAATAACCCTATAAAAATAAAATAGAAATGACCAATGTTATTGACCCATGGTATTTACCCAAGGTATTTATGTGGAATATAGTCTATTTAAAGGGGGAAATTAAACCATCCTTGATCCATCTTAACTAGAGATCTACCAAGCACCTAGAAGGATAAAATATCCTGATATACACCTTTTTAGAGCTAATGATCCTTCACACAGAGGTTGGTACATTTGGAATTAAGATGGATATATGTTAGTTTAAGTTTGTATTTGTGTTACAATGTTATTAGTACTCATACAAAATTTAACTTGAATGGTTAGTGTAGCATTCATTTTTTCCTCATGAAGAAAATAATTTGACATATATTATTAATTTGGTTGAGAATTTCAACTTTGTTGCGAGGGAGAGAATTTATAGGAATGATGACCAACGTTTTCCCTTTAGAGTGTTGGGTTAAATTGAGTTACTCATATAGTAGTTAGGATAACCTTGGTACAATTAATTATGGCATTAGCATTTACATTTTATGGGCCCATTTTATTGGGTAACACATAGTAGTTTCTCATGGTATTCCATAGATAATTTATAGGAATGACGACCCTAGAGCACTCAACATTCATCTTTTCTAGTGTTGGTTTAAACTTGAGTTAATCAAAGAGTTGGAAGGATAACCTCAATACAATTATATAAGGGTTTACCATTTACATTTCATGAGCCCATTTTATTTGGTTCCCATGGTACATGATCATTGTTTTTCATAGAGCATATATAGGAATGATGTCCCAAGGGCATTGAAGGGCATATATCAGTTTAAACTTGATTTAGTCATAGACTAGTTAGGATAACATTGGTACAATAGGTTTACCATTTACATTTTAAGTGTCAATTATATTGGATAACCCATGGTACTTGCACATGGTATTCCATATCACTAAGTCTATCTATATCTATTTATATTTTTCATCATTCCCCATAAAAAAATATATTTGAACACATTTTAGTAATTTTCATTCACAATTTCAACTTTATTATAGAAAAGGGTATCTTCAACAATAGTCACCTACTAACACTAGATATTTACCCTTTATCAATATTGACTTAGTCATAAAATAAATCAAAATAATCTTAATACAATTAAGAATAGATTTACCTTTTATAATTATTGACCCATCAATACATAATATTTCATATAATAAAAACCTATATTTCCACATATGAAAAAAGTAACTTAAAACACTATATACTTTTTATTATTTCATTTCATTTTCTTTATATTTTTTACACATTTTTAATTGAGTGTAAAACACCAATTTCCCACCTGCTCAGATCATGGATGAATCAGAATCAGCCAGGGCGATGGCCGAGGAAGTATGCACTAATAATAACAATGATAGTGTGAAAATGCAGAGCTGCGATGGCGAAATATTTTAGGTGGAAATAGAGGTGGTGTCGACTTCAGGCATCATTCTCTTAATGACGGGCGACATGGGTAGCAACATTACCATTCCTCTGCCTCTCGTTTCTGCCAGCACTCCCAATATTGAACATACCATGTTCTTGATGCTCCTACTGCATCGCTTGGTGCTGTCAAAACGTGCGATGAGGATTTCGTGAGACCTCTTGTAGATGATCGCGCCACACTCTTCTAAGTCACGAAGGCTGCCAACTACCTGGTTATCAGAAATCTTTTGGATTTGAAGTGTCAAACTATTGCGGATATCATGCAAGGGAAAATCGCTGAAGAGATGCGCGAGAATTTACAACCTTCAGAAATAAAATTAATTGTGAAATCACTCTGCAATGGCAGAGTACCTCCGTTTCTGCAACTCCCTTCGTTTGAACATGAATTTGGTAGCGTGTCAAAACTAATCGTTAAATCATTTAAAGATGGTGCCACTGTGTCTTCTTCGCGTCGTTTCAACATGAATCTGTTAGCGTGTCATTAGGTTTAGGTTTTCAACAAACATTTTGTTAGCGTGTCATCAAGCGTAGGCTCTCAGAAAACATTTTGTTAGTGTACACAATAACTTTTTTTTATCCTTGCCAGGTTTTTGGAGGGATTTCAGCATATTTTCTTGAATTAACAAGTTTAGATTGAGAATGAGAATTCTGTAGGATTAGAATTATAATTCTTTAAGGTTTTTTCATTTCTAAACCTAAAAATATTTTATTTTATAATTATGGTGTATAATAATTTTAAATAAAAACAAAAATATCCTTAATACAACATTTCCATGAAAATATAAATTAGATTTAAATATAAATTAGATTTTTTATAATTGATATAGGATAAAAATGTTTTACATAGTACCAGAAATATATTATTATTTAAATTTTAAACTTTTTACATCCTAAGAGAGAATATAGAAATCCACATCTTTATTTTTAAAAATAAAAATAAAAAATAATTTAATACAACCATCTCAATCAAATAGGAATTCAACTTCTAGAAAAAGAATGCTATAAAAGTGTTTTTATATCACATTAGAAATGACATTTCTTTCTAAAAAATTTACAATATAATAAAGAATATATAAATATTTATTTCGATTTAAATTGGAGAAAAAAAAATATATATCTTGAAAACTTTTCATCTTAACTTGGATAAAAACGGAAATTGACATAGATTTGGGTTATGATTGGTTTCATCAAAGTTAATCTAACCACATACACGGAAATATATCAAAATACACAACCAAGTGTAGTAATCAATAAACATTTTCATTTTGTATGTAGAAGTTAGTAATTTTACCTATTATACACCAAATCCATAATGTCATTATATTTCAATTTACCCATGTACTCAATGTTTGCAAAAGTTACTTCATCTCACCCTCCTCTAGGAATTTTGTGTAGATAGGAATGACATTGATATTTTCAAGGGTAATGGTGGGGACAATGGTCGATTTATTTTATTTTCCACATCTTCTCTCATTTCTATATGAATAAGGGTTGCATTTTTCATTTGGAATGTGTGAGGGTTTTGTTCTTAGTGTGTAGCTTTACCTTTTGAAGCTATCTAGGAGACTATCTGAAAAGCTAGATATGAACCAAAAAACCCTTACACCACCTAGTGCTTCTAAATGAAAACCAACCTAGATCCATCTAACTTTGTATCTATCATGAGCTCATAGGAATCAAATCCCTTCAAATGCAAACATTTCCTCAAATTCTACACTCCAAAAAGAAAGATTGCACCTCGAGGGATTTGATCCCTCTCGCCTCACGATAGATCTAGAATTAGATTGACCTAGACAAGTAATTCAAGAAACCCATGGATAGCTAATTTTCATACATCCCTTTTATTTGATATTCAGCTAGCAAATCCTATATTCTCAAGTAATTTGATGAAGATTATATATATATATATATATATATATATATATATATATTGGGTAAAAGAGTGATTTACTCTTCCATTTTCCTAGCTAGACGTTTATTGACTCTTTGGCCATTGAAGGTGAAATTCAATGTGGTAAGACAAGAAGCGAGGAGGGATATTTTTGGGTCACAACGGTGTGGAGGTGAGATTCCTCCCTAATGGGATTATTTTTAAATTTTGTTGCAGATCTGTCATGTTATTTCACAGATCTAGTTGATTTCGTGTTCGTACATCATTTGTTTTTTCCATATGTGGAGCCTATCATTAAGAGGTATGAGGGGATTGCAGAGCCTCCAAAACCATAGAAAATGGATCTATTTTCCTTCACCAATTTGATCGTCGATAGGAATACGAATATTTCATGGGTCTTAACCCGAGGGCTTTTAGATATTTTTTTACTTGGAGATGGGTTCGCAGAAAATATAGGAAAGCTAGATCTAGTTATTGGTCATTTGATGAAACAGAAGGCCATTTCCCCATTATTGCCTGTTTGCAAGGCTATGACAGGGGATGGATGGCACAGTGGGAGCCCAGATATGGAAACCCCAACATCCCTAGATATTACAACCCCTTATTTTCAAATACAGATCAATCTTATCTCTGGGAAAGCCAAGCTTCTATGGGTTCACTATTCGGATTTGGTGAAAAACCTTTTGCATGCCCTTGAACTCATATTATGGATTCCATCTGCCCTTCAGCAATTTCTCTATGGAGGTAAACAGCTAGAGGATTCTTTTCCGCTCTCATTTTATAATATTGAAAAAGCTGCTACTGTAGTTCTAACCCTTCATCTTTGAGGAGGGGCAGTAGGTCAGCTATCTTCTGCTCAAGATTTCTCTTACAAGGATGTTGTACATGCACAACCTTGCAAGAAAGCTGCTCAACCCTCTGAGGCTCCCAAGCCTATTTTGGTTGATAAAATGGAGAATGTACCTTCTGTAGAAATTTCCCACCTGACATTTGAAAATGAGCTTCACATTTATGTAGAATCTGCCATTATCTGAAGATTCAATTTATTATGGCCTCGCATCACAGATCTCTAGCAATGGATTCAATCCACATGGACCAATAACTGTGAGGTTATTTTCTACTCAAAGGGTTTATTTATAGTGGTGTTTTCTTTCAATGAATATTATAAAAAAATCTTAACTAGTAGTCCACGGTTTTGTGGAAAAGCGGGGTTATTCTTCACCCCCCGGTTCCCAGATGTCAACCCTTCTATGACAGTCACTACCAAGATATCTATCTGGGTCAGACTTCCAAATTTACCTGCTCACTTATGGCACTCTTCGATCTTTCAAGGAATTAGTAACTCTCTCGGTTTCTTTCTGGCAACAGATTCTTCTAGGGGGAGAATGGCATCTACACTTATGGTAGAATCATGGAAATCAAGAAAATTTCTGGTCTCTCACTATGGAATATAACATGGGAGGGTGCATCATCATGAAGAGGAACCATCTATAGATATATTAAAATAACAAAAAAGGCCATTCAAACCTAGAATATTCTACCTAAACAAAGATCGTTGCAATAGAAAATCAATTGATGCTTTGTTTCCATAGCTTTTTTCTTGCACCAATGACCGATGCTCAAAAAGGCTAACTTACATGGAATAAATAATCCACAAGTATCGAACATGTAGTGGCAAGGCCTATAGGACTAATGACGCACGAATTTCGTTGGTTTGTATCTGCGAAGAAGGTGAATTGAAACCAGTTTTCAGGTGTGATCGATAGGTTGTGTTACGACATCCATTGAAGTGTTTGTTCAAATATCTTTATCATGCTCAATTGGGAGGAAAAGATAATTAAAAGTTATGGATTTACATGAAGGTTGATTCGATAGGATGAAATGGACATAACTCTGGGACATCCAATGCTAATGAATTCCTTCCATGTGATCAGGACATGACTTTTTTAGTGTTGTATGTTGTTCCCTTCATCCCCGATAAATACTTTACATCTGATAGAGACTTTAGATATTCCAACAGGCATCATCTCACGAAAGAGCAATGGGTCTCTAATTACATGAAAAGGTGCTAAGTTTGAATCTAGCAAACCAAACAATCCCAATATATATTGTATGGGGAAGATAAAGTTGAGACATACATGGGACAATGTGACCAAGCCCATGGACAACGAGAAGCCCAAGCGACAATGTAAATTTTTGAGGCTAAGGAAATTTAATCTTACATTTTCTATATACACTCATAGTTCATACCATCAATTAAACTAAAGGAGAAAGCAATAAGTAACCTTGACATACGTGTATTCAGCAATAATTGAATATTTGAACTATGAAATGGAACACATCACAATGAACACCGGGAGATAAGATTATAATTCCACCGTCAATCACAGAGACACAAGAGAGACTGTATCATATTTCATAGCAAGAACACGTTAATAGCAAGGTGGAAGAGACATTAGTAAGGTTTAGTGAGTTATTTAGTTAGTTAGCCTAGCATAAATGAAGAAGACATTGGATCTAATAGATTAAAAAATTTCAATCGTCTAACATTTAATCCAATGGCCAAAACAAAAACATAGTGGCATCTAGGGAAGTTGTTTTCAAAGAAGAACTCATTACGACATAAATATCATTATGTAGCCATATTTAATTTTAACTAAGAATCACATAAAAAATTAATTCTAAAAATATACCTAGAATATAACAAAATTCTTAGCCATGTATATTCACCCTAATTTTACCATTGATATTATTAACTTGCAAATAAGTTTTTTTGTAATGCCATGGCTTATTAATATCACATAGCCAAAAATCATAACTCATTTCAATATATATATATATTTTTCAAATATTTTATTTTAATTTTATCTTATATCTTTTGAACTAAATCAAAGAAAACATATACATGGAGATGTTGAATTCCATAAATATTTTGACGAGGTTGAAATAAAATAAAATAAAAAATAAATTACAAAATAAAAGGGCAAACCGCTGAAGAGATGTGCGAGCTTTTCAACATTCAGAAAGAAAATTAATTGTGAAATCACTCTACACTGCCAGATTATCTTGGTTTCTGCAACTCGCTTCGTTTGAACATGAATTTGGTAGTGTATCAAAACTAATCGTTAAATCATTCTTAGAGGGTGCCACGGTGTCTTCTTCACTTCGTTTTAACATGAATCTGTTAGTGTGTCATTAGGTTTACGTTTTCAACAAACATTTTGTTAGCGTGTCATCAGGTGTAGGTTGTGAGAAAACATTTTGTTAGTAAACACAATAATTTTTTTTCTTCCTTGCTAGGTTTTTGGAGGGATATCCGCATATTTTCTTCAAATCACAAGTTTAGGTTGAAAATTCGGTATAACTAGAATTCTTTAAGGTTTCTTCATTTCTAAATTTATAATTAAAACACTAAATTAAAATTTTTTTATTTTATTATTATGATGTATAATAATTTTAAATAAAAACAAAAAGTCATTTAGTACAACCTTTCTATTAAAATATAAATAAGATTTTTAAAATATATATGTGATAAAAATGTTGTGTATAGTACTAACAATATATTATTACTCAATTTTAAAAATTTTACATCTTAAGGGAGAATATATAAATCTGCATGTTTATTATTTTAAAGGATGCAAAACAAATAAAAAAAACAACTCATTTAATACAACAATCTCAATGAAATATTGATTTGACTTCTAGAAAAAGAATGCCATAAAAATGTTTTATATCACATTAGAAATTATATTCTTTCTAAAAAAATTTCACCTTAATAAAGAATATATAAATATTTATTTAGATTTAAATAGGAGTGTAACACCCACGTAAAACTGTTGTAAATTACAATTTTACCATGTTTTACAAAAAACAGTTGAATCAAGAATTGGTTGAAAACCGAATTCTTGAATCAGTTGAAAGGAATAATGGTAACCGCGACCGGGAGGAGAGAGACCAACTCTCCCCATGTAAAGTGGCTACCTCACTGGTTTATAACTCCGGTTTTGGATCTGCTGCAACGGTAGTTCGGCAGACAAGGTGGGTTTCCAGGCCCGATCACAACTAACCCACATACAACTGAAGATGAGGGAGTAGGAGTCGAGGCATTCGGCGGAGGTTAAGTTTGTCATACTTCAATAATTTTAGCTTTTATTTGATTAAAGATTTTAACTTGTCAAATTTTCCTCTATTGCCTATCAAAGATATCAAGGTTTCAAAATCCATATGAGTGCTGACCAAGGGTTGGTTGAGTGGGAAGGTTTATGTAGGGTTTGTTTTTGGTTGGTAACTGATGCTTTTGTTAACGGTGGCATCTGCCTTTGGCACAGATGCTACGACCAAAGGGTTCTTAGTTGTTAAATTCAACCTAGGATTGAACCACTGGCCTTATCTCCTTATTCTGCAACATTGAGCCATCAACGTCGGTGCTGCTGTGCCGCTTTCCCCCTCAGATTTGGATATAGGGAAGTTATTTTCGTTGGCTGCATTCATCGAGCAGTAAGTCTTAGAGGTTTTTTTTGAACCTCGGTCTGAGCACTGAAATTTCTTTGATTTGATTGAACCATTGGCAGACAACCTGCTTTGACAGGTTGATGCAATCTATTGTAGGCCGCAAATTAGCAACAATATGCCTGGGTGATTTTGAACTCGGATCAGAGTGCTGAAAGATCTTTCATTTGGTCTAAAGCTTGACCAGAACTTGCTGGACAGGCTGATGCAGTGTATGATTATCTGCCATGGGTCCTTTCTTTTTATAGTCTGCATTGTTTGCATGGCCTGATTTTGATCTCGATGAGGCTGGATGCAAGTTTCAGGTGATTTTGTTATATTAGTTACCCTTTTGCATCGAACCCGAAGGAAGTCCTCTCTTGTGGCACGGCCTCATGGGGCATGTTTCTTGAAACACTTGAAAATATATCAATATTATTTCATCCTGCATCTGAAGGGTTTGCATGCGTCTTAGTGAGTACCGATTGCCCAATTGTAATTTCTATATAATAGTTTGATGTTTTTTTTTTATACCATTGCCCGAGTGTATTTTCTGTATAATAGTTTGATGTTTTTGTCGATACTCAAATATAAATGCATTTTTATTAAGCTGAGGAAGTTAGTACGTTTCCATTGGCCCATTGATCACACCCTACCATGTTTTTTTGGATGGATGGTGGTATTAATTGCAATTTGCAATAGCGGCTGGTAACCTTGCACGATTGTGGAAATGGGTGTTGTGGCCTTCTACCTTCTCTAGTCCTTACACCTCAGCGGAAATAGTCAAACCAAACAAGCTATTACTGCTTGAGCAAGCCTAATGGTTAAGAACAATCTTTTGTATGAGGTAGAGGATGTACAAAAATAGAAGATGCATGTTTTATATTTTAAATATATGCCTTTGGAATGAGAGTCGATTGCCGAGGAAGGTGATTTTGGCTTACTCTTTTTATTATATAGTTTTTCTTTTTGTGAGTTAAAAGATATAAATAAAGATTATATATATTATATCGTTTGTCTGCTAAAATATTATTAGAAACTAGAAAGAATACTAATGATCTTTCTTGAGATAAGTTACCATGATAGTGGTAGAGGTTAATGAATTAATAAATCCATGGATAGTATTCATAAATCCATGGGTAGCTTTCCATGGGGTTGATGGAGATTAATTGTTTCATAAAACCATGGGTAGATTACCATGGTGTTTGCAAACATTAGTTATTTAATAAATCCATGAATAAATTACCATGATGTTGGTAAGTTAAGTTATTTAATAAATTCATGCTTAAAGGAACTAATCAGTTTATTCCTTAGATGAATAAACTAAGTGATTATTTTATATTATCATCAACATGATGTTAGATTCCTTTTGGAGGAAGATCTTGCATATACATGCAACATATGTATTAGCTTTTAATTGAACAATAATATATATTTTTGTATGAAGAAAGATAGCTTGTAGTATTAAACCTACATTGAATATGATTGTTAGTTTAATCTTGAAAATAAGACATGCATTTATATCGTTCATTACGTATTTTTACATATTTTTACATGCTCACTAGCATTGAGACTTTCTTTGGAAAGACTCGTGAAGGAGGTTATATGCTTCATTGTGTAAGCGCTCCTTTAGGGAGAGTCTTTTGGAATCGGTATGCATTCGCGTGCATGGAGGAAACAATTGTTATGTTAGCTTGCATTCCATGCACTAAAAGTAATAGCTTAAGGGTTAGCTATTTTGATTAAACTTATGTAAATCACACGCATAAATATCTTAACTGATGTATCAGTTTATTTTATAGAAAGCTTGGGAGATGTAGCCATTGTCTTGCAGGAATGTGCTTATGTGACGTAAGCATTAGTTATTGTGATGACTTATAACCAGCACATATGAGGTATGTGTTATTAAAGAGAGAATGACAAGGTACTTTACTTTTTTGTCATGATTACACATTGATTAATACTTTATGAATATTGACATCATTTTATGTTCAAGGCATCATAGTAGGGAATGATGGTGACATGTACGAAGGAATATTATGCTTGTCCTGGTGGCAGGTAAATGATTAATGTTCATGCAGATGAGTGCGAGTGCGGGAAGGTCCAATGTACGATGGTCCATTGGAGGTACATCCATGCCACCAAGATCTAAAGATCTGAAGATATGAAGACCAGAGGGTAAATGGTATCATATTTATTGTAATGGCTTTAAGCTAGATATTTGCATATTTCCTTGTAAGATTATATGAACGATGGTTAACGGATGGTCTCCCTTATAAGCCATTGAGTGATGGGCTGAACACCCTCACGAGCGTTTAGTAATAAAATTAAACGTTTGCTGGTTTTCACCCTAAGGGGTTTCCAGGGTATATTGGTGTTCAATGGCGTGATTGATTATTGTGTCCAGATGATGAGGTTGATTCCTTTCTTATTATGATGTTCATAATGGAAATTATGTGATGATTATATGAGTAATGAGATGAATGGATGATTACATCATATAGTATTAAGTTAATATACTGTAATGGAATTTGTTAAGGGTTAAGGAGTTTACTATTCTTATTTATAAATTACAATGTGAACTGTTAAACATTCTATGTAATGATGAGTAACTTGTATAAAAAAAATTTAACTCCTTACATTTCCCTGTGAAGTTAATGGTGTATGTTACAAGTGGTATCAAATCTAAAGGTTCAAACACTGGCGCCTTTTGGAGTTAGCGCAAAGAAATTGAAGGATTCGGGATGGAAGGCATCGCATCTCTAATCCAGGTTGAATAAAGAATTTCAAGAGATAAGTATTATTATATTTCTTTTCTTGAAATGCTAGTTATTACATTTATGGAAAATACACTGCTTACAAAGTAAATAACTGTTGAGTTAGAGTTTCTTTAAAAAGAAGGGATATGTATTTTCCATGTGCGTAAAACTTCTATTGTTGTGTTGAAGTTTCCTTGAAAGGAGTTGGGAATTTGGTTTCCTGAAAAAGTGAAACATGTGCGTGTTTCTCTTGAAAATTTAACTAATATACATTTGATTTTTCTGGGAAATAAATAAGTATATTTTGAAAATAAATCTTGCATGTGACAAATATAGAGTAAAATGTGGTTTTACTTAATATGCAAGATTGTGCTACTACTTTTTGAAAGTATTAAAGCATTGCTAATATGGTAATCTTTTAGAAAGATATACCATGGTAAAAGACCAAACCACTATGCTAGTTTCGCTGAGAAGAACCCATGTGAGTTCTTGCAAAATAAAATAAAATTACTAGTATGTATCTTGAAAGGTGTGAGCCGTAGTAAAACATAAAGAAGTAAAATTGCTTGTCTTTATATATATCTTATTTAAGAAAAGATGGGAAGCTTGTTTTCTTTAAAATGGATGTCGTACCGGTGTGTTAAGTAAAAAGGAATTCAAGTTCTTTTCTTGAAAATAAACACAGTCTAAAGAGAATAACCTCTTGAATATATTACATTCCTAGATGGATTATTAAAGGTTAAGTTAACCTTGTTAGTGTTGCATAGTTTTTATGCATAAAAGAGGCTATCTATGGTAAATTATTCGAAGCAAAGCATGATCAACTTTCATGTATAATCATAGAGGAACAAGGTTCTTTGCATGCAATATTTGTATTAGATTTCATCGGAAAAAACATAAGTCTATATGTGGAAATGATAAACATGTTTTGTTATCATACTTTACAAAAGGTTCTTTGGCAAAGAAGATGAATTACATAAAGTAATGTTTTGGTTTCCTTGAGATACATACGTGGCTAATGTGGGTGTAATATTTCGAGAATAAGGTATGTATTCTTATGTTTTATTCCATTAGTTTTATGGAAAAGAAAACCATGTTTTGCATGCCTATTATGTTATGTGTCCTCGAAGAGGAATCATGAGTTTGCCTACTCGATTATGTTAAGTACTCTGTGGGGAAATTAAGATTAGAATCTTTATGCATTGTATGCATAGGAACGACATCCAATGTGTTAGCTTTAATATATTTGCATGTTCCAAAGGCAAAATTTGAAGTGGTGATTCTCTTGTTAAAGTTTAAAGTAAAGCAAATGCACATTGTGTCATTTTCCATTAAAGGAATTTCTAAACAGATATAGTGATTTGTCTTATACGAATGTGTGCATGTGTGAAAATTGTCATAATAATGTGGGAGTTATTTGACATGAATTGATAATTAGTTACTCACACTAATGTAGAGATGTTAGAAGAAAGCATGTTGTGACATTGTAATCACATCTCATATATGCACATGAAAAGGTGTTAAAGAATCATTCAAGGATTGATTATTTATTGATTAAGGTTTTATCTGATCATGCTATAAAATCTTATCAATGTTGCTAAAAGAAAACATTGTTGTAGAGGAGCAATGTGAAATTCCTGATGGGGATGAGTACTTCAGTAGGAAGAGAAGTTCCTCAAATGAAATAAAGATAAGTATTTATGTTATTTTAAGGAGTCTATGCATATGCATATTGTGAAACTTAACTAAATGACTTGTTGACTGACCAATTTTTGCATGAGATGTCATGACTGCATTAAGATCATAATGGCTTGGAATGACTAGTTTTAGAGTGACTCATGTCATGAATGCATTAAAATTATTAATAACATTGGTTAGTTATGAATGAATAACTAATGAGAGTTATATGCACGAATCGAATTTTGACTAAAGCTATTTGAAAGTTGTGAACAAGTGATTATGATAATTACTTTGTATCTCAATCTGTTGGAACAGAACATTATAGGCATTGGAAATGTGTGCATAAGATAATATGTGTTTGAGAAATACATACTTATGATTAGCATTGTTTCTTATAGTAAGCATGGGTAGCTTAATAGAAACAGAAAATCTGCGAAAATAAAACATCGCAAATATGGCAATGTGGATTGCAACAGTAAACGTTAAAGTATCATGTTTTAATGTACAACACATACATATGTTACTTCCAGGGGGGAAGTTGTGACGGCTTCATTAAAGCTAACTAGTATTAACTAGTTAAACACAATTTGTTTAATTTTCTTTTATCTGGCAAGAAAAAGTTAAATCATCATTGTTGATAAAGAAAATTATTTAATTTGTTGAAAATTAATTAATGAAAGAAAATCTTTCTAAGCTGATGGTAAAAATGTTTCCAAGAATGGGAAGTGGTTGGGGACAGTTGGAAAGACAGTTACTTACTCCTCTGAGGATAAGCTGAATCCCCGAGGAGGAGTAGGCGTTCTGTGAAATTGGTAAAGGGGGAGTATTTTCTTGAGCTGGTTGGGACCAGTTGAAAATAGCTTCCAGCAACCCTTGTAAAACCGAAAACATCTGAGTATGACTGGAATTGGAGAATTGGACCGGACTGTCCCGAATTTCTCTTCCAGGATTTTCTGAGTGTGACTGGATTGGCCATCTCGATGTCACAGCAGAAGAATCCACTGTTGACCTATGACACTGTCCAGATTCTGGAGCTAGGGGGAAAATGGAGGACGTAATAGCCTCACTTGATGGTTGGGAGGACCACAGCTTGAAAGACTAAATTTCCAGATAAGTATAAAAGCATTTTAGTGTGGAAAGATTGACTGTCTGGATGTGAAAAAAATTACTTGATCCTATGGATTAGCAGGAGCATTTTGTTTACCATTGTGAATCTCATGGTGGAACAAGTTAAGTAAAAGTTGTGTGATACTAAAATGAATTATTGAATGTATAAATTCATTTATTTTATTACTAATTTGTTTGAATGTCTTAGCAGAGGCTAGGATATGCCTATGGTGCATGGATTGACCATCGGTACGATTAGAGAGCTAGATTCTCTTTGAGTGATTTTTTTAAGTGTTGTATGGATGTCTTTGGAAGGAGCTAAGACAGTGTGCATGTGATGCATTTATGAGAGGGTTGGTTCTCTCTGAGTACTTATGGAAGTACTTTGATTAAAACATCTCTTTATATTGCAATACTGTTTGATAGTTGCAAATATTTTCACTGTGAAAACTATGTGACTAATGTGATTGAATTGTTAGTCATACATTACAGGTGTTGATGGGTGTTCAACCATTCTCAGAAAACTTGCGCAAAAGCCATAATTTCTTCCAATAGTAATTGGTTGGTAAGTTCGTATAGATATTTTTCCATACTTTTGTGAATTGAATAAGGGATAAGCAGTTAGAAATGGAAATGAAATTTTCTTCGTGCTATACATGCTTATGAATATGGATAAAAACATTATTGTTTCAATTAATGACATTTAAGGAAATGAAAGTGTCTCATTGCTAAGGGGAAGGAGCCCCTTTGCATTGCTTATATTATTATATCATGAGTATAAGTTTAAATTTCAGTGAGAGAAGCACATCAAGGACGGTGTTCTCTTAAGGGGGGGAGTATGTAACACCCACGTAAAACTGTTGTAAATTACAATTTTACCATGTTTTACAAAAAACCGTTGAATCAAGAATCGGTTGAAAACCGAATTCTTGAATCAGTTGAAAGGAATAATGGTAACCGCGACCGGGAGGAGAGAGACCAACTCTCCCCATGTAAAGTGGCTACCTCACTGGTGTATAACTCCGGTTTTGGATCTGCTGCAACGGCAGTTCAGCAGACAAGGTGGGTTTCCAGGCCCGATCTCACCTAACCCACATACAGCTAAAGATGAAGGAGTAGGATTCGAGGCATTCGGCGGAGGTTAATTTTGTCATACTTCATTAATTTTAGCTTTTATTTGATTAAAGATTTTAACTTGTCAAATTTTCCTCTATTGCCTATCAAAGATATCAAGGTTTCAAAATCCATATGAGTGCTGACCAAGGGTTGTTTGAGTGGGAAGGTTTATGTAGGGTTTGTTTTTGGTTAGTAACTGATGCTTTTGTTAACGGTGGCATCTGCCTTTGGCACAGATGCTACGACCAAAGGGTTCTTAGTTTTTAAATTCAACCTAGGATTGAACCACTGGCCTTATCTCCTTATTCTGCAACATTGAGCCGTCAATGTCGGTGCTGCTGTGCCGCTTTCCCCCTCAGATTTGGATATAGGGCAGTTATTTTCGTTGGATGCGTTCATCGAGCAGTAAGTCTTAGAGGTTTTTTTTGAACCTGGGTCTGAGCACTGAAATTTCTTTGATTTGATTGAACCATTGGCAGACAACCTGCTTTGACAGGTTGATGCAATCTATTGTTGGCCGCAAATTAGCAGCAATATGCCTGGGTGATTTTGAACTCGGATCAGAGTGCTGAAAGTTCTTTCATTTGGTCTAAAGCTTGACCAGAACTTGCTGGACAGGCTGATGCAGTGTATGATTATCCGCCATGGGTCCTTTCTTTTTGTAGTCTTCATTGTTTTCATGGCCTGAGTTTGATCTCGATGAGGCTGGATGCAAGTTTCGGGTGATTTTGTTATATTAGTTACCCTTTTGCATCAAACCCGAAGGAAGTCCTCTCTTGTGGCACGGCCTCATGGGGCATGTTTCTTGAAACACTTGAAAATATATCAATATTATTTCATCCTGCATCTGAAGGGTTTGCATGCGTCTCAGTGAGTGCCGATTTCCCAAGTGTAATTTCTATATAATAGTTTGATGTTTTTTTTTATACCATTGCCCGAGTGTAATTTTTGTATAATAGTTTGATGTTTTTGTCGATACTAAAATATACATGCATTTTTATTAAGCTGAGGAAGTTAGTACGTTTCCATTGGCCCATTGATCACACCCTACCATGTTTTTTTGGATGGATGGTGGTATTAATTGCAATTTGCAATAGCGGCTGGTAACCTTGCAGGACTGTGGAAATGGGTGTTGTGACCTTCTACCTTCTCTAGTCCTTACACCTCAGTGGAAACAGTCAAACCAAACAAGCTATTACTGCTTGAGCAAGCCTAATGGTTAAGAACAATCTTTTGTATGAGGTAGAGGATGTACAAAAATAGAAGATGCATGTTTTATATTTTAAATATATGCCTTTGGAATGAGAGTCGATTGCCGAGGAAGGTGATTTTGGCTTACTCTTTTTATTATATAGTTTTCCTTTTTGTGAGTTAAAAGATATAAATAAAGATTATATATATTATATCGTTTTTCTGCTAAAATATTATTAGAAACTAGAAAGAATACTAATGATCTTTCTTGAGATAAGCTACCATGATAGTGGTAGAGGTTAATGAATTAATAAATCCATGGATAGTATTCATAAATCCATGGGTAGTTCTCCATGGGGATGATGGAGATTAATTTTTTCATAAAACCATGGGTGGATTACCATGGTGTTTGCAAACATTAGTTATTTAATAAATCCATGAGTAAATTACCATGATGTTGGTAAGTTAAGTTATTTAATAAATTCATGGTTAAAGGAACTAATCAGTTTATTCCTTAGATGAATAAACTAAGTGATTATTTTATATTATCATCAACGTGATGTTAGATTCCTTTTGGAGGAAGATCTTGCATATACATGCAACATATGTATTAGCTTTTAATTGAACAATAATATATATTTTTGTATGAAGAAAGATAGCGTGTAGTATTAAACCTACATTGAATATGATTGTTAGTTTAATCTTGAAAATAAGACATGTATTTATATCCTTCATTACGTATTTTAACATATGTTTACATGCTCACTAGCATTGAGACTTTCTTTGGAAAGACTCGTGAAGGAGGTTATATGCTTCATTGTGTAAGCGCTCCTTTAGGGAGAGTCTTTTGGAATTGGTATGCATTCGCGTGCATGGAGGAAACAATTGTTATGTTAGCTTGCATTCCATGCACTAAAAGTAATAGCTTAAGGGTTAGCTATTTTGATTAAACTTATGTAAATCACACGCATAAATATCTTAACTGATGTATCAGTTTATTTTAAAGAAAGCTTGGGAGATGTAGCCATTGTCTTGTAGGAATGTGCTTATGCGACGCAAGCATTAGTTATTTTGATGACTTATAACCAGCACATATGAGGTATGTGTTATTAAAGAGAGAATGACAAGGTACTTTACTTGTTTGTCATGATTACACATTGATTAATACTTTATGAATATTGACATCATTTTATGTTGAAGGCATCATAGCAGGGAATGATGGTGACATGTACGAAGGAATATTATGCTTGTCCTGGTGGCAGGTAAATGATTAATGTTCATGCAGATGAGTGCGAGTGCAGGAAGGTCCAATGTACGATGGTCCATTGGAGGTACATCCATGCCACCAAGATCTGAAGATCTGAAGATATGAAGACCAGAGGGTAAATGGTATCATATTTATTGTAATGGCTTTAAGATAGATATTTGCATATTTCCTTGTAAGATTATATGAACGATGGTTAAGGGATGGTCTCCCTTATAAGCCATTGAGTGATGGGCTGAACACCCTCATGAGCGTTTAATAATAAAATTAAACGTTTGCTGGTTTTCACCCTAAGGGGTTTCCAGGGTATATTGGTGTTCAATGGCGTGACTGATTATTGTGTCCAGATGATGAGGTTGATTCCTTTCTTATTATGATGTTCATAATGGCAATTATGTGATGATTATATGAGTAATGAGATGAATGGATGATTACATCATATAGTATTAAGTTAATATATTGTAATGGAAGTTGTTAAGGGTTAAGGAGTTTACTATTCTTATTTATAAATTACACTGTGAACTGTTAAATATTCTATGTAATGATGAGTAACTTGTATAAAAAAGAAATTAACTCCTTACATTTCCCTGTGAAGTTAATGGTGTATGTTACAAGGAGAAAAATAAATAAAATAAGAAAAAACTCCTGAAAAATTTTGAACTTCACTTGGATAAAAATGGAAATTGACATAGATTTGAGTTATGATTGGTTTCATCAAAGTAAATCTAACCAAATATAGGGAAAAGTATCAAAATCCAAAACTAGGTGTAGTAATCAATAAAAATTTTCATTTTGTGTGTAGAAGTTAGTATCTCTACTTATTTTTCACAAAATTATTAATGTCCTTATATTTCAATTTACCCATGTACTGAGTGTTTGCAGAAGTTGCTTCATCTCACCCTCCTTTAGGAATTTTATGTAGATAGGACGGACATTGATATTTTCAAGGGAAATGTTGGGGGCAATGCTAGATTTATTTTATTTTCCACATTTTCATTGATTTCTATATGAAGGGTTGTATTTTTCATTCGGAATGTGTGAGGGTTTTGTGGTTAATGTGTATCTTTACCTTTTGAAGCTATCTAGGAGTTTACCTCAAAAGCTACATATGAACCAAAAAACCCTTACACCACTTAGTGCTTCCAAATGAAACCAAACCTAGATCCACTTAACTTTGTTTCTATCATGACTAGGGATCATATCCCTTGAGATGCAAACCTTTCCTCAAATTCTACACCCCAATTGATCTAGGCTAGTAATTCAAGAAATATGTGGAAAGGTATTTTTCATACATCCCTTTGATATTATATATATAGATATAGATATAGATATAGATATAGATATATATATATATATATATATATATATATATATATATATATTAAAAGAACAATTCACTGTTACTTGTAAATAAAATTAGACAAGATTTGTATTATTATTATTTTCTTTTATAAAAATAATATTTTTCCATTTTCCTTATAATATTATATTGACAAAATTAATAAATTAGTTAATTATTTTTAGTGATTTAATATGTTTTTTCTTAACTTTTAATTAAAAATAAAAAGTATTTATTAGAAATTATTTATTAGGGATTTGACTTCTGTGATCCATAAATTATTTATCAAATCTCTCGGTGAAAATCACATTGGAGAATTTTGTGTCCAAGCATTTGGAACCAGCCACTGTGGTTCATCATCAGGACAAGATACGAAATCTGATCTAGGACTCAGCTTAAATAGATAATGAAGCTCCAAATGGCGGTTGTACAATAACAGCTAGTTTGACGATAAAAAATAAAAAATAAAAAACAAAAAATAAAAATAAATAAATAAATAAAAATAAAACTATAAAATAAAATAAAATATAAAAACTAAAAGTAAAAATTAATAAATAAATAAAAAACAAACAATTAAATAATGGCTAGTTTGACCAAAAATAAAAAAATAAAAATAGAAATAAAAATAAAAAATAAAAATAAATTAAATTAAATCAAAATAAATAAATAAAAAATAAAATAAAAAATTGAATTGTAAGTAACGTATATTTATATATTTTGTTATTTTTATTTTTTGTTTATTTTTATTTTTATATTTTATTTTCTAATAATTTTATTTTCATTTTTACATTTATGTTTACTTTAATGATCATATTTATATCTATTTATTTATTGATTTTTTATTTTTTATTTTTATATTTTCTTTTTCATTTTTAATTTTTTATTTTTTATTTAATTGTTTATTTTTTTATTTTTTAATTTTTATTTAATTTAATTTTTTTTGGTCAAACTAGCGGTTATTTTTATTGTTTATTTTTTATTTATTTATTATTTATTATTTTTAGTTTTTAGTTTTGTATTTTATATTTTATTTTATTTTATAGTTTATTTTTATTTATTTATTTATTTTTTATTTTTTATGGTCAAACTAGCCGTTATTGTACAACAGCTATTTGGAGCTTCTTTATCTATTTAAGTTGAGTCCTAGATCAGATTTCGTATCTTGTCATGATGATGAACCACACTGGTGTGATTTTCACAGAAAGATTTGATACATAGAATTTATTTATTTATTTTTGTGATAATGTATTACGAATTGGATTTGTTTTATATCATCTTGAAAAAATATTTATGACTAATTTCTAGGTATCTATTTATGCATTTTTTTCAAACATCGAAAGTAGCTATATATGTCTCTCCTCCAACAAATGGTGTTATCTTATATATTTATTTTTTATTATTTTCTATTTTGTGATTTTATTTGTTTATTATTAAATTGATAAATGTAATTAGTTAGTAGGAATTTAAATTTACATAAATAATTTTAATATGAATAATATAAAAATAGTTGATATTCAAGAGATGGGTGAGGTTTAATTTTTGTTAGGTAATGGGTTTAAAGGTTAGAAGTCACATTATTTTAATTAAAATATCTCCACATACTTTGTTGATAAAATTACATTAGGTTTATCAAATAATTGGGTTAGCTTCTTATTTAAATTTATAAACATATATAGATATATATACAAGTTAGGTTAATTTAAATATTCAATTTTGTTGAAAAATGGTTATAAAAAGCATAGTTGAACTTATATATAAAAAAAGTTGATTCTGAAATGAGTTGTGATATTTTTGACATGCAGTAATTATAAGCCATGGAGATATTTTATGGAAATCTAACAATATCTATTTATAGTTAAAAAAACCTCCATGACGAAGTGAGTATGAATCTCCATAATTATGAATATGGTTGCATATGTTTTTAAATTTATATATATGTTTAAATCATATATAATTTTTTTTATAATAATAATAATAATAAAGTTATAATTTAGTTAATTGTTATGATTTATTTTTTTATTTTTTTTATTTTGCAAATGTCAGATGTATTAATGGGTGATTTTTTTCATGCTTATTGATCTTAATCAACTATTTAATTTATAAGTTTACGTTATTTTAAAATTCACATTTGAATCTTTAAGTAGTTACATTTGAATCTTTAAATAGTTTTGGCCCTCTCAAAACACATGGAGCACTTAAATTGTGCATATTACACAATTCAAATTTGTGATTTAGAGCCAAAATATAGAAAATTTAGATTGGGACTGAAAAATTGTCATGACTCATTATGCAAGATAAAAAATCTCTTTCTAAAATTCTCCCACCCGACACTTGAAAACCAACTTCAAATTTATGTAGAATCTGCCATTATCTGTAGATTCAATGTATTATGGCCTCGCACTGGATTCACTCCACATGGACCAATAACTGCAAGATTTTTTTTATACTCAAAGGGTTTATTTATAGTGGTTTGGTATCAAGTGTCACGCAATGAGTACCATCTCAATTAAATGAAGAAAATATTCTGAAGTTCAACAATGGCATAATATACTAACAAAAGTATTAATGAAGGAGATTTCGTGAAAACCAAAAAAAAATTCATGTAGGGTACGTTTCTTAAATTTACAGTGACGATGGATACATCCATAAGCCACATTGGAAGAGTTGGAATCCCCGTTGGCAAGATCTCACAATTAAAGTGAATAGGTCTAATAAATATGAATTTAGTTTAATGATCGAAACATGAGTATAAAGATTTAGTGGGGATCAAGTCTAATAATATATAAACTTATGAAAATGCATTTTAAGGATGTGAAGGGTATAAAGGGTTTAACCCTAAGTTAGAAAGTAAATAGACCAAGGTTAGTTAGAGTATACTAAGTATTTGAACAAAAATTATATAAATAGGTCCTGTATGGGATATAAATGCGTAGGATTTAAAAGTGGAGAAAATCCTTGATAAATTCAATTATCATTATAATTATGGTAGAGGGATGTAAACGTTATAAGAACATTTAAGTCTATGTATAGCTGGTAAAGGTCAAGCAATTTTAAATTCCTAGACAAGGAGAAGTCCTAACAATTAGTACTTCGTTAAAGTTCCTATACGGTAATTAATTGTTCAAATTATTAGAGGAATAAGTTTGAACTAAAGAAATTTTACAGTCAGGTAAGTTGATGCATGTGACAAAATGACAACTATAAACTTGTCCGTATAAGAAAAATTATGTTAGTACTATATATATATATATAAAAGAAAATAGATAAAAAATATGTCAAAATGGAGATGTTACAAATGGTATCATATCCCATGTGAAAACACTAAGAAATAATGTATGCTCACACCAGAGAATATATGTTGTTGTAATTTTTTGTTAAATTTAGTTTTCACTAATGTTTAATTTCATGTACAGTGGAACCGTGTTGAAGCATACAACTGCAAACTATGAGTGAAAGGGATGAGATGTATGTGGATCTGGGTGGTGGAGAAAATCCAACATATCTAAATGCTCCATTGATGGCTATGATGCATCGAATGCAAAGAGAAATGATGCAACTAAAAAACCACAATGAAAATCTATCTTTAACCAGTGAAGGGCAAGATAGGTTAATAAGAGAATTGAGCTCCCGGAATAGTCATGAAGGTGAAGGTTCTGTAAAGAGGAGAAGTGGAACTGTAAATCACTCAGAAGAGTCTGAGTAACATGATTCCTCTAGATAGCTGTCGAGGAGGAATAAGGAATTACAGGGTGAATTCTGGAAAATCAAGCCTCCCTCTTATGATGGACAGAAGGAGGAAGATGTAGAAGCTTGGGTTATAAACATGGTAAATTACTTTCAAGTGTATGAATATGAAAGTAACTTAAGGACCAGGCTGGCTATCTATCAATTGCAAGGAAAGACTACCTTGTGGTGGGAATAAACTAAGATGGTTCATGTCATAGATGAGAAAAATTTCACTTGGGAGGATTTTGAAATCAAATTCAAACATAGATATCTGAATGAGTACTATTATGATGATAAAGCCAAAGAGTTTCATGAGCTTAGGTTTGGACAACCTACCATTGATGAATTTGTAACCAAATTTTCCAGCCTTCTTCGCTATGTACCTTATATAAGTGAAGATAAGGCAAAGGTATAATTCTTCTTAAACTGTCTACCTACTATATTCAAGGATAAGATAGAGTTTGATAATCCCAAGACCATGGATGAAGTGATGTGCAAAGCGGGAGTCTATTACTGGTAGTTCAAAGGTAGAAATGAACAAGCAAAGAATTGGTAGAACAAACAGAAGGGTGACTCTAGTTGGAAAAGAACAAAACCATCATACTTAAATTGCTTTGGGAGAAATCACCAAAGAAATAGGTTCACCAAAACTGCAGAAAGTCAACCATCTCAATCACAAACAGGGTCCAAATAGATTAATGGAAACAATAAGAGATGAGGAACTGTTAAAATGAGGGAACCTTTAAAGTGTTGGGGTTGTGGAGAACCTCATTTACTGAGAGACTGTCCACACCGAAACATTCAGACCATACAAGTGCTAAGAGAAGCAACTAATGTAAATGATGTGGAAAGAAACATTCCCAAAATAAGTGCTGCCCTAGAAGATTGTCAAGATGAACACCATTCTACTATGGTCGAAGTAGAAGGTATGATTGTTGAACAATTGTTTCTGTTTTAATAGATACAGGTGCATATTTAAGTTATATAATTTCTCAAATGGTATAAAAATGGAAATTAAAGTTATAAAAATTTCAGTAGTCATGGTTAGTTAAGCTAGCTACTGGGACAAAAAGGAAAGTGACTCATAAATTACCCCAAATAGCTATAAATCAGAATGGCTACAAAAATGAACTAAATTTGAATATTCTGTCTTTAGGGTCCTATGATGTATTGGTAGGAATGGACTGGTTAGAAAAACAAAAATCCATGTTGAACTGCTTAGACAAAACAATACAATGCATAAATGGGGAGGGAAAACCTGTGATAGTGAAAGGAAAACCCAAACTCATATCTATGAGACAAATTTTAGCACTTCAATTGAAAATAATTGTAAGAAAAGGTTTTCAATTGTATTTTGTGCATGTAGAAGAACTGCGACAGCAAACTGAAGATGATCTTTTATAAAAATTACCAGTCATCTGAGATTTCAAGGATGTGTTTCCAGATGAAATTCCTCATTTACCCCCTAAAAGAGAAATTGAATTCACAATTGACTTAGTTCTAGGAGAAACACCAGTTTCTAGAGCCCCATACAGAATGAGTACCCTCGAATTGATGGAGTTAAAAATGAAACTACAAGAGTTGCTAGATAGAGGTTATATAATTCCAAGTGTATCCCCCTGGGGAGCATCGATAATGTTTGTCATGAAAAAAGACAGAAATTTTAGAATGTACATAGATTATCATCAATTGAATAAACTAACAATCAATAATAGATATCCTCTACCTATGATAGATGATCTATTTGACCAATTTAGAGGAGCAACAGTCTTTTCAAAAATTGATCTAAGGACATGCTACCATCAATTGAGAATTAAAGATGACGACATAAGTAAAAATGCATTCATAACCAGATATGGACACTATGAGTTTGTGGTCCTACCTTTTGGGTTGACTAATGCACCTACTACTTTTATGTGCTTAATGAACAATGTATTAAAAAAGTACATGCACAAATTTGTACTAGTATTTATTGATGATATTCTGATATATTCTAAGAATGAAGCTGAGCATAAAGAACATCTTAGAATTGTTTTACAAACACTCAGAGAAAACAAGTTGTATGTTAAGTTTAGCAAATGTGATTTTTTCAAAGATAAAATTCAGTACTTGGGTTATAAAATTTCAGAGAAGGGATTAGTAGTAGACCTAGAAAAGATACAAGTGATAAGGGAGTGGCTTGTAGCTATTGATTTGTCTTCTGTAAGATACTTCATGGGAATTGCAGGATATTATAGGAGATTTTTAGACATATTTTCAGCCTTAGCCTACCCTATTACATCTGTCCAAAGAAAAGGAGTTAAGTTTCAATGGAATGAAAAATGTCAAAATAGCTTTGATTAGTTAAAACTTAAACTTACAACAACACCTATTTTAAAGATTGCTGATCCAAATTAGTAATTCGTAGTATGCACAGATGCTTGTTGAGAGGGATTAGGAGAAGGGCTACAACAAGAAAACTCGGCTATAGCCTATGAATCAAGGAAACTCAAGAAACATGAACAGAACTATAATGTTGATGATTTAGAGCTAGTTGTTGTAATACATGCTTTGAAGATGTGGATACATTATCTTTCAGGGAAAAAGTTTATACTCATGACAGATCACATTAGTTTAAAGTATTTCTTCACACAAACTGATTTGAATGCTAGGCAAGCTAGATGGTTTTCCTTCCTTAGTGAGTTTGACGTGGAGATCAAACATATTAAGGAGATGGAAAACAAGATTTCATATGCATTAAGAAAAAATTATTTGCAATGTGTGAGTAATGTTGGAAGTAGTGATAGATTTGATATTGAAGGATCTATACAAGAAGTGATGGAACCAGACCAAAACTATGAAAAACTCCAGACACAAATTCTGAAAAAAGAGATGAAAGGGTATAGAAAAAACCAGAGGGATTGGTTTGTTATAAGGATAGATTATACATTCCTAATGTAGAATCATTAAAGAGAGAAATTCTGGATGAGTACCATAAGAGACCCTATGCAGGACATACGAGATAATAGAAATTAATTTCAGCCTTAAGAAAGAACCTGTTCTGGCCTGGTATGAAAAAATATGTGGCAAATTACTTGGCTAGATGTATAGAATGTGAACAAGTGAAGGTAGAACATTAGCATCTAGCTGAATTGTTGAATCCTTTACCCATTCTACAATGGAAGTGGGAGTCTGTTTCCAAGGATTTTATTACTAGTTTACCGACGAATAAATACCAACATGACTCTATCATGGTAGTAGTTGATACTTTGACTAAAGTTGCACGCTTAACACCTATACAATATACCTTTGTGTAGCTCAAGTAGCTAATGTATTTATGAAAGAGATTGTAAAATTACATGGTATTCTTAAGATGATTATATTGGACAGAGATGCAAAGTTTACTGCAGCTTTTTGGAGGAGTCTGTTTGGGGGAATGCATACGAAATGAAATTTTAGCACTACATACCATCCCCAAACTGATGGCCAAACTAAAAGAAAAAACCAAATTTTAGGAGACATGTTAAGAATGTATGTTATGGACATACCAACAAAGTGGGAGGAATTTCTACACTTAGTAGAGTTTTCCTACAACAATTGTTACGAAGCTCCAATCAAGATGAGTCCTTTTGAAAAATTTATGGTAGAAAGTGTCATACACCTCTGAGTTGGATTCAACCAGAGGATAAGTTAATACATGGACCATATGCTTTGCCGGAAATGGAAAGAAATGTAAGGAAAACTCGAAAAAATATCAAAACAACACAAGACATGCAGAAAAGTTATGCAGACAAAAAAATAATTCACAGAGAATTCCATGTGAGTGATCATGTTTATGTAAGGATTAAGCCTAAAAAGAGTACTTTTCACAGTGGTAGCTATGAAAAAATACCTCCACACTACTGTGGACCTTTTGAAGTACTGGAAAGAGTTGGATCAGTTGCATATAAGTTGGTTTTACCTAGTCACATTAAGGTTCAAGATGTATTTCATGTTTCATTATTAAAAAAGTATGTGCATGATCCTACTCATGTTATTGATTGGAATGTGATATAGGTGGAACCAGAAGGGAAATTCCTTCTAGAGCCACTTCAAATCTTGGCACGGGAAGAAATTGAACTTCGAAACAATACAGTGGCCAGGGTGAAAGTGCAGTGCAGGCACTTTGCACTCGAAGAGGCCACTTGGGAGTGAGAAGAATATATGAAGGACAAATACCCACGAGTGTTTGAACAATGAATTTTAATTTTTTTCTTTACAACACCGAGGACGGTGTTTTGTTTTTAGGGGGGGAATATGTAATATCCCCAGTTTTCTATACTTTTATTATACATTTAAACAAGTTCAAAAGGGTACAATGGACCCCAATGGAAAACAATTTTGTGGATTTATTTTCTTATTTCAAGTTAATAAAATAAAATGGAAATTAATGTGAAAATACTAGATTATGATTAGATATCTGAATGCCAGATCCATGAGGATGGATAAGGTTATAAAAATTTCCCAGTCTTCCAAAAATCCTTGGAAGAAATAAATTAAATAGTAATTTAGATTGGAGATAAAAATATAAAAAAAATTCCGAGTAAAGGGGAAATTACCGGGAAGAGGTAGAATAAAGCCAAAAAGAAAAAAAGCTATCTTAAACTACCTTTGTGGAAGAAACAAAGGAAAATCATAGGCACAGATGAAAGCAGCGTCCTAATTTAACTAGATGCAGTTAAGGGAAACATGTTGAGGGTAAAGAAAGCTTAAATAAGCTAATTTAGGATGGAAAAAGGGTTGTCTATTGCTGGAGAAAAGGATATTTGCTTCGAGGTGAGTTGTAGAGAAAGATATGTAAGGTTGGGTGGAACCTAGTTTACCTTAAGTGGTATGCACAGTTAAATTGATTGGTTTTAAATCATATTCTAGTTCTGTTATGAATGAATTGAGAAATTAAAGTAGTTTAGATCTATATGAAATTTTGAATTTGGTTATGTGTTTAAGCTATGGGATTTAGATGAATTAGAAATATAATTTAGAAGTCTTTACGTTGAAAATATTTGACTATAATAAAATAGCCCATTCTTTATTTTTTTACAGACATAATTCTATAGAAGAGCAGCTCTCAGAATGTTTAAAACATGTATAAGTGTTGGACGGATAAATAATTCTTGCTGACAATATAGATCTCCCTAGTATCTTACGATAACTAGCAACAAACAGACAGATGTAAACTACTTTCTCTAGATTATACTTGATCTAGAATTATCTATAATGAAGGATTTAGGACTTACCTACAATCCAACGCTGATCGTGGTATTATTTCCTGTCGCTTTGAATACGTCTCGTTTTGGGATCTAAAATAAAAAACATGAAAGAATCAGAAGCACCTGCATAATATAGACTAATTCATAAACCATAAACCTATCCTTATGATCAAGGAATTCAAGAAATAAGTCATTTAAATAAACAACTCATTGAGAAAACAACATCCATTTGTATTATCTTTGATGAAAAAAGGAGCCTTACAACCGTGTTCACCTTGATGTTGTACAGGTCCTTCTGGGGTCTGGAACAAGCATTTCCTCTACTTTGACAAGCCTTTGCACTCTCTCGACTAACATACATATGAGTATGTAATAATTCCCATATGGTAATCAATTAAGAGAGTCTGATTTTCTCTAGCAATTCTCCTCGAAAAATCTCAAAGCCTAAATCCCCTTGAGGCTGAACTATGGCCTTAATTTATAGCAAAAGAGAAGAGGTTGCAGCTCCAAGTAAGAGGGGATAGAATCCTCTTTTAGAGGGATTAAGTTTCACATACCAAGGGGTAGGCTCCTTTAATGGAGGGATGAATGTACATGAAAGGAGCGAACTTTCCACCAAATAATTGCTTCCAGAAGCTTCCAGATTCAACCAGCTGGGCTTCCAAATTTTACTTCCACCTTCACTTTACCTTTTATAGGGAACCGCACATTAAATGAAGTCCGGTTCCACATGTTCTAAAAGAAATAGATGCGGCACTGCAGGTAATACTAAGAGCAAGTGTGGTAAAAGTATTTTTATGACTTTGATAAGCTTTTCTCTCGATTTCAAGGCTTTTTTTTAGGAACTTGATGTTTGTAGACTTATAAGGGAGTATTGTATGAGTAATGATGAACGCATACAGACAGTAAAACATCATGGTGACAATTTTAGTGTAACAGATTGCCCCATAAAGTACGAAGTCTGAGACCATTCGAAGAGTGTTGTGCTTTATCATTTCGAGGATTAGCTTGTGGACACCCCAGTTGGAATCATGTAAAAACATTCAATGCAAAACATATATATATAAATATCATCGCTGAGGTAGGCATTCCCATATTCAGAGCAAAAAATAACTAAATCAAATTTTAACTAAAATGTTCTGGTATAGAAATGATTCTAATATTACATCAATAATGTAGACACAATATGTACGCATCCATATGTTTATGAATAGTCTACTGCATAATGAATAATAAAACTCCTCGCAGCCTGGATGGTGGAAATTAGATCCAGGGTCTTGATTTCCGCTACCCGAACTAGAACGATTATATCCATGCGACTAATTGTGTCAAAGTAGAACATGGTAGAAACCACTTGATTACCAGTCAATGATGTGAATTGTTAACAAGTGCGAGAGAAACCACCAATAATGACAATGGATTTCAAAGTACTCAGTAAAATCCATGAAATGTGAATAAATGATCTAAAGTCGAACATTTCACAGAATCGTTCAATCGAAGGTCAATGATGCAACCTGTCGTCGAAGGCGAGAAACCTGCCATTAAGGCATGCATATTCCAAGGTATTGAAGGATTCTAGATCAACTTCCTAGATGATGAGATGTCGTTGATAGGAAGTGAACTGCCGTAGGAAAGCCCAATACATGAAACCATTCGATCAAGTTTTGTAGAAATATTTTGCGAGGACTGACTCAGGGATGGTCAACGTAAATGGAGACAAATGTTTGCAATGAATGGTTTATTTGAACTGTCCTCTTGAACACATAACGAAACTGCAGATTTTTTGGTAACAATTAACCTAAGCTAATACCCAGAAACCAGCTGAAGAATTTCAATATGGTTTGATCAACTGATAGGCAAAGGATTCTCCCAACCTAGGTAGAAGCACAGTGAAAAGTGTCGTGTTTAAGAGAAGTAAACTACTTTTTAAACAAAGTGTGACAAACGGATTCATTTTCTCTCTTTTTCCCCCACCATTTCTGGAAAGTACCTATTTATTTTTGACAAGCTTGAGGAGGATAAAATTTTCTTGTTATATAATCCCATCCTTCAGATGAGTCCAAATTTGTTTAAAATTGAACCCTAAGAAGGAGTGGTCTGTTCCTGTTTGTAATCGATAGGTCCTTTACTATTAAATTTTAACGAGTCTAGTATAGGAGAAACTCAGTGTTTTTCAATTTTAGGGAGTCAGAAGAAAAAACTTAAGAAAACTTCGTGGGTGTACTTTTTCGTAAATTTAGTCTCTCAAGCCTGAAAAAGGATAAAATAATACAGGAGAGAACTCTACTGACCCTGATTAGTCAAAGTATACCTTTTTCGTAAATATTCCATTTTAGTTTGGAAAAGGGGTAAACTTACACTGAAGGGATGACTGATCATTTCCTTTAATGAGTTCGAATAGTCAAGTACTTAGAAATATTTTCTTATTTAGAGAGTCTAAAAAGGGCTTAAAAGAAAACTCTAGGTTTTCACTTTTTCGTAATTTTTAAGAGTCCAAAAAAGTGATGAAAGTGTACTTAGTAGTTTCACTTTTTCTGTAAGTTTTAACAAGTTCGAAAAAGTGATAAAAAATGTACTCATTTTCTTTTTCATAGTTTTTACCAAGTTTGAAAAGTGATAAAAAGTATAATCCTTTGTCAAAATGACAATTTCACCCAAAAAATTATGTATTCTACACAAATACTCAAAAATAAAACATACCTATTTATGATTAACAAAAATAATTTGGAAACCCACTTTTCAAAGTGAAAAATAAAAAAATAATATTTTATTTATTAAAAAAATCTTATAAAAAGGAGTTTTTGTAAATCATTTTTACCATTTGATTTCAGAGTGAAAATTGAGAGCCTTTGGTAAAAAAACATTCTGGAGAAGATTGCGGAAGATTCGCTTGTCAGAATCGAAAACCGTTAGTTCCAGGTAATCCACATCATCCTTACCTTCATTTTTGTCCATTTACTTTCTCAATTTAGGGCTTAGATTGATTTTTAAGGAGGAAAATAGGTTCAAAAAATCGCTCACGGGGGTCCACAGGTAAGACACATGAAACCTGCGGACCCCGACAATTTTACAAAGGGAAAAATGTCATGGTCTTGCACCTTACGCATAAGATACGTGTGGATCCACACACTATTTTTATTTGAAATGTGCGGAGGCATCGTAAGGAAAAATAAAATGAAAAAATCTCCTAATTTAAACCAAATTTTCCCATTCAAATTGTTTTTGACCTTTCAATTTGTCCATTGCAGGATTTTGACAATGCCTAAGTGGAGAGAACGTGAGCATGAAGAAGTTGATGAGGCTGCCATGTTACATCCACCTACATTATTCATTTTGAGAGAATATGATTTGTACAAATTTTGGGCCATTCAAGGTATGAGGGGTCAAGTGGATTTTCTTACCTGGATAGTCATCAAGTGGGACATACAGGAACAATGCTTTATAATTGGAGGTCACTGCCTTGAAATCGAGCTGGAAGATATATACTTCCTCACTATTTTATCAAAGAGGGGCAAGCCACTCTCTTTTTTTTGGGCTAGGGCAGGTGGCCAGTCTGTCGCTAGCCTTCAGGAATAATTGTGCAATGAAGAAGTAGACCCCAAGGATAAACGTATTGACATAAAAACCATTATTTTTACAAAGCTTAAAGTGGTTGCATTTAAAGTAACCAGGTTGTGTGGGAGCACAGCTCCACATGTCACTACAGGATCCCAAATGCAAACTGTCTTTGACTACTTTAGAGGCACCATTTTCAACTAGTGTGAAGCAGTGTTGACTAATGTCAAAGGCCAACTGACTAGAGAAAAAAACGCAAAGTTGAAAAAATTCGGATATGGAGCGATTGTGGTTACATTTGATTTAGAGAGGATTCCTTTACTGACCCCACAACTTATTTCAGTTGATCATGGTAGAGTCAAAGAGCCTCAAATGGTTCGATGGGTTGCATTGATGGCCCGTCACAATGAAGGCGGCGAGGTTGTTCGTTTTACCCGAGCATATTTCAATTGGTTGGAGAATCAAGTTTTCATGATAGAATATTTTCCTTATGCTGGGATATATTTCCACGGTGACTGAGAGATGTCTCTTCCTCCAGGGACACAGTGGGATGAGTCAGGTAAAAGTCATTTTGACATGTTCTAAATTACTTTTTTTTTTTTTTTTGAATTGTCCAAAACTGATGACAAAAATTTCAAATGCAGATGTGGGTCCACAACGACCAGCCACTCTCCTTCCTTTTGATAGGAAACCAGCTGCAACACCACCACCACCACAGGATTAGACAACAGAGGTCCTTATCGTCTTGGAAAGTCATCTCGAGTAGTTGAATTTAGATATTTCAGATACTACCATATATTACATTCCACTTTGCCTACAAAGATATGTTATCAGGTTTCCAGGACCGTTCAGGAGATTTTTGAGCAAGGTGGCACGGGCTGTAATGTTTTATCGTGATCATCACCATGGATAGTGGATGGTTGATTTTGTAGACTTGTATCATTTTTTGTATCACTTTTTTCTGATCATAAGGCGTTTTGAACCTATGATTGAGGACGATGTAACATTTTTGAAAACACTACTTTTATGCTATGATATTACTACTATTTGCAGTTATCTATCTTAACATGTTATCGAATGTTATTTTGATCCACTGCTTTAATTATTGCAAATTTCTGTTTATAACACTAGAAGCTATTGCATCAGCTAATGTGTTTAAATTTCTCAGAATATGTTGCTAGTCAATATAATCAAATTCTCATTCCAAGAGACGAACTTTCAAAAATAATCTTAACAACACTAGGTTTTTAATTGCATATACTTTATCCAATTGTAATACAATGAGTTTAGAATCTAACCTAACGATGAAACTCTGAATTCCAAATGAAATGGATTCAGATAATAACTCAATAACTTCGTTATACTCTGCAATATTGTTCATCTTTTGACCGAGGCTTACCCCATGCATAGATACTAACTCATCAGTGGGTGAATAAATAACCAAAGTTGCAGAAGAAATGTTCCATGTACTACGACAAGAACCATCAGCAAAACCAATGTATGTTGGAAGGGACGTCGTTATCTGCAAAATCAAAAGTGATCTAGATAAGCAGGGATAGTGGTAAAAGCACACTTAAACTAGGCATGCTTTCTAATCTACAACACGTAGTTTATGAAAATAACTAATATACAGGGAAGTCTCCACACAAGAATCAAGTGTAATATATCTTCAGATAAAGCCCATTTCTGGGTTTTCCTAAAGAGACCCCGTCAAATTCAATCAGTTTTTAGGCCCCTTTTTCTAGCTGTCACTTGAAAATATAAGGACCTTGCCACATGGGTTCAAATTTCCCAGCCCCTAGATTTTCGTTAGCTTGATCATAAACCAAGACTAGGTCTCCTTTTGAGAAAATATGAGGTGTAACACTTCTATCATATTGAGCTTTCATTCGTTTCGCATGAGTTTCAGTAGCTAATGTAGCGGTGCCCCGATTCTCATCTAATTGAGCTAAGTACAAAAAGAGTTTCTCCTCTTCAGAAGTGGCTGGTAGTAACTCCATGGCTAGTTGGAGTGAGGGTATCTCGCATTAAATCGGTAATACCGCTTTTAAACCATAAACCATTTCAAAAGGAGTAAAACCTGTCGATGTTTTTGTTGAGGTTAGATATGCCAAAAGTGTTGAAAAAATCATGGGGTGCCAATTTGATTTATGAATTCCGATGATTCATTTGATCATGGTGACTAAAATTTTATTGATAGCTTCAACCATACCATTAGCCTGCGGGTAATATGGTGTAGAACTGTCATGGTGCGGGCTAAATTGATTAGTCAGTTCGTTCATCATGATGTTTCGAAAATGACTCCCATGGTCAGTAATTATCGCTTGGGGTACACTGAAATGAGCAATCACATTATTGAACATGAAAGTAGCTGCAGTTTTGCCATCTGCCACAAATGTAGGCATCGCCTCGGCCCATTTGGTAAAATAATCTACTGCTATAATAATATACTGATGCCCCCTGGCTAAGTGAGGGTTACATGTAATGAAGTCAATGCCACATTTTGAAAAAGGACCGACAAAAATTATAGGGTGAAGAGGAGAAGGAGGTTCACACATATTGTGATCAAAGATTTGACAGTTGTGGCATTTTCGGATAGCAGAACTGCAATCTTTAAATAAGGGATGCCCAAAAATAACAAGACACACATTTTGGGTTGTGGCACACCCAAACATATGACCACCACATGCTCCAGTAATAAATAGTTTAAAACCTTTTCACTTTGTCAAGAGTTGATAACTTTGAAAAACAAAGTCCGCACCATGACAAAAGATACTTGTCACCAACAATATGATATTGCTAAGACCGGAAATGGATTTTTTTGTTGTTGCGACCGAGAGAGTTCAGCAGAAATTTTGGTTTGGAGATAAATGATGATATCTCCATATGAAGGATCGATAGTACTGATAAGAAACAAAAGACTATCCATGATCGCATGTTCTACCAAAGTTTATGTGTCGCATTTCAGTCACACATACTTCAACAAATACCAATGATTTCTTGATTTAGATTTTTAAAATTCCAAATCAAACTCCCGAAGGATAACAATACATTTGGATTATTTTCTCCGGCGCTCATTTGGCTCAAAATATACATCATGTGGTTACAATCAAAAATCACTTTTTTTTTTATGTAACAAGCATGTAGCATTTAATCGTTGGAGAGCTTGAACGGATACCAAGGCCAATTTCTCAAGATGTGAGTACTTGATTTCGGTTGATGCGCATTGTAACCGTGATAATAAATCATATATTCATCGTGGAATTCATCTTTCGAACTAATACCTACCAATCGTAGAATTGAAGGTTGCTATGTATAAAAAGTAATTCCGGTTGTAATTGGGAGGATGTAATAATGATGCATGTGGGTCAACGTGTGTTTAAGAGCATCAAAATATCAACGTTGATCTCCTCCCAAATGAAAGGAATATTCTCGCTTAGCAACCTGAAGAAACCTTTGGTTAACTCACCATAGTTAGGAACGAATCGATGTAAAAAATTCTTTTGCAAACTTTGTTGGTGAAGAGTATGAGGAGGTAATTTGATCATAGCCTCAAAATTCGATGGGTCGACACGAATGCCTTCCTTTGAGACAAAAAATCCCAAAATCGTCTAGATTCAACACAAAAGACACATTTGTGAGGATTCAAAGAATCCTATAATACCCACATCTCATAAAGATAGTCTCCGTACATGAGTAATATGATCTGCCTCCGCGCAAAGAATGAGCAAGGTAAATCATCAAGATGGGGTTGTAGAATCTGAGCTAATGCTCATGAAACGATAATACATTGACCTCTAAAAGGTTGCGCATTCTTAAGTCCAAAAGGTAATTTGCAGTAAGAAAAGTTCTACCGACAAATGAAAATTGTTTTGGGATGATCAAATAGGAGTATGTTGAATTGATTGTAGCTCGAAAATCCATCCATAAATGAAAACATTTCACTTCCCAGACAATCATCAATAATTTGATCGGGATATAAGTGGTTGGATAATTGTCTGACAAGCTCAATTTATATCCCTATAATCGATACATACTCATATCGCCCTTATTTTTTATTAATCAGAACAATATTGTATAATTTCAAATCCATTAAGGGAATTGAGAATAAACCTACACGAAGTAATTCTCAACTTCCGCTTTAATAGCGTAACTTTTCGCGGATGTATCCGACGTAATATTTCTCGTACAAAGCTTAGCATCCGGGTATGTTTTAATTTCATGAACAAAATCGATGGATCGATTCCTGCATTTCTTCATATGACCAAGAAAAAATGTCATGGAATTCCCCGAAATAAAGGCTTTATATTCTTGGAGTTCATATGGCATACAAGAAGCACCTATATGAATGTTTTCAACAATTCCTTGTTTTATCGAGATGTCAATAGGAACCGTCGTAGAAATGTTTGCTAAGTTCAATTCAAAATCGAAATTCGTGAGAGGATTCCGAGGTTCATTAACATAATCAAATGTAAATGGAGGAAACATCGTTGTCAAAATGATCAAGACTGTGTAAAACACGCATCGATGATGTAAATATTCCCATGGTAATTCTTCTATAGACAAAAATTCATGAATATGCTCATCGCATTGAACACTTGTCAATAGGATCCGTAATTGATGTTAAAGTCGAGCTCGATATCGAAAGTGATTCCTCATCGATCACATTCACTAGATCACGTTTAGTTGAAGGAGTATCGAAAATGACTATACGACCCGATATGCTAATTCAAAATAACTCAAAGGCATTGTGCCATCGAAAGAATCCAAATATGAGTCCGAAGGTAGTATCCAAGGATCATCAAAGGAAATAGTACTTGATGTAATCATATTGATATTAGGAATAGAGGTGGCATACGTAGTAGGCAGAAAAAAGTTCCTAGTAAATCGTAATCTTAATTAAAACCTACTCCAACATCTTTATAAGGGATAGTCAATTTTTCAACATGTTGGATGCTACCGTAGCGGCTAGGTCGGATGAATAGCTTTGAGAGCTTATCTATTTTAAAGATATTTCCTTTATGAGGAAACATGATGTGAAAGACCGATGACACAACAACAAGAGTAAGACCAATCGGCGACTCAGGAGAAGGTTGTAATCTAGAGGGGCATCAACCACTTCAATATCTAGATTAATGGTTTTTCCTTCGACCTTTATTGGTAGATCCCGAAAATACCATATGGATGGAAACCTCTTCCATCAAAAGCTTGAGGATAGTCGCAATTGGTTAATTGTGGGAGAACGAAGTGATTTCAATATTTTAATGACATGATACACGTAGAATCCCTTCTATCAACAAAAGTACGAAAGAAATGTTTGCTTTTACTATTAATGGAATCAAAAGCCATTTGATGGGGTAGGCAGTAAAATTCCATAAATAGAAGATTGGTCGGTTTGAATCCCCGAAGTTCTACCGTTCCTATGGCCGACAATAGTAATTTTCTTTGGGCTAGACATGATTGCGTGATTTAAAGCCGACATTGTCGAAGGGGAAATTGCCAAGTCTTCAACAATATTGTAGTTCTGAAAGTAGCTCTCGCATGTGGATTGAAAGCTGATTTACGAAGTACACCTTTAGAAGGTGGTTTGATTACTAAGTCAGATTCGGTTTCTTGATATGTATCGCATCCAAAACCGAGGGAGACATAGTTTCGACGCAGAATTAGAATTTTCTACTTCTTTTACCACCAATAGGATTTTTACTACCATAATCTTGCAATTGTGTCACAACCATTAAGATATATTCTCTAGCGTATTTGAGAAAATCCAATCATATTACTATTCGAGTAGGAAAATGATCCTTCAAGACAGCTAGTGTGGAGGAACCCTTAACCTGATTTCGATACCTCGGCTCTATTCGGCACCCTAGTAAAAATGATCCTCATCACATGCATTAGACAAGGATAACGAGGTTTTCCTTTATCACTCTGCTATTTAGTTCTATTGGTTTTATCTTTTGAAGATCATTTTTCGTTTTTATTCTTAATTTTCTTCTGCGACTAGTTTTAGGTTTGGCCGTATGATTCTACAACATGAATATCTACGAAGTTTCAACGAAGAATATCCTTCGGTGAATCAAGTAAAGTTATAATAGGAAGTCGTCTGGAAGATTTCTTCTTACTCTTTCAAAGCAGGTTAACAAAAACAATTACACCATCAATCGCATGAAATCCTAAAGGAGTTGTAGTTAATTTACCGTGCTCTTGCAATTTGGGGATTTTTTCATACATAGTACCCGATTGTGTATATACAATGTCAAGGTATTGAGCTTGGAGCAATGACTTGCTCTTCTCAGAACAATGCCTTCTTCGTCACATCTTCGGCAATTTTGGGAAAATAATGATTCGATGAACCATTCATCCAAAATTTGATTCCGTAATAAAGTTCACTAAATGTCTCCACGCATCCATTCATGAATGTGATTGGACAAGTGTACGTAGACGTAGATTGTTCTAATGAGGTCAACAATGCTGCATCACTTTCGTATTTTACAAGTAACCGAAAATGGGTTAAGAAATCAAATAGCTAGTGCATTAAAAATTAATAAATGAGCTTCATGGTAACTCAATGTACCATTTGACAACTATACCAATGAGAATTCTCTCGAAAATATGTAACCGAATCAAATCATCGATTAATGAATCGGGATTTGACACTAGAGGTGATAAGTCACAACATGATTAGATGGATCTTCTCCTCGACTTACCTTCAAACTTTGGAATATCACTAGGAAAACTTATTACACATCTACGGCCAATACGAAAGATAAAAGACTGGATCATTCATAAGGCGTGATAAATCAAAGTAAATGTTAAGTTTCTATGAATGGTAACCAATGGCTAGGTCCGGATAACCTTGGTGTGATCAAACCAAGCCTGTTGAGGAGGATATCTGGTGGATATCCCGGAATTGGATTTGCATTGGGAATTTTGAAACCTCCGGATAACCAGGATTAACCCCGACGATATCGGGGTTGTTGAGGAACTTGATAAGTATACCCAGGATACACCTTATACCGATACGTTTGAATTTTGTGTAGTATTTCAAAATTGATAATGACCCTGGTACCATTGATAACTAAATTGTGGTTGACTAGTGAGAACCGACTCACATACCGATTTTCCTCGTAGGCATCTGCCCGTAGTCGTGAATTTTAGGTCTTCGATCAGATGATACTTGAGGAATTTGTACCGATGGGTATTAGAAATAGAGCCGTTACATACCTTAAATAGTGGTTGGTTGAATAGAAGTCACAGACAGCAGGCTTAAGGTAGAGTTCCGCTTGTACTAGGCCCGTGCTACTAAAAACCAGGTGCAGAGACTTGAATGGTAGGATGGACAAAGTTTCGGGTTGGACCGTAACCTATGGGCTATCCAGGTTGATTAGGTAACCTATTACTGTTGTAAATTGGGTTGAATTTGAGATGGATCCCACACCATATTAATTCCGAGGTATCGACTCCATAGAAGGTTGTGCATATGAAGGACCATAACCAAAGGAAATATATGTTTGTTAATTAATTGAAAAATTTCCAGCCTCCTTATTACATATAATGGTTGACCCGAAGGAGGTTGAAAACCTTGATATGGGTACTCCACCTCGTGGTCGATATTGATTCTAAGGCATGTATTAATCCGGGGTTGATATTGACCCCCAGTATGTACCGTCGTTGACGACCTGACCTTTAGGTATGTACTTTCCTTGGGGTCGATATTGATCTTCGTGCATGTACTTTCCTTGAGGTTTCTCCCTAGGCGTTAAAATATTATCCCCACAGCCTTGACCTTGAGGTGGTAAAAAATTACAGTGAGGTTGCCCTCTCGACGATAATTGACTACCTTGAGGTTGCCCCGCCTGGTAACTCGACTTCCTTGAGGTTTCCTCCTGTGCGGTAATGGACTTCCTTGAGGTTGAGGATTTGGAATATCACAGACATCATAAAAATATGTTCCGTGTTCAATGCTGTTTGTTTCATTTGTACCAAATGATAACACTTGTTCAATCGTTGAGGAGATTCTCTTGAGAAGGTACCGCAGAGCGTACTGCATCCTAGTGGAACATGAACCACCATATAAAAATGTTTAGAGATTCAAAAACATATATGACTCACCTCCGACATAGCTAATGAATGTCAATAACCTCGATGTAGGGAATTTTGGGTGGTGAATAAGTAAGACCCGTGTTTTGTAAAAAATATGTCAATGATAGATGCCTCTAAAAGGACCGTAGAATATTGATTCATGCTCTCTAGGATTTAAAGTTTTTGGGTTTCGAGAAGAAATATGTCTTTATTTGGACCAACAAGTTCTTCAATACATATGAGATTAGGAAGGAAGATTTTCGGTAATGCGATGTCTACTCTTGTGTGAATCAGATCACTAGAAGTTGGAGTAACAAATTTCTAAAGATGATTCCAACATAACAAAGTTCAGTTTTTTGGCTCGTAAATTTCAGTTCTTCGCCTAATTCATCAAGTTGTAGAAGCAAAGTCGTTAACTTTGGAAATTGAAATTGGCTCTTAAATATATTTTTCTTATTTCTGATTTATTTATTTCATGATAATCAAGATGAGTAATTATGAATGATTCTCTTGGTTCCGTCGATCTAATTCTACTTTTAGTATGTGTTCACTGTGAGTTTCTACCCTTCAAGTTGGCTTGGTGTATACTCGTGTTTCCGAAATCTACTCGATTGTCTCTGCACTTAGCCACGATTAAAAACTATTAATAAATACGAATCAAATAAAATTTGAATCAAAAGTCCTAAAGTCACTAAGGAGACAAACAATGATCAAACGCTTATAAAATTCCAGGAGATCACACCATACAAAAATAGTAGATTCCAACGCTAAAAACACTAGTTATGAAATGCTGGAACAAGCACCTTTGAACTCGCTTAATGAACAGACCTAAATTTTCTCCACTTAAACCATCTAGAGTGAAGATAACCTCCAGAGATTCCAAGTGATTCTAGTTGACGTTTACCTGTGCATGTTGGGATCTTTCCTCCACCATCACCTTAGGAAAAAATGTTAAAGGTTATGGCCACTAAGATCACAAACAGAACAAATATACCTCAAGGAATAGTCTACAACCGATATACGTGAAAGAGCAGAGTAACAAAGCTCAATTCCTCAAGGCTCTTTTGACATAATCTAAGGTATACCGAAAAGTGACCTCAAGCTCTCGACAATGGTCAATCCGAGTTTTATCGTTGCTACGACATGCACATCTTCTATTCCCAATGACATAGAATTGATCACCCCACCGGTTTGGATATGATCTCGTGCTTGAATCTTTTAGGAGGAGCTTCCGAGAGCATACAAGCTACTATTGGAGTTTCCTACCACAAGATCAACTACGTGTTTGTTTTAGTCAGACGAAGAGTTAATTACTCCCTACTCCAAGATACTAGCCTAAGCTATGTTGGTGAAAAGAGTCCTAGAAATATAAAAATTAATAGATTTATTTTAATTTAAGTGTGTCTTTTAATAGGTTGTTTCTTAGGACAATAGGTGAAAAAGTGAAACTTTGATGATATGTAGTGACCCGAATCAAAACACACTAAAAATGCATCTATTATGAGAAAAAAATTATTTCCTTTCAATCAACTCTATCTAAAAGAAAGAGTTCTAAATGCAATCTTTTAAAAACAAATTCTTTCCTTCCAAACAAGAACATATCAAAAGAAATCTTATCTCATGAGAACTTAGAATGATCAATTGCTCAAAAATAAATCCCTTTATTCTTCAAGATTGAAACTACAATCAAAACATTTTCCAAAAGAAAACTACAAAGCTTCTAGAAATAACACTCAAAACTAAAAACACTAATTTCAAGATCTAAAAATGCTAAGAATTAAATTTGAAATAAAAAAAGTTTAAATATTTTAAGGATGTTTTTCTTAGTTTGTAATCGAACTAAGAAATTCTTTGTTGAAATGAGCAAAAACTCAAAAACATCCAATTATGGTTTTTTATGAAATTCAAAACTTAATGAAAAGTTTTTTAAAGATTTGCAAATGAGAAAATGGGATCTAATTTCATAAAAAAAAATCCGCTATGAATTCAAAGACCTTCGCAAGAAAACAATGAAATACCGCAATCTAAGGTATACGAGGTTTCGATATTTGAGTGACAAAAGATGCAAAGAAAAATCACTTATAACATGTAGATCTTATAGAAAAAACATTCAAAACTTAAAAAATGCCGAAAGAAACTCTCGTACAAAGTCAATATAACATACAAAATCAGCATATACTAAGAATCCTACAAAAAACTACCCTGAAAGAGAATTTTAAGTTTTTCAAAAATTTTCTCGAGGTTCTACAGGTTTAGTGTAAATAGGTGAAGTGTTGCACTATGTATACGTAAAAATGAAGTTGGAGATGACCGCACCGTGCCTAAAGACAAAATGCGATATCTCGTAAAACTTAAAGAAAATAAAAAATTTCTAAAGCACTTTAAGGATTCGTGAATAAATTAGCCAAGCTAGTATCAATCAATCAAAATCAGAAAAATAATTTCACAAGTAAACAATAAAAGAAAACAAAGCTCAAAGATCCATTCCCAGTGGAGTCACCAATTTGTTGGATAGATAAATCATTTTTGGCACAAGACATATCTCGCTAGTATCTTACAATAACTAGCAACAAATGTGATGATGAAAACTACTTTCTCTAGATTATACTTGATCTAGAATTATCTATAATGAAGGATTTAGACTCACTCGTAGTCCAACGCTAATCATAGTCTTTTCTCGTCTCTTTGAATACGTCTCCTTTGGGATCCGCAATGAAAAAACATGAAAGAATCAAAATCACCCGCATAATATAGACTAATTCATAAACCATAAACCTATCTCGATGATCAAGGTATTCAAGAAATAAGCCATTTAAATCAACAACACACCGAGAAAACAGATCCATTTGTATTATCTTGGATGAAAAAAGGAGACTTACAACCGTGTTCACATTGAGATCGCATGCAACTTCTGTCCGGGAACAAGTGTTTCCTCTACTTTGAAAAGCCTTTGCGCTCTTCGAATAACATACATGAGTGTGTAATAATCTTTACATGATAACCGCTAATAGAGTCCGAGTTTCTCTATCAATCTCTCCTCAAAAAATCTCAAAGCCTAACTCCTCGAGGTCGAACTCGGCCTCAATTTATAGCAAAATAGAAGAGGTTGCAGCTCCAAATAAGAGGCAATAGTAATCCTTTCAAAGGGATTAAGTTCCATACCAAAAGGGTAGGCTCCCTTAATGGAGGGATGAATGTACATGAAAGGAGAACTTTCCACGGAATAATTTCTTCCGTGTTTTCCCGTATTCAACCAAATTGGCTTCCAAATTTTACTTCTTCACTTTACCTTTTACATGGAACCACACCTTAAATGAAGAGAAAGTAGTCGGGTTCCGCATGTTATAAAGAAACAGATGCGGCACCGCATGTAATACTAAGAGAAAGTGCGGTACAAGTATTTTTATGACTTTTATAAGCTTTTCAATTTCAAGGTTTGGTTTTAGGGACTCTGATGTTTGTAGAATTTTAAGGAGTATTGTATGAGTAATGATGAACCCATACGTATTAAAACATCATGGTGACAATTTTAGTGTAACAATAAGGTTTAGATTTGAGGTTAGGTACCTCATGATGAAACTAACATTTAATTAATATAGTTATTCTTGTATTATGTTGGTAAAATCTACATTTAATTATGAAACAAATTCTAAGCATAAACTAATATCCATGGATGATAATTGTATGCGTTGTATAGTTAAATAAGTTCTCGCATTGTATGGTAGAAATTATATACTATATTATAAATTGAGAAAGAGAAATCATGAGCTAGATCTTATTAGACAGTAAGTATAAATATAGATGCATATGTTTAGAATTTATTCTTACACTAGAACCGAAAGTGGAAGTGTATTTGGAAAGAGCATATCAAAGTTGATTTCAAATAATTTGATTGAAAGGAAAGAGTTCCAAGAATATACAGCCAAACAATTATAAAGAACATACAAAATAGTACAGTAAATGTTATATACTCATACTATTTTCATTGACTACCGATTTTTAAAATTGCAAATAATTGATTTTGATTTACATGCAATTATACATGAAACTGAAGCAACATTAACCCGAATTGGAAATAATATTTCATTTTCAAAGAAAGAATTTATATAGTAAGTATTTAAACACTTATAAGAGATCCATCCATATAGTACATCCTTGTAAATGTTCACATCTCTGTAAAATTATACAGTAGCTAAAGTCTAGTCTTAAAAAAAAAACAGTTACGAGGACACCTGTTCCTTTATGGAAACCTGTGGAAGGTCATCCTAAAACTATGGGGTTGCATAGGAGAATACCTATAAGTATCCGAACCATCCTAGATAACTAAAGTCCAAGTGTTAGTAAACTAATAACAAGGACAAAGGGAAGTAACCAAGGTCCAAAAAGGTAGGTGACGTACAGCTACATGCAAAGGACAAAATAGGAAATTAGGTTCTAAGTAATCTGGCACTGAAACAAATTATATAAATGAAATGAGAATTTAAAATGCTAGAAGGCAAATCATACATACCCTATAAATTATGGTTTCATGTTATATCTCGCATTCAAAACAAAAGATAAAGTTAATACTCACACCGTATTGAGAAATTGAATAATCATTTCTTAAGAATTAGTATGATGAAATACAACATTGTGGAAATTAATTAAGATTGTAATTCATATACACATATTTAAGTAACGTTTTTAACTCTTCAAAGAAAAAGAGATAAACGATATTCTTAGGCAGTTTATACTTAAGCAAGTATATAGAGAACTATTAAATGAGAAATGTTTGAGAAATAATAGAGAATAGAGCGTAAACCCTAGTTATTCTAATTAAACTACAAATCTAGAATTTCCGTGAGGTGAGAAAAGAAAATACTCGCAAGAAAACATCAACTGATATTGAAATTCCATTTCAATAAAGTGAAATGTTTAATGAAATATTCTTAAATTTTGAATCAATAATAAGACCTCGTAAAATTTAACCGCATGTACGGGCTTTGAAAGTAACCATTAGGATGTTAGAAAAATTACAGCATGGTTATAGAATCTTCGAACGATATGCCAAGGAGGTGCCGCAGGTCGCACCATCGTTTATTTGGGTTTTCATAAATGCACGCGTAGTATAGTAGGCACATGAAGTTCATAGGTCAAAACATATCTAAGATAAAACCGGTATGAATTACCAAGGTATATATATTAAAAACAAAGGTAAGACCCTTTTCATTTCAAAGTTGAATACGTATGCAAGGTTCGTACCCAATTTATACCATGTATAAATCCCCAAAATTATGGGTAATGGAGGACTAATTTAAATAAACCCTCACAATATTTCAGAACAAATAGTGATAATATAATAGAAAATGAAAAGAAAATTAAAAAAGATATCGTAAAGAAATATATTCAATACTCGGCCCATTTAGAATAGTGAAACATTCATAGATTTTAAGAATTCAACCATTTTCATTTGACTAACTATCATAAGTCCTCGTAAACGAATAGGGAACTCGAAATCACTTTGGAAATCCCAAAAAAAGAAATGCGTAAATACCCACCTCCACTCATACCAAGAAGGAATGAGTCCATTCAATTAGTTCTTGCATAATAATATAGAAAACCATCGCAGAACGAAACTAAGAAATTCTAGAGTTGATTTAACAAGTAAATTTCATGGTAAGAAGGGATAGGAAAATGCCACAGTAAACAAGGGGACTTATTACCTAGAAAATGACAAGAGTATTCTTGGCATGATAAAGATATAAACCCATGTCAATCCACCTTCACCATTCATAGCTTCCACAACCTTAAAATTCTACATAAACAAGATAGAAAAGTCGAAAGGTGAAAAGATGAAGGTTAGAAGACATCTAGTAAAAACGATAAGGAACGAAACATAGTGAAAATCGTAACTTTATGGATGCATCAGAAAACCTGTTAAAACTAGATGAGAGCTTCATTCATGTGCTGTCAAATTGGAAATAGGATGCGTTTTCATGCAGCTCAAGAGGTTACATCCATGACCACATGCGTATCCAACATCAAAATTAATGTAAACATATCCCAATGTATTTACAAGCATGCTGGTTTGGTATCAAGTGTCATTTGATGAGTACCATTCAATTAAATGAAGAAGATATCTAGTCAAGTTCAAGAATGACATAATAGACCGACAAAAGTATTAATGAATGAGATTTCGTGAAAACCAAAACAAATTTCATATAGGGTATGTTTCTTAAATTTACAATGATGATGGATACATCCATAAACCACATTGGAAGAGTTGGAATCCATGTTAAAAAGATCTCAAGACCAACCAATAGGTCTAATAAATATGAATTTAGTTTAATGATAGGAAACATGAGTATGACAATTTAGTGGGAATCAAGTCTAATAATATATGAAACCATGAAAAATCATTTTAAGGATATCATGGTAAGAAGGGTATAAAGGGTTTAACCCTAAGTTAGAAAGTAAATACACCAAGATTAGTTAGATTATGCTAATTCTTTTAACAAAACTATATAAATAGGTCCTATATGGGATATAAATGGGTAGGATTTAAAAGTGGAGAAATCCTCGATTAATTAAATTATCATTATAATTATCGTAGGGGGATGTAAATGTTATAAGAACATATGTTTCATGTATAGTTGGTAAAGGTCAAGAAAAATTTAAATTCCTAGAGAATGAGAAGTCCTAACAATTAGTACTTCGTTAAAGTTCCTATATAGTAATTGACCGTTGAAATTATTAGAGGAAAAAGTTTGAACTAAAGAAATTTTACAAGAAGATAATTTGAGGCAAATGAGAAAGTGACAATTATAAACTTGTTTGTATAAGGAAAAAATTGTGGTAGTATTAAAAAAAAAAAAATGTCGAAATGGAGACACACAGAGGAAAATATCAAAAATCCACAACTGAGGTGTAGAAATCAATAAAAAATTTCATTTTGTGTGTAGAATTTAGTAATTCTACTTGTTACACACCAAATTCATAATGTCCTTATATTTCAATTTACCCATGTACTCAATATTTGAAAAGATACTTCACCTGGGACACTCCTCTAGAATTTTTGTATAGATAGGAATGGAACTCATATTTTCAAGGGTAATGTTGGGGGCAATGGTTTCCATTTATTTTGTTTTCCATATATTCACTCATTTATATATGAAGGGTTGCATTTTTAATTTTGAAGCACTACATGGTGTGAAGGTTTTGTATTTAATGTGTAGCTTTACCTTTGTGGCTATCTAGAGACTATCCTAAAGGCTACATATGAACCACAAAACCCTTACACCACCTAAAGGCTTCCAATTTAAAAATGCAACCCTTCATATAGAGTGAAGGGAAAAGATGGTAAATCAAATATATCTTCACAACTTTCCGTACAATGTTAATGAAAAGATGGGATGTCATTCTCATATCCGCAAAATTCTAAAAGGAGGGTGATATGGAAGTACTTCGCAAACCTTCGAGTACTTAAAATTCAAATCTAAGAATATACCAAAATTTCTAATGCACAACATGGAAGAAGGTTAATCTTCACTTTTGTATTTTCAATCTCATCATCAAAACATACAAACTTTCACAGGCTTAAGGAAATCATGAGGATATTTGAGTATGAGTTCCCTATTCCCATTTGGACATTATCGTCAGAGAAGATTACATGGGATCTATTGGAAATATTGTACTCCTAGAATCTTGAGTGGTAACTAACAAAAAGTGCATAGAAGAAAGGGGGAAAAAAGAATCTCCATGATTATTAAAAGGGACGATTTTGTTTTTTCTATTTTCTATTTGTTTTTGTCTCCCAAGATTTTGGTCTTTCCCTTTGTTGGGACAAGTTAGACCTATGAAAAATGTAATTTTGTTTCTTTATAGTAAAATCATGATTCTCTTTTGGGAAACAAATAGCATCTCAATCATTATTATTAATCTCCTATGTATTCTCTTAAATTCTCCTAAATTGTACCATGGATGCCATGATAATTATGGTGTTTCCTTACATGTCCTACACTAATAGATTAATTTTGTTCTTTAACTAGTTACACTAAGATGATGTGAATCAAGAAAATGAGGATAAAGAATTAGAAGGAGCCTATGTCCAACAACTAAAACAAGCACTACACGATTATGCCTATCTTTTAAAGTTATGTTTTCTACTAAGCAATAATATATATATTTTTTAAATCCCCGATTATTTTTATAATTTCTTCTATTTTATAATTAAATGCTCACCTTATTTATAAAGTGTTTTCTTTTGATATACAAATTGAAAAGTATTATTTCAAATACAAAATTGAAATAGTTTAGAGTTTATTGAGATTAGTCTCATTCAAATTGAAATGGATCACTTCCAAAGAGGGTTCTACTTACTCGGAGAGTAAATTCTGTTGTAAGAGAATTCTCGGTAAAATTTTACTAGGATAGTCATAGTGGTGAGAGAAGTGTAGGGTGACCGATTCTTGCTTCGAGGTGAACTAATTTAATATTTTAATTTTAATTTATATATTTCACATCAAGCATAGGTCACAAACACTTTTTCACTACCATTCACATGAAGTGAATGTTAACTTTTTCGATGTTTCGTTTGAGGTAAATTGTTTCAATTGCATACTTTTCGGGCACCATTGACTTGGAAGTGAATGGTAAATTTATCGTATGTTCTCTTGGAAGTAAATTTTTTCCAATTGAATTGATATTTCTCTTTGATATTTCGATAGAGAACTATGAAATATTTCAATTTTGTGTTTTAGGAGAAAGGAGTGAAGAATTTTAAAATAATTTCAATTTGTGTTTTTGTAGAGTTGTAAGAGTGAAGAACTGTGAATAATATCAATTTTGGAGCATTGATATAAACTTGAGCTTTCAAATTTTGTATTTATTTCAACTTTGTGTTTTAACATTTATTGATATAAAATTAAGCTAGATTGAACAAAAAACACACACTTCTCGTAGTAAACTTGTACAAGGGGATAACGTTGAATTGGCGAAACAACCCTCTATAACAAATTTGTATGAAAAAGAGATAAGTATGTTTGATTACCAGCGTACTCGTATGAAAAGGAAATATGGTCAAATTAAACCTATGATTTGTTCACATATATTGACATTTTAATGTACCAATGGCATTGAACCTTATTTTGCCTCTCTTCATCTCCATTAGAATTTGACCTTAACTCATATATTAATTTCATTCTATTAACATTTGGATCTGAACACATCTATTCATTTCATCTCCATTAATGTTCGATCTGGACATGCCGTACTTCAAGCCTAAACCGTAACCTTTCGATATTAGTGTATTTTGTTTCGGTTTTCATGGATTCAATATTGTGTCAAACAAAATTTAACATGCTAGAAGTTGAATATTTCTATTTTCAATTGCGAATGTTTCATATTTTGATGAATTCAATTTTAATCAATATATTACTAAAAATATTGATAAATAAATAAATGAATCAAACACACTTCAATTTTTAGTTTCATGAGATCACATTGAAATTGAAATTTTCACTAAATTAAAACACAAAAAACTTTGTTCTTTTGGGCTTTGAAAAAAAATATAAAGACACTATATCTTTATAGAATAAATTAGTATAACTAAATCACATAGCAAAAACACAAGCTCTTAGATTAAAAAAGAAAAAAATCACCCCTCATAAAATCCAATAAACGTTAAAATATCCACTAAGAATTTTGAAAATATTTTCCCATGTATAAGTCCACTCATCAAATACATTGATTCAATATTTAAAAATATGCACACAAAGAGATCCTTGCCTTCAAATAAGAAGCCATCATGAAAAGTGATTCAATTTACTTGCTTCTCCACCTTTCAACACCAGTCCAAACTCTTCCAAATAATTTATCGATTCATCTATGTCAAATTTCGTCATAAACTAGGAAATGCAATCACTAACCTCGACATTTTCATTTTCCTCCATATGAAACAAAAAAAAAAAAAAAAATCGTCAAAAACGATAATGTCAACAACAATGAAATAAATAAAACATTCAAAATATTGTGGAATCAAGATGCACATTTGTCACCATTTGTCTTGCATCTTTTTTTCAAAATTATCTTCCGAGGGCCCTCCATTAAGTTATTTTGTTTAGTAGTAGAGTTCTCAATTTGAGGGTGGATTTGTATTTCGATCGTAACCTACCACAAATATTCACAATTTCAACAACTTTTGGCCTCACCTCGATGTTCTCTATGAGTATCCTTTTCAAACGTGATAATGGAAAATGGTCTGTGAGTTTGAATCATGGAAATCAAGAATATTTCGGTCTCTCATTATGGAATATAATGTGGGAGGGTGATTCACTCTGAAGAGGAACCATCCGTATAGATATTAAATGAAAAATAGGACATTCAACCCTAAAATATTCAACCTTAAAAAAAAAAAGTTGGTTGCAATGGAAAATCGATTGATGCTTTGTTTCCACAATTATTTTCAGAATGACAGATGTGCCCAAAAAGGCTAACTTACATGAAACGAATACCGTAGGTATTGAACATGTAGCAAATAAGCCCCTGAGGACTAATGAGGCACGAATTTCATCGCTTTTCAAGGTAAATAAGGTGAATTGAAACTAGTTTTCAGTGTCATCTATAGGTTATGTTACAACATTCATTGAAATTTTGGTTCAAATATCTTTATCGTGCTCAATTTGGAGGAAGAAATAAGTAAAATTTATGGATTTACTTGAAGGTTTATTCGCTAGGACGAAAAAGCCACAAGCCTGGGATGTCTAATGTGCTCACCAAATTCCTTCCATGTGATCAGACGGGGTGATTGTAGTGTTGTTCTATGGTTCCTCTAGCCCCCATAGAGACATTACATCTCGATGAGACTTTACATATTCCAGCAGTACCATCTCGCAAAAGGTTAATGGGGCTGTAATTATGTACAAAGGTGACGGTTTGAATTTAGCAAACCAAACTCTCATGAGATAGGTTATATGGGGATGATCAAGTTGAAAAATAAATGGGACAATGCGAACAAGCACATGGATGACAAGAAGCCTAGGTCGATGGCATATATTTTTGAGGTTAAAGAAATTTAATCCGAAATTGTCCATATACACCGATTGTTCGCACAATCAATTAAACAACAGGAGAAGGAAATAAGTAACATTGACATAAATTTATTCAACAATAATCGAATATTTGAGCTATGAAGTGGAAGACCCAAGCAATGAACACCGGAGATAAGATTATGGTTCCTCCCGCAATCACATAGACACGAGAGAGATCGTATCATATTTCATAGCAAGAACACATTAATAGAAAGGTGCAAGAGACATTAGTAAGTAAGTCAGTGAGTTAGTTAGTTAGTTAGCCTAAGATAAATGAAGAAGGCATTGGATCTAATAGAATAAAGTATTTTAAACATTGAACATTTGATCCAATGGCCCAAATGTATATCAATGCTGGCAACTAGGGAAGTTATTTTCAAAGAAGAACGCCTAAGACATAAATATGATTATATAACCATATTAAATTTTAATTAAAAAGAAAATAAAAATTTTAATTTAAACACACTTACAAAATAAAAAAAAATTCTTAACCATGTATATTCACCCTTATTTTACCATTAATATTATTAACTCGTAATTTTTTTTTTTTTTGGAATACCATGCCTTATTAATACCGTATGGCCAAAAACCATAACTCATTTTAAAATTATATATATTTTAAAAAATTTATTTGATTTTTATCTTATATAGTCTAAACTAAATAAAAGAAAACATCTGTTATTAGGGATGTTGAATGCCATAAATATTTTGACTTGGTTGAAATAAAATAAAATTAAAATTAAATTGAAAAATAAAATAAAATAATAATTATAATTATTAATACAACATTTAGACTCCTTAATCAACAACATTAAAAATAAGAATAAAATAAAAAATACTAACCATTATGGAAGGGATGTTATAATGTAATTTTTTAACATTTTGACTAAGTTAAATTACATAAAAAAAGAAAAATAATAATAATATAATGTAATGTGAACATTTTAACAAGGTAAAAATAATAATAATAATAATAACCCTATAAAAAGAAAATAAAAATCACCAATGGTATTGACCCATGGTATTTACCGAAGGTATTAATGTGGAATATAGTCTATTTAGAGGGGGAATAAACCATCATTGATCCATCTTAACTAGTGATCTACCAAGCAATTTGAAGGATTAAATATTTTGATATACAACCTTTTAGGGTTAATGGCCCTTAACACAACGGTTGGTATATCTAGAGTTAAGATGGATATATAAGTTGTTTTAAAATTGTATTTTATGTTGCAATGTACAAACCTTAGAGTTAATGGCCCTTAACATGAAGGTTGTTATATCTAGAGTTAAGATGGATATAAGTTGTTTTAAAATTGTATTTGTGTTGCAATGTTATTAGTACTCATAAACCATCTAACTTGCATGGTTAGTGTCAAATTCATTTTTACCTCATGAAGAAAATAATTTGACATATTTTATTAATTTTTCTTGAGAATTTCAACTTTGTTGCGAGGGAGAGCATTTATAGGAATGCCTAATTTCGTTTACGCTTTCAAGTCTTGAGTTAAATTTCTGAGTTACTCACATAGTAGTTAAGATAAACTTGGTAACAATTAATGATGACATTAGCATTTACATTTATTGTAGCACATAGTAGTTGCACTCTTCTCATGGCATTCCATAGAGAATTTATAGAATGCCATTGTACATGCTCATGGTTTTGCATAGAGAATTTATAGGAATGGTCTCCCAAGAGCATTGAACGCTCAAGTTCACTCTTACAATATCAGATTAAACTTGATTTATTCATAGACTAGTTAGGATAACCTTGCCAATTATATTGGATAACTCATGGTAATCCATATAACTAAGTCTATCCATATTTATTCATATTATTAATCATTCCCCATAAAAAAAATTATTTGAAGATATTTTAGTAGCCTTATTCACAATTTCAACTTTGTTATAGAAAAAGATATCTTCAAGAATCTTCACCCACTAGCATTGATATTTACCCTTTGTTAATCTTGACTTAATCATAAAATAGCTAAAATAACCTTAATATAACTAAAAGATAGATTTCTATCAATTCATAATTATATACCAATAATATGAAATATAAAATCAATACATGATATTTTCTATAATAAAAGCCTAAAATCAATCCATGGTATTTCATATAATTAAAAGCTATATCTCCACATATGAAAAAGTAACTAAAAAAATCTATAGTTTTTATTATTTCATTTTGTTTCATTTCATTTTCTTTATATTTTTACACATTTTTCAACTATAAGCTGACTATAAAACACATATTTCCCACCTTTTCCGGTTTAGCAGGAAGAACACCACCTATGTCGGCGCTATATCCACCATAGAAAAGTGTTGCCATTTATAGAAGCTCCTCTCTCTATATAAATACTATAACAAAATTACCATTGCCATGATCAGAGGAATCTCAGAGAAATCTGGTCTCTTTCACTCCGTCGTGTCTATCTATCCAGCTGATCAGATAATGGATGAATCAGAATCAGCCAGGCCGATGGCGGAGGAAGTATGTAGTAATAATAAGAATGATAATGTGAAAATGCAGAGCTGCGATGGCGAAATATTTGAGGTGGAAACAGAGGTGGCATCGACTTCAGGCCTCATTCTCTTAATCATGCGCGACTTGGGCAGCAGCAACATTACCATTCCTCTGCCTCTCGTTTCTGCGAGCACTCTGCGTCTCGTTATTCAATATTGCAGATACCATGTTCTTGATGCTCCCACTACATCACTTGATGCTGTCAAAACGTGGGATGAGGAGTTCGTGAGACCTCTTGTACATGACCGCGCCATACTCTTCGAAGTCACGAAGGCTGCCAACTACCTTGTTATCAGAAGTCTTTTGGATTTGATGTGTCAAACTATTGCGGATATCATGCAAGGGCAAACCGTTGAAGAGATGCGCGAGCTTTTCAACACTCAGAAAGAAAATTAATTGTGAAATCAGTCTGCAATGGCAGAGTACCAAAATTCGTTTGAACATGAATTTGGTAGCGTGTCAAAACTAATCGTTAAATCATTCTCAGAGGGTGCCACGGTGTCTTCTTCGCTTCGTTTTAACATTAATCTGTTAGCGTGTCATTACGTTTACGTTTTCAACAAACATTTTGTTAGCGTGTCATTTTGTTACTGTACACAATAACTTTTTTTCTTCCTTACTAGTTTTTGGACGGATTTCAGCATATTTTTTTGAAATCACAAGTTTAGGTTGAGAATTCTGTAAAATTAGAATGTTTTAAGGTTTTTTCATTTCTAAATCTATGGTTAAATGATTAAATTAAAAATATTTTATGTGGTTACTCTCATCTATAATAATTCATTTAATATAATTTTTTCCTTAAAATATAAATTAGATTTTGAGAATTAATATGTAATAAAAATGTTTTGCATAGTATTAAAAATATATTATTATTTATTTTTTAAATTTTTAAAAAATATATAAATTTCATATTTACAATTTTTTTTTATGAAGATTATATATATATATATATATATATATATATAATTTACTCACTAGTAATTAAAATTAGATAGGATTTTGTATTATTATTATTGTTTTATAAAATTTATATTTTTTATTATTTAATATGTTTTGTTTTATCTTTTAATTATAAATAAAAATATCTATTAGAATTTATTTATTTATTTTTGTGATAAGGTATTAGTAATTGGATTTGTTTTGTATTATCTTGACAAAACGTAAGAATATTTATGAGTAATTCTTAAGTATCTATTTATGCATGTTTCTCACTAGTATTTAAACTTCAAATATTTTGATAAATAACATTTTATTTTCAAAATAGTTATTAATTAAACTTCCCAAAAATTAAAATTTATTCATATTAATATAATTAATTTAACATTTAATTTTTTTAAAACAATCACCAATAAATTAAATAAATATTAAACATTACATGTTAATTTAGTAAATATTTTTATGAAAATAATAAGAGGTTGCAACCTTTCAATACTCTAATTTGGGATAATTATAATATAAAATAATAATCAATTATTGTAACAAATTCACAAGAAATTTGTAATAAAAATCTATATAATAAAATTATTATATTTTTGGATTTTATAAATTTATTTTAATATTAAAATTTAAAAAAATTAAATTAAATTATAATTTTTATTAAAAAATTAAAAATTCCTTTACATCTAAAATACTTTTCCTTTCAATAATATTAATAATAGTTTTTTATCACACTTCAACATTAAATTTCTAACACCGTTATTATATCTAAATATAATAAATTGGATATAATTAAAATAACTAAAATGAAAAATAAATAAAAAATATTAAATCAATAATAATGTATCTGTTATATGGCTTAATCCTGGCAACACCTGAAAATTATATGGACAAGTTTAGCTTTTTTTATGTTGATGTTGTAATACACAATTTTGACTATATATATTAAAAAAATGGTGTTCTCTTATTTATTTATGTGTTAGGCGATTAGAACATATTCAACCATTGGATAAATAAGCAAAGATAGTTGCAAATATTTTGTTTACAATACAATTATAAAAACCAAATATTTCGTTTACAATATAGTTACGAAAAAACCACTACATTCAATGAACAGCATTTCATTCTTTTTCAGCATCCAGAATACTTGATTCCACTCTTGTTCTTTTTCAACATCCAGCATACGAGATTTTTTCTCTATGTCAAGCTCGTCTTCGTCGTTGTCACTAACCCGTTCTGCGTAGGAGGAATCTTCAGCAGAGCCAAAGCAGTGAATTTTCTCTTCGCTCGCTGAATAATCATATGCTTTATATTCAAATCCATATGCTTTATCTTCAAATCCATGAGATTGTGAAGACAATCCCTGTCCAAAAGTCATCGTTTTGAATCTCTCAGCGGTGGCGGTAATCGGATTTTCAAATCTATGATAGCAGCCCTTGGTTGACCCTACGCTATAGCAATCTCCTCCGGAAACCATAAAAACTCATAGAGACCAAAAGTGATCAAATAATTGAGTGCTCGTTCCCATATTTATGAAGCACGAGTGGCACCCAACCTCGGTTTCTTTCGATTTATCAAAATGATCATACATTAATCCATTACAACCACGAACTTTGTGTAGTGTTTTATATCTATAGATACAATTTACAGGGTAACAAGTGATAATTTTCTTATTCCTGTCGGTGGTGCTCTTGGATCTTATCTCTAATTCTCTAGAACAACATGTGTTAGGAGTGCAGTCTCGTTAACACAACTTCCAAATAAAATTCCCTTTTATAAAAGAAAAGGGAATCCAAATTCCAATAGTAAATTAAAGAATTTGGGAAAAAGAAGGCCCGGTACTGGATTGAAAAAATAAGAGGTAACATCTTGGAGCAGTATAGTCATGGGACTGTTGGTTTCTTGTGACACGGAACCTAATCACGAGAAAAGAATGCTAGAGGCACCATCCAAGTAGTGCAATTGATGAGACCAGGCCTCTATACAATTGATGAGAGTTCCTTTCGCTTACTGAGATTTCGGTATTGATGAGAGTTCCTTTCGCTTACCGAGATTTTGGTTGTTGTTAGATATGGACATGCGCTAATATGGCGAGCATCAAGTACCTGTGCAGGAGGATGCCGAGAAGAAAACAGGTGGGCGTTCAGTAGATCATGATGACGGGGCTCAGGAGGAAGGGGACAAAATCCTCATAGACAAGATATATGAAACGGCTTTTGCAGGAAATAGCGTACTTTCCTCGAAGTTTGGATATGGGAAACAAGAAGATCCTCTCGTGGAAGAGAAACTAGAGGGGAAAATGATGGAAACCTATGAAGATCATTACGCCATAGGTGAAGGAAAAATTTATACCCAAAAGATTTATGAGACAACCACCACTGCAAAGAATTCCATTTCCTCAGACTGGATATGGCGGAAAAGAAACTGTTGTGCAGCATCATGAGCAGTAGATTGATAAGGTTAGCAAGGGTGAATCTAATACTTAGCCAATGAATTATAGTAATTAATAATTGTATTTAAGTTGATGGATTGCAATTTTTTTTTGTTTGGGTTCTATTGATGTGTTGATTTACATTTCAAATAAGGAGTCCAGATCTGGCTAAAATGATGAAATAATCCTGGCACTAATAATGTCAGAACCATAGAAAACAAAGACTGAGGGAAATGGCAGTCCCTGCCGATTTGACATGAAACTCTTGGGAACATCATCAACCAACATAGTAACTGTCCATAGATTATATATTCCATGAATTGCTTTTAAAAGCCATATTTAATCTCTTTGCATGAGTTCCATTTGTTCAATGGACAACAGTCGGCAATGGAAAGACAAGAACCTGGCAACACAAAGTCAAGAAAACAACATTTGTCAAACAATTTTGCTACAATTGTAGCGCAAGCAGATAACCCTTTTAGATTGGCACAACTAAACATTAAGAATAATATTACCAAAAATAAGATTACTAGAGTTTTTGTGCTCGGTTAAAAATAATTTTAACAGAATTAAGTTTAACAAAATTAAGTTTACCACAGATTTTGTGCTCTGTTTATTGTGTCAAAACTGTGCTCTGCTGATTCTGTTTTACACTCTACAACATCTGAAAATAGACAGAAGAATATTAGATTAGCTTGGACCACCACAGATCTTGCATCATACTATACTATAGTTAAAGGCTTTATATTCTGGAAAAGGAAATGGAATGGAATGGACAAAGCAGAGAAGGCTCTTTTATCTGGTTCTCGAGTTGCTAGTTTAGCAAGATATTTGCATTGTTACAATTTCTATGAGATTATAGTAAGCACAACCACATTGATTAGTTTAGAATCAGTTTCAATGTAGTTCCATAACCGTCCAAAGAAACTCTGCCTGCTAGTTTCGTATAAAACCGCTTAATGAATCATTAAAATGAACTCGTGTTGATAGACTACCCTCGTCTTGTTTCGTTCTCACAACTGCGCCGTTCGTTTTTCTCTCGTCTCAGAATTTGTCAGAAATGTCATACAGATGCTGGATTTGATGTGAAAGATATAGCTGGGATACGTTAGATACAACACATTCAGATCCAACATAGTGCTTCCAAAGTATGTATATCCATATACCCATATTCATCTTAATCCAACATAGGCAGATTAACCATATTGACCAAATCACGTTATCTCTGCATTAAAATGAATACAGGAAAGCATAACTCCCCCACTTCTATAGTGGAAAATTCTACCATTCAATGTTTTAAGTCTGGAGAGTAAACACTTCACGGATAATACCACTCAAAGGGAGAAAAGGAAAGTTAGCTTTTTTACCGCTCTTAACTCGAAAGTGGGAAATGGCACAAACCAGAACTGGAATTTCACAGTACCATAATGGCATCTCTCTCAGTACTAGGGATGGCGCTTTGAGTTGCTCACGAAGTTAGTTACTCTTAGTAATTCCAGCATTTTCACAAATTCAAAATAATTTCCAACCACCTCAAATATCATTCTGGCATTTTTTTTAAATTCAAAATAAATTTCAACAACCTTAAATATCATTCTCTAAATATAAGAATTAAGGATTTTGAAACCTAAAAATTAATCTATTATGTGTTTCTCAAGAATTATGCAATTTTCTAGAATATGATTTGATAAATTAAACTCATGTAGAGGTTATTAAGGGAATAAAAAGTACCCGAGAGCTCCTTTTTCATTAGTCACTTTATGATAGAAGTGACTTTATAATAATTAAAATATCTCAAAATATTTTGTTCATAAAATTACATTAGGTATTTCAAATAAATGGGTTAGCCTCAAACACACATACATACATATATATATATATATATATATATACTAATTTAAACATTCAATTTTATTGAAAAATGGTTATAAAAATAAATTATTTGAAATTATATATAAAATATTTTGACTTTGGAATAAGTTGTGATATTTTGGGCATGTAGTAATTATAAGCCATGGAAATAGCTTATGGTATTCTAACAATATCTATTTATAGTTTAAAAATCTCCATGATAAAGTGAGGATCAATCTCCATAATAATGAATATGGTTGCATATGTTTTTAAATTTATATATATGTTTAACTCATATATAATTTTTTTTATAATAATAATATAATAAAGTTATTTCGTTAATTGTTATGATTTTTTTTTAAATTTTTGGGAAAGTGGGATGTATCATCGGGTAAGTGTTTTCATTCTTATTGGACATTATCAACTATTTAATTTATATGTTTGCGTTAGTTTAAAATTCACATTTGAATATTTAAATAGTTTTGGCCCTCTCCAAAACCATGGAGAACTTAAATTGTGCATATTACACAAATCAAATTTGTCATTTAGAGCCAAAACATAGAAAAGTTAGACTAGGACTGAAAAATGTCATGACTCATTATGCAAGGTAAAATATCTCTCTAATTTATAGATTTTATAGAATTTTAGTTTATTTTTTTTAAATGATATATATAGTTTGAAATTTACTCTTTTTTTTTGTATTTGACCCAAGAGGGATTTGAACCTTGAATCTCATAGCTTCCACAATACTTCATAACATGACAACCTTCAACTTTCAATTGAAGTCACTTTATAATAATTAAAATATCTCAAAATACTTTGTTGATAAAATTACATTAGTTATTTCAAATAAATGGGTTAGCCTCTATCATATATATATACTAATTTAAATATTCAATTTTATTGAAAAATGGTTATAAAAATAAATTATTTGAAATTATATGTAAAATATTTTGACTTTGGAATAAGTTGTGATATTTTGCGCATGTAGTAATTATAAGCCATGGAAATAACTTATGGTATTCTAAAAATATCTATTTATAGTTTAAAAATCTCCATGATAAAGTGAGGATGAATCTCCATAATTATGAATATGGTTGCATATGCTTTTAAATTTATATATATGTTTAACTCATATATAAATTTTTTTTTATAATAATAATATAATAAAGTTATTTAGTTAATTGTTATGATTTTTTTTTTAAATTTGGGAAAGTGTGATGTATTATCTGGTAAGTGTTTTCATTCTTATTGGTCTTTATCAATTATTTACTTTATATGTTTGTGTTAGTTTAAAATTCACATTTGAATCTTTAAAGAGTTTTGGTACTCTGGAAAGCCATGGAGAACTTAAATTGTGCATATTATACAAATCAAATTTGTGATTTAGAGCCAAAACATAGAAAAGTTAGACTAGGACTGAAAAAATGTCATGACTCATTATGCAAGGTAAAATATCTCTTTCTAATTTGTAGATTTTATCGAATTTTGGTTTATTTTTTTTAAATGATAAATATATTTTGAAATTTACTCTTTTTTTTTTGTATTTGACCGAAGAGGGATTTGAACCTTGAATCTCATAGCTTCCACAATACTTCATAACATGACAACTTTCAATTGAGCTGCCCCTTGGAGAAAAAATCCTTATTTATATTAGTCAATATAGGTACATTTTAATTTTAAGTCTGCCAAGTGTTAGGAGGTATGAAATCTCTTAAAATGAATACTTATTTTTAAGTACAAAAGATGAATTTTCTTTTTTGCAAATCAAGTCATTTAATTGTTGTGAATTTTTGATAAATCTAAAATTAAGATGGATCTATACTCACTCTTAATAATATTATTTATAATTATATAATTTTCACATATTCATATACATAATATTTTTACTTTTAATTTTGTTAAAACTATGATAAATCATATAGTTAAACATATATGATATGCATAACAGAGAGAGAGTTTGCATTGTTAAAAAAATAGCTTATTGTAAAGAATAAATTTTTATACAGTTATTGGTTAATTTAACTAGCAATTGCACCAGATGTTTCAAAGGAAACAACGTAAGTTGAAAGTGTAATATGGAACATCCATTAATGATAAAATAATATGGAACTTGCATTAAGAATAATTTTTTTTTTCGCATTCAAGATAGGGTTTTAGTGATCATTAATAAAATATGTATTAAAACAATAACACCCCATTCAAATTTTGTTTGTTATTTTCTTCCAAAATTCTTCTATTTTTTCCTTGTAAGAACTTGTTAAATGACATATTTATCATAAATTTAATGCCCTCATCTATAGATTCAATGGGTTTTGGCCAAAATCAAAAGCTTTGAATTAGTGTAACTACACCTCCTGGTAAAAAAATTGAGATATTCACCTATGTTTTAATTGTTTTTTCATTATACAATTTTATTAAAAGGAAGATGTGGAAAAAGTAATGCAGGAAGTCCCCTGGTTTTAGGGACATGGTTGGATCTATATGACCCATTGGTTCCTTGAATTTGACCATGTAATATTGATGGTGTCAGCAACACTTGTGGTGTTAGCAATGCCAGTGTGCATGAAACTACCAAAATTCCCACAAAAATTTTGGTATCATCAAGTCCTAGAAGATATAGGGAATACTTTGGGGACTCAAAAAAAACAAATAATGATTGCATAGAAAAAGTGTTTTTTAATCTTGCTCGGATTTGTATAGAGATAGATTTGGGAAAATTCTTACCAGACAACATACTGGTGAAAAATGGAGAATATGAATGAACCAAAATTTTCATTATGAAAATACAACATTCAGATGTTTCACTTGTGTTCAGATAGGTCACCTATAGTATTAATGTCCATAGGCGAAATAACACCAGAAGAATAAGAAGGGGGAAGCTCGGAAAAATAAAGGTTGGCAACACATTGACTTTGCTGAATCAAAGTAAGAAGCTAAGGAAGATATCCATTATTAATATATTAAGGATAATAAGAATACAGAAAGTACTTAGCAGTCATAATATATCAACGATGATGGGGAGAGGACTGAGGAAGGAATTCCTTCAAATCAAATTGAAAGAGAATAAATTGGGGTTGCATGAAAAAATAGAGCTCACAAATAGGGAAATTCAGATTCAAAGAAATACCAACCCCAAGAAGAGTTGGCTGTGGATTTGTTAGACATTCTAGTGGAATATTTGGGTAGTAACTAGAAAAAATGCATAGCAAGAAAGGGAAAAATGGAATCTTTGTTATTACTAAAAATTCTTATTTCTTTTTTTTTCTAATTTCTAGGCTGCATGAGTAAAATGTTGGCACACCAGCAACAACGTACAAAAAAATTTCTTGAAACTGTGCAACAACTCCAAAAAGAGATGTTCGAAGTTTGCGGTGACAATGAAAGATTGATGAGAGAATAGGATAGGATATTAAAAAGCCTATCAGACCAATAGAATTATCCCAATTCAAAACCAAGTCCCGAGAGAAACACTCGGGAGGAAGGAGAACAACAGAAAGCCCTGCATGATAACCTAGAAGGCATTATAACACTACGAAGTAATAAGAGTCAAAGTTACATTGAGGTTGAATCTGGAAATTTTTTAGAACAATAATATTTGAAAAAACAAAGAGTGGAATTACAGGGTGAGTTTTGGAAGATTAAGCCTCCCACCATTGGCGAAGAGGCTGAAGAAATGGCAGAAACTTGGATCATAAACATGAACAAGTACTTTCAAGTGTGTGAATATAATAGTAAACTGAAGGCTCATTTAGCCATTTATCAATTGTGGGAGAAAGCAACATTGTGGTGGGAGGAGGTTAAGAATGTGCTTGGAATAGAAGACAAAAATGTAACTTGGGATGAGTTACAGCAATATTTCAAGGATAAGTATTTAACCAAATGTTTCTACAATGAAAAGTCCCGAGAGTTCCATGATTTGAAACTAGGGCAGATGTCTATGGATGGGTTTGTTACAAAATTTACTTCATTATTATGATATGTACCGTATTTGCGTGACGAGAAGGCTAAAGTGAAGCTATTCCTGAGTAGTTTTCCATTTCATATGAAAGAGAAGATTGAATTCATGAATGCAAAAACTATGGACGGAGTGATAAGGAAAAAACAAATGTGTTATCAACAATGCAAAGTTAAGGGAGAAGCTGGAAAAATTTGGCCACCGAAGAAAGGGAAAAAATGTTTCACCAATAAAAACAATAACAGTTATGGAAACTATAGGAACGTTGCAAGGAACCCGTTGATTAAACAAAAAGGAAAGGTTCAATCAAGGACCAAGTGGGCTAGTGATGAGTGGCATATAGAAGCTTTTAGCAGACCCGACATTGGGCAATATTAAAAACCCCTGTTACAATGTCCGGGATGTTGGGAGGTGCATTACTTCAAAAACCGTCCTCACTGAGGAAGAAATGAGGTGACAAAAAATCTGCAAGAGGCATTAACTATGGGTGATGTGGATCGAAACATACCCATAATCAATGCAACTCTAGAAGATTTGGAAGAAGACTTACAACCAACCATGATAGAGTTAGAAGGTAAGATAAAAACCCAATCTGTTTCTATTTTAGTTGATCACGGAGATAGTTTGAGCTATATACACCCTCGTATAGTTAAAAGGTGTAAATTATAGAACCAAAAATTTAAGAATCCGTGGTTAGTTCAGCTGGCTACAAGGGAAAGAAGACGGGTCAATGCCAAAGTACCAGATTGTGAGCTGAGTTTTGGGAATCATCACATTACTGTGGAACTCAAAATTCTACCCCTGGGATATTATGACATATTATTGGGGATTGATTGGGTAGAGAGACATTGGTCACTGGTGGACTGTAAGGAAAAAATTATCTATTTTAAAATAAAGGATGGAACGAGACAGGAACTGCAAGGCATTAAGAAACCATTTCATTTACGGCCTATTACAACATCTCAATTAAGAAAATTCCTAAGGAAAGGATGCCAACTCTATACCATTCAAGTGGGATTCACCAATTCCAAGGATAAGACCCTTATGCTGGAAAACATTCCTATTGTGCAAGAATTTCAAGATTTATTTCCTGAGTAAATCCTAGGGCTGCCACCAGAAAGGGACATAGACTTTAATATAGAGCTAATACTCGAGACACCATCGGTGTCCCAAACTCCTTACAGAATGAGTGTACCAGAACTAACAGACTTAAAAATGCAGTTACAGGAATTAAAGGATAAAGGCAACATTTCGTGAAGTGTGTCCCCATGCGGAGCACTAGTACTATTCATGAGGAATAAAGATGGCACTATGCGCATGTGCATGGTCCATAGAAAACTCAATAAGTTGATTTTTAAGAATAAATATCCCTTACCGTGCATATATGACTCGTTTGACCAAGTCAAAAGAGCTACAGTGTTTTCCAAAAGCGACTTAAGGTCAGGTTACCACCAGATCCGAATCAGAGATGAAGATATAATAAAAATAACATTTTCACCTGGTATGGCCATTGTGGATTTTTGGTGTTACCTTTTGTGTTAACCAATGCACTAGCCAGTTTTATGATCTTAATGCATGGAAATTTTCACCCATATTTGGGTAAATTCATTTTGATTTTCATTGATGACATGTTAATCTACTCCAAGAATATGGAAGAGCACAAGAAGAATCTGCGAATTGTGCTGAAAATGTTAAGGGAACATCAACTCTATGCTAAGTTTAGTAAGTGTGACTTCTTTAAAGAACAAATTCATTATTTGGGGCATGTAATTTCTGCTGAGGGGATTTCAGTGGACTCGGAAAAGAAAAATACCATCATGGAATGGAGGGTTCCAAAGAACATAGCATATATACATTCATTTATGGGCTTGGCTGGCTATTATCGACGATTTATCAATGGATTCTTTAAAATATATTTTCCCATTACTTCCTTGTAGCAAAAGGGACATTTCTTCAATGGGACTCAGGAGTGTAAGAATAGTTTTAAGTTACTAGAGGAGTTGTTAACTACCGCTCCCGTTATGGGAGTAGCAGACTCGAGTAAAGAGTTTGAGGTCTGCACCGACCTTGTGAGGAGGGTGTAGGATTATTTTTGACTCAAGAGGAAAGAGTCATATCATATGAATCTATAAAGCTAAAGGAATATCAACAGATATATTTAGCTTATGATTTATAACTGACTGCGGTGGTACATGCATTACGGATTTGGAGGCATTACATGCTACGAAATTTTTTTTTATTGATAACGAACCACATTAGTCTAACTAGATATTTTAAACCAGCTAATCTGAATGCACACCAAGCTAGGTGGAATGCATTTCTAAGTGAGTTCAACTTTGACATTCAACATGTAAAGGGTAAAGAGAATCGAGTGGAGGAGGAGCTAAGCAGGAAACTACATGGCATCTATGAACTCTAATTTAATCAAATTGAATTCAAATTCCAAGAACATATATTGGAAGCAGCAAGAAAATAACTTGAATACCAATTTCTATGACAGCAAGAAAAAGCAGACAAAGAGAAAGGGAAGCAGTTAGAATTTGAACTCAATGATAAGCAGTTCTTGGTCTACCAGAAAATAATATACATTCCAAACCAAATTAATCTGAAAAGAATTATTTTGTATGAATATCACTGGAGTTCTTATGGAGGAAATCCAAGATACCAGAAAATGTTAAATTCCATTAGAAAGGATTATTCCTGGCCTGGGATGTGGAAGGACATTGTGGAATATTTGACTAAGTGCTTAGAATGTCAACAAATCAAGGTTGAACATCACCATCCTGCGATATTTCTTTAGACTATTCCAGTACCAGAATGGAAATGGGAGGTCATACCCCTTGACTTGATCACAAGACTACCAAAGAATAGAAGGCATAACGATTCAATTATGGTGGTAGTTGATAGACTCAACACGGTGGCACATTTTATTCCCGTCGAATCAACTTATAAAATGGTACAAATTGCTGATATTTTTATGAGAGAAATATTCAGATTTCTTGGTATTCGCCGATTTTTGATTTCAGATCATTACGTGAAATTCACATCGAAATTTTGCAAGATGATATTTAGTGGCTTGGGGACACAAATACAATTTAGTACTGCTTACCATCCACCAACGGATGTGAAAACAGAAATCATGAATCAATTTTTGGAAGACATGTTGCGCATGTATGTAATGCAACAGCCAACAAAGTGGGAAGAGTATCTACATTTGGTCAAGTTTTCTTACAAAAATGGGTATCAGGAATCCCTTAAGATGATCCTGTTTGAGGCATTGTATGGAAGAAAATTCTAGACTCCTATGAACTGGAGTAGTCCATAAAATAAAGTGATGCTTGGACTTGACATTCTAGAAGAAATGGAGCGAGAGGTGAGGAAAATTAGGCATAACTTAAAGGCTGCTCAACCATAACTTAAAGGCTGCTCAAGACCGGGAAAACGTGTATGCGGACAAGAGAAGAACTTTACAGGAATTCCTGGTAGGGGATCACATGTATGTGAGGATAAAACTAAAAAAATCACATTGCGATGGAACACTTGTGCAAATTTAGCCCCCAGATATTCGGGGTCTTTCAAAGTTTTGGAACGGATAGGACCAGTGGCCTACCGACTAGCTCTACAAAGACATATATTGGTACATAACGTGTTTCATGTATCATTACTGAAATGTTATGTACATGACCCCAAACATGTGATACAATGGCAGGGTATACATGTATGTTAACAATGCATTACAATTGTGCAAAAGTGAAATTGTTGAATTGAACTAATGTGTAATATTCCTTTTTCACGAATTTCTATAAAATGGTCCAAGGGAATGCTGTATAAGGAAGGAAATGCTAAAATAAGCTGAAAGGGGTCTTGGATCCGCTTGTTAACTCATTAAGAACTCTCTTACAGAAGTTGAGCCCAAAGAAATGACTCTAGATGGGTTATTCAGATCTCCCCAAACTAGGTTCCTTAGGGAATGCTCAAAGAGAGAGACTACAATAATACATGAACACAATCATAAACTCTACAATTCTAAATATACCATAAGAGTGAAATGTTATGCAGCCAACATTATATTATTATATCAGCAGTAATATACAACAAAATCATGAGGTACAATCCACTCAAGCTATCAGAATCAATCTCCAATGATGAAGCAATAAAATACATGAGTTGCTGCAACTGCACAAAATGTCGGAGAGTAGTGACTGCATAGTCTCTATGAGAGTAGAAGCTACTGAATACATACAAAATGATAATGAGGCTGAAGGATCCAAATAAATGCCCAAGAATTGAAATATGGGCTCCAATACAATATTTCTAGCCAATCTAGGAGGGATTGCTAGAAATGCCGGATAAAATACAATGTGACAATTAACTGCTAGGGTTAATGTGTCACTGCAACAATGAATACATATCATGAGGCTATGGAAGATCTTAAATATAGATTTCCCTCCTCCAATGATGCTCCTTAGTAGAAGGTTGATCCCTCTACTCAAGAAAAATCCTCCTAATGATCTTAATGGACTCTCCCAACACTGCCTACACAAAATAACGCAGTTTCAGCCCTAGACTGTGTAGTGAGAGATGATGAATGATTGGCCTGGTGCCAAAGATCTGAAATGATGCTCGGGAGTCTCCTATGTTGCTCCTCCGAAGAATATACAAGATCTCCACAGAAGAACAAGCCAAAGAATGACTCTTTGAGTTCCTCTATTACTGCACCCAACAACACAAGATTTTCTGCCCAACAGGAAAATGTTGCACTAAAGGAGGTAGCTTTGGAAAAATGTCGGAATGAGGAAATGGAGCTCAAATCCTCTCCCTCCTTGAGGATGTGGTAGGGATTCCTGACTGAGAACACCCTTGTGCTCAAGAACACTACAACTACTAAACAAACCGAGTATGCAAGTCTTAGCAGACCCAATGAAAATGATAAGCTAATGCATAATGAAAATGGGCTACCATATCCTCCTTATAAAGAAAGTGAACTCCTCTCACCATGGTTCCCATCCACACTCGCCACCTAGCTCATGCAAGTGGAGCCTCCTCTAAAACTGCGCTGCCTTGTCATGGAGATTCCTCCTCTTGGACAACGTTGTTGACTTAGTCAAAGATGACTAAATCAAGGTGATCCCGATCATATTCATACACTTAGATGCTTAATTCAGCTGATTATTCACCCTCCTTTCAAATAAGGAGTGTTATTTATCCATCTAAGGTGTTCAAGGGGTGTCCTTACTCATTTTATTCAACAAAATGAAAATATGCAAACTATAATGTTCCTTTTAGCTTGAGGCTAAAATTTGGGAACATTACAGTCCTTCTATCCCACATGTTGCTTGTCCTCAAGAAACTACATAGACAAAACAAAATTCCTCTCCGTTTTCTTCCGTGGCCTCCTCATCATGGAAAGGTAGAAGGTGTAGGTGGAAAAATTCTTACTGTGCTATGGCCTCATCACGGTAGGAGTGATGACATGCATGGGAAGATTTTTTCCTCAATGATGATCCTCTCCTCCATGCTATCATCCAAATAGAAATCTCAACGCCTGGTTTATGCAATGTGTTGGGGCTGAATGGAGAGTTGGGATTTTTATTCCAAAGATGTTTCTCCCTCTATTTGTGGTAAATATGGGGCTGCCTCTATCCTTGGGCTGAAATTGTATAGCCTCCAAGAATGGCCCAAGCTTCCCCATCAAGAAAATAAACCATGTTATGCCCCCCCAAATTCTCCAAGTGGTTTTTCCCACAAGAAGAGAAAAGTAGCAATGTGGCAATCATTGTTTGCCCATGGTGTCTCTTGCAGTTTAGAAAATTTACAATGGGGAGAATAATGCTCCCAATGGGCTGTCCCAATACCCCTAACACTCTCCAAGTAGTGCTCCCTATAAATGTATAACGACTAGCAATACAAGGAAGCAACATGTAATGAGAACAAGTTGCCATAAGACAAATAGAGAGTGGGTCACTGCTCCACTGGTGGGACCAATACAGTGAGCCTCCTTCCTCCATCAAAACTAAAAACAACAAGTGCTTTCCCAGCCACTTTTTTGCTGCCACAAACATCTCATAAGGTGGAAACATGAAATTACAAATTGGTGACAATGCACACCAAGAAGTATGTGGCTTCCCCCATAAACCATCATAAGAATAGCCACTCCCGTGGCTGCAATGGGCCACAAGTACATCATAATAAGGAGCATAAGGAGATGTAATCATCCTTAGCTCATCAAGCTTCCCATATAAAGTAAAGAAAGGTAAACCAAAATGGAAACATATACCTTCTTTACTATGTACTCCTGTCCTTGAGCTGAAATGGCTCATCCGAAGGCTCTCCCTCACCTCCAATGAGTAGGGGAATGGTTGTGCCAACCTCTTCAAAATCATCTAGGCTATACATCTATCCATATGCTGATATAGATCATGCTGAATTCCCTCCCAAGTGAAATCCTCTAGCAAAGCTGAGTATGCATCAAAATGGATAGCTAGGAAGTCCTCATGTGCTGCATGCAATAGTTTCTCCTCGAGACTAGAAGCTATAGTCAAGAATATCCTGCCATCGATATAGATGAACATCTCATTAATCATGTACCTGTCATCTCTATCTTGTTCATCAAGAGTCATGCATGCATCTATATCCTTGGAGTACTCTACCAAAAGCTGAGACCTCTAATACAGATCAATTCTCCTCATAGACAATGCTGGTTATCTAGCATGTGAAGCTCCCATCATGTTGTTGCCTACTACTTTGACATCCCCCATGCCAAATTCATCCTCCAAAATGATGCCATGCCCATCACACAGCTGCTCATGCTCAAATACTGATGGTGTCCTTTGGAAGTTGGCCTCCCATGACAAGTTGTCATCCACAAGGAAACTCCCAAGCTGGGTAAAAGTAAGCATGAGTGGCCTCCATCCACTCCCATGTGTGAAAGAGTACTTCCTCAAAGGAATTTTCCTCTCCAAATCTGTGGGGCAGTCATCATGCATCATGAATATTCCATCCTCCATCCCTGCAACAAACTCTGTCAGTGTAGTATAACTAATGAGAGTGGATGATACTGAAAATAAGAGAATGTCTCCCTCCTCCTTGGGTTTCCCCCAAACTCTCTGTGCTATGCTGGACTCCTCCAATGTATTTAGATCTCTGTAATCTAGGATTTTTGAACCAAGTGACAAGATGCCCCTCATCAACTCTAGATCAGGAGGCCTCCTAGGTGGAATGCCTCCATATAGTGAGACATCAAGCTTAGGAGTCGACTATATGTATGAGTGAACTGATTTGTCATTCCCTTCACTATGATGTACAGTCTTTTGTGAAAAAAAAATTTGGCATAGATAAGGGTGTATCAGCCCTTGATGTTGATCCTTCTCTTCCTCCTCCATCTTACAATCCCCAAAAAATGTTGCATATGGCTTCGGAATTGTGCCTTGGTTCCCACATGTTGAATCATTTGGAACTCCTTGTAAAGACACAAGGGCTCCTATAATATAACTGATGGCTCCCCTTTCACCTCCATGTGCTGATAGATCTCCTCCCAACGTGACAGCGTTGTTAGATCTCTTATGCTCATCCTCCCCATCAATAATTGAGATTACCTCTCTTGAGGAAAGTACCTCCATGACTTCAAAAATGGAAGAGGGCCCCTCACACAATGGGAATATTTCCCTTAGCAAGCCATCATACATGTTTACATCCCCTTTAGAAATATGGAATGGAGTTTTTTTCGTAGTTCCCTGCAATGCATGCAAAGTGTTCGATGTTTTGATACATAGAGTTTCATAGTGATTTTCATAAAATATCCTCACCAACCCTTTAATGATTCCATCATTTGATTCTACATTTGTATGATAACTTGAAATAGAATTTTCAAACCACCAACCATGAGCCATACATTTGAGTTGCAGCGCTGCTCCCCCAATGGCCTCATCTTCTTCTTGCATTCTCCCTGCAGTACAAGTCGGAAATGAACTGCGTTATGGATCTGCATGTGTTGCTGAATTTTCACACACAACATGGTCAGAACTAGGGCTTGCTTCATCCACAAGCCCTCTCAGAAAGTCTCTCCAGTTTTCCCTTTCTATCTCCTCAAGGTCTTCAATGATACCCTCGATGGTCTGGAAAAGAAGAAGGGAGACCTCTTCTCGCATCATTCCTCTTTTCTTGTTTCCTTTTCAAATCTCCTCTCCTTGGATAGAAGATCCTATTTCTGATAGCATTAAATATTTTCCACAGGCTGAGCCAAGATTGATGCTCTGATACCACTGTAATATTCCATTTTCTATAATTTCTGAAAAATGGTCCAAGGGGAAGCTGTATAAGGAAGGAAATGCAAAAATAACCTGAAAGGGGGCTTGGATCCCCTTGTAAAATCATTAAACACTTCTCTTCTAGATGATGAGCCGAAATAAATGACTCTAGATGGGTTATTTAAATCTCCCCAAACTATATCCCTTAGGGAATTATCAAAGAGAGAGCCTACAGTAATACATGAACATAATCATAAAATTTGCAATTCTGAATATACCATAAGTAGGAAACTTTATAAAGCCAACATTATATTATTATATTAGAATTAATATGCAATAAAATCATGAGGGACAAGCCACTCAAGCTATGAGAACCAATCTCCAATGTTTAAGAAATAAAATACATGAGTTGCTGCAACTGCACAAAAGGACGGAGAGCAGTAACTGCGCAGTCTCTATGAGAGTAGCAGCTACTAAATACATACAAAATGATAATGAGGCTGAATGATCCAAAGAAATGCCCAAGAATGGAAAGATGGGCTCCAATACAATATTTCTAGCCAATCCAAGAGGGATTGCTAGAAATGACGAATAAAATACAATGTGACAATTAACTACTAGAGTTAATATGTCACTGCAACAATGAATACATATCATGAGGCTATGGTAGATCTGAAATATATAATTCCCTCCTCCAATGATTCTCCTTAGTAGAAGGCTGATCCCTCTACTCAAGAACAATCCTCCTGATTAGCTCAATGGACTCTCCCAACACTGCCTACACAAAATAACGTAGTTTCAGCCCTAGACTACACAATGAGAGATGGTGAATGATTGGCCTGGTGCCAAAGATTTGAAATGATGTATGGGAGTCTCCTCTGTTGCTCCTCCAAATAATATACAAGATATCCACCAAAGAACAAGCCAAAGAATTGATCTATGAGTTCCTCTATTGCTGCACCCAACAACACAAGGTTTTCTGCCCAATAGGAAAATGCTGCACTAAAGGAGGTAGCTTTGGCCAAATGCTAGAATGAGGAAATGGAGCTCAAAACCTCTCCCTCATTGAGGATGAGGTATGGATTCTCGACCGAGAAGACCCTTGTGCTCAAGAACACTACAACCCTGCTAAACAACCCAGGTATGCAAGTCTTAGCAGACCCAACAAAAATGATAAGCTAATGCATAATGAAAATGGGCTGCCATCTCCTCGTTATAAAGAAAATGAACTCCTCTCACCATGAGTCCCATCCACACTTGCCACCTAGCTCATGCAAGTGGAGCCTCCTCTAAAATTGTGCTTCCTTGTCATGGAGATTCCTCTCCTTGGACAACGCTGTTGACTTATTCAAAGATGACTAAATCAAGGTGATCCCAATCATATTCACACCCTTATGTGCTTAATTCAGCTACTTATTCACCCTCCTTTCACATAACTAGTGTTATTTATCCAAGGGTTTCAAGGGGTATCCTTACTGATTTTATTCAACAAAATGAAAATATGCAAAATATAATGTTCCTTTTAGCTTGAGGCTAAAATTTTGGAACATTACAGTCCTCCCCTCCCACATGTTTCTTTTCCTCAAGAAACTGCATAGAGAGAACAAAATTTCTCCCCCTTTTCTTCTGTGGCCTCCTCATCAACATTCTCCACCACTGCTCAAGATATCATGCAAAAAATCTTTCCTCCAATGCCCCCTCCCAAGTATGCTACCCGGAATGGTGCACATCATGGAAATATAGAAGGTGTAGGTGGAAACCTTCTTGTTGTGCTATGGCGTCCTCAAGGTAGGAGTGATGAAATGCATGGGAGGCAATGTGCAATGTGTTGGGGCTGACTAGAGAGTTCGGCTTTTGATTCCCAAGATGTTTGTCCCTCCATTTGTGGTACATATGGGGTTGCCTTTGTCCTTGGGTTGAAATGGTATGGCCTCCAAGTATGGTCCAAGCTTCCTCATCAAGAAAATGAGCCATGAGATGCCCCCCAAATTCTCCAAGTGGTTTTTCCCACAAGAAGAGAAAAGTAGCAATGTGGCAATCATGGTTTTCCCATGGTGTCTCCTATAGTTTAGAACATGTAAAATGGGGATAATCATGCTCCCAATGGGCTATCCCAATACCTCCAACACTCTCGAAGTAGTGCTCGCTATAAATTTATAACCATTAGCAATACAGGGAAGCAACATGTAATGAGAACAAGCTTCCATAAGACAACTAGAGAGTGGGTCACTGCTCCACTCATGGGACCAACGCAGTGAGCCTCCTTCTTGCATCAAAACTAAAAACAACAAGTGCTTTTCCAACCACTTTTTTGCTACCACAAACATCTCATAAGGTGGAAACATGAAAGTACAAATTGGTGTCAATTGTGCACACGAAGAAGTATGTGGCTTCCCCCACAGACCATTATAAGAATAGCCACTCTCAGGCTGCAATGAGCCACAAGTACATCATAATAAGGAGCATAAGGGGATGTGATCATCCTTAGATAATCAAGCTGCCCATATAAAGTAAAGAAAGGTAAACCAAAATGAAAACATATACCTTCTTTACGATGTACTCCAGTCCTTGAGCTGAAATGGCTCATCTGAAGGCTCTCCCTCACCTCCAATGAGTATGGGAATGGTTGTGCCAACCTCTTCAAAATAATATGGGCTATACATCTATCCATATTCTGATATAGATCATGTTTAATGCCCTCCCAAGTGAACTTCTCTATCAAAGCTGAGTATGCATCAAAATGGATAGCTAGGAATTCCTCATGTGGTGCATGCAATAGTTTCTCCTCAAGACTAGAAGCTCTAGTCAAGAAGATCTTGCCATTGGTATAGATGACCATCTCATCAATCATGTACCTTTCATCTCTATCAGGGTCATCAAGAGTCATGCATGCATCTAGATCCTTGGAGTACTCTACCAAAAGCTGAGACCTCCAATACGGATCAATCCTCCTAATAGACAACGTTGGTGATATACCATGTGAAGCTCCCCTCACACTTCTGCCTACTACTTTGACATCCCCCATGCCAAATTCATCCTCCAAAATGCTGCCATTCCCATCACGCGGCTGCTCATTCTCAAACAATGATGGTGTCCTTTGGAGGTTGGCCTCCCATGAGAAGCTGTCATCCACAAAGAATATCCCAAGCTGGGTCAAAGTAAGCATGAGTGGCCTCCATCCACTCCCATGTGTGAAAGAGTCCTTCCTCAAAGGAGTCGTCCTCTCCAAATCTACGGGGCATTCATCCTGCATTATGAAGATGCCATCCTCCATCACTGCAAAAAACTCTGTTAGCACAGTATAACTGATGAGAGTGGGTGATAGTGAAAATGAGAGAATGTCTCCCTCATTCTTGGGTTTCTCCCAAAATTTCTACGTTGTACTGGACTCCTCCAATGTCTTCACCTCTCCAGAATCTAGGAGTGGTGAACCAAGTGACAAGATTCCCCTCATCAACTCTAGATCAGGTGGCCTCCTAGGTGGAATGCCTCCATATAGTGAGACATCAAGCTCAGAAGTCGACTGTATGTATGAGTGGAGTGATTTGTCCTTCTCTTCACTGCGCTATATAATTTCTTGTGCAAAAAATTTCTGGCATAGATAAGGGTGTATGATCCCTTGATGCTGATCCTTCTCTTCGTCCTCCATCTCACAATCCCCAAAAACTGTTGCATATGGCTCCGGAATTGTGCCTTGGTTCCCACATGTTGAATCATTTCGAACTCCTTGTAAAGACACAAGGGCTCCTCTAATAGAAGCAATGGCTCCCCTCTCACCTCCATGTTCTGATGGATCTCCTCCCAATGGGACAGCGCTGTTAGATCTCTTATGCTCATCCTCCCCATCAATAATTGAGATTACCTCATCATCAAGGAGAGACCCTTGATCTTGGTCATCTCTTGAAGAAAGTACCTCCATGACTTCACAAATGGAAGAGGTTCATTCACATAATGGGGATATTTCCCTTAGTAAGCCATCGTACATGTTTACATCCCCTTCAAAAATATGGAATGGAGTTTTTTTCATGCTTCCCTCCAATGCATGAAAAATGTTTGATGTTTTGATACATAGAGTTTCACAGTGATTTTCATCAAATTTCCTCACCAACCCTTTAGTGAGTCCATCATATGATTCTAAATTTTCATGATAACATGAAATATAATTTTCAAACCACCAACCATTAGCCATACCTTTGAGTTGTAGCGCTGCTCCCCCAATGGCCTCATCTTCTTCCTCCATTCTCCCTACAATGCAATTGGGAAATGAGCTGTGCTATGGATCTGCATGTGTGTCTGAATACTCACACCCAACATGGTCACAAATAGGTCTTGCTTCATCCAGAAACCCTCTCAGAAAATCTCTCAAGTTTTCCCTTTCTATATCCTCAAAGTCTTCAATGATACCCTCCATGGTCTGGAAAAGAAGAAGGGAGACCTCCTCTTCTGTCATTCCTCTTTTCTTATTTCCTTTGTAAATATCCTATCCTTGGAGAGAAGCTCCTATTTTTTATAGCATTAAATATTGTCCACAATTTGAGCCAAGATTGATGCTCCGATACCACTGTAATATTCCTTTTTCAGGAATTTATGCAAAATGGTCCAATGGGACATTGTATAAGGAAGGAAATGAAAAAATAAGATGAAAGGGGGCTTGGATCCCCTTTTTAACTCATTAAAAACTTCTCTTAGAGAATTTCAGCCCAAATAAATGACTCTATATGGGTTATTCAGATCTCCCCAAACTAGGTCCCTTAGGGAATGATCAAAGAGAGAGCCTACAGTAATTCATGAACACAATCATAAACTCTATAATTCCGAATATCCCATAAGAGGGAAATGTTATGCAGCCAACATTATATTATTATATTAGAAGTAATATATAAGAAAATAATAAGGGACAAGCCACTCAAGCTATGAGAACCAATCTCCAATGATCAAGCAACAAAATACATGAGTTGCTGCAACTGCACAAAATTATGGAGAGTAGTGACTGCACAGTCTCTATGAGAGTAGCGGTTTTTGAATACATAAAAAATGATAATGAGGTTGAAGGATCCAAATAAATGCCCAAGAATGGAAATATGGGCTCCAATACAATATTTCTAGCCAATCGAGGAGGGATTGCTAGAAATGACGGATAAAATACAATGTGACAATTAACTGCTAGGGTTAATATGTTAATGCAACACCAAATACATATGATGAGGCTATGGCAGATCTGAAATATAGATTTCCCTCCTACAATTATGCTCCTTAGTAGAAGGATGATCCCTCTACTCAAGAACAATCCTCTTGATGAGCTCAATGGACTCTCCCAACACTGCCTACACAAAATAACGGAGTTTCAACCCTAGACTGCACAGTGAGAGATGGTGAATGATTGGCCTAGTGCAAAAGATCTTAAATTATGCCTAGGAGTATCCTCTATTTCTCCTCTGAAGAATATACAAGATCTCCACCGAAGAATAAGCCAAAGAATGACTCTATGAGTTCCTCTATTGCTGCAGCCAACAACACAACATTTTCTGCCCAACAAGAAAACTCTGCACTAAAGGAGGTAGCTTTGGCCAAATGCTGGAATGAGGAAATGGAGCTCAAACCCTCTCCCTCCTTGAGGATGAGGTAGGGATTCCCGACCGGGAACAACCTTGTGCTCAAGAACACTACAACCCTTCTAAACAACTCAGGTATGCAAGTCTTAGCAAACCCAACAAAAATGATTAGCTAATGCATAACCAAAATGGGCTGCCATCTCCTCCTTATAAAGCAAATGAACTCCTCTCACCATGGATCCCATCCACATTTGCTACCTAGCTCATGCAAGTGGAGCCTCCTCTAAAAATGCGCTACCTTGTCATGGAGATTCCTCCTCTTGGACAACGTTGTTGACTTAGTCAAAGATGACTAAATAAAGGTGATCCCGATCATATTCACACCCTTAGGTGCTTAATTCATTTGCTTATTCGCCCTCCTTTCACATACAGAGTGTTATTATCCATCTAAGGGGTTCAAGGTGTCTCCTTACCCATTTTATTCAACAAAATGAAAATATGCAAACTATAATGTTCCTTTTAGATTAAGGCTAAAATTTGGAAACATTACATAATGATAATAATTGTGATATGCATGTAGAACCACGTAGAGAATTCCTGGTAGAACTGCAAAATATCCTAGATCGGAGAGAAATAACTCTTCGGAGGGAAGTCATCCCCCAAGTTAAAGTGCAGTGGAATCACTTTGGCCTCGAGGAAGCTGCTTAGGAGGACGAGCATGTTATTCAACAAGCCTATCCGAAACTATTCATCTTGATTGAATAACACCAAGGATGGAGTTTCCTTCAACGGGGGAACATGTAACACCCTGTTTAATTTAATTCTGGACTTAAAAACTAGTTATGATATACTTTGAATGAGTAACGAATTAGAGTATCTTTTAACAATATTTTAATAAATTATCTTTGGTATTTTGAAAGAGAGTTAATGAATAATTTATCTGGGTAAAAGAAAGAAAGAATTGATTGGTAAAATGTTTCCAAGGTACCACGGTAGAAAGGTAGAGACAGTTTTGATAGTTACCATTTTTCCAAAGAAAGGATTTATAGGAAAATCCAGGGAGGAAATGGGGTTCTGTGTAGAAGGTATGAAGGGTGAAGCAAAAAGAGGTTGCTATGAGTAATCCATAGCTAGTAAAATAACCAATGGAGCTCAATAAATACTCAAAAAAAGAGAAACTGGATTTATTCCTGAGGTCTATCTTTTGATATTGTTAAGTAACTAGTCCCTGGTGAGGAGCAGAGGACGTAATCGCCCCACTCACGGTTCGGAGGACCATCAGACATCACAAATAATTTCTTCTAGAATTAGGTACCGTGGTATCTTATATTTATAGATTATATTTTCTATTTTAGAAGTACAAAATATACTATTTAATGTTAATTATTGCAACATGAATGAATTAGAATTAGGAACCCATGGTAGGATATATTTACAGAATAAACTGCATTAAGTTATATAGGACTGAATTCCGACAATAAATGTACATCCTAAGAATTTAGTTCTGCAATTATATGGATAAGGAAACAAGTAAATAAGCATTTACTGTAAATGGAAAACAAAATCATAACTTGTGAAGCATAACTTTGGAGGAGTACTGTAGAATTCTATCATAAACAGAGAACATATTTTACCTTCTGTAATTAAAATAAAATGCAACTCTTCCTTTATTATATAACTAAAAAGAGAAAATCGGTAGTTGAGATAAACTTATGAAGTAACCCATCAGGTACCATTAACATTTCTTATATAAACATAGGGGGTCACACCCAAAGGGTTTAGAGTCTGGAACCCCGCAGTGAGGGTTTGGACCCCTGTCCCTATGGGTAGCCTACCCGTAAAGAAAATAATTTAGAGACGTAATACCCATGTGGGAAAAAAATTGACAAAATCTCCAAAACACAAAGAATACAAGATTAGAAACATACATGCGAATATATATATATATATGTGTGTGTGTGTGTGTGTGTGTGTGCTAGAAACAAAATGATAATCATCGTCGTGTAAAGGACTATAGAGAACTGAGTATAGAATAACCATGTTAACAAGAGATATATATATATATTCACATGTATGTTTCTAATATACATATTCAGGAAGGAAAAAAAATAGCACTGAAGACTAACAGAGTGCTGGGTATGGAAAATACAAAACTGTCAATCTGGAATAAATTATTATACACCTACTATAGTGTTGGGGATTTTTTTTTTCTTTTGAATTAGTTTAAATCTATTAAAAAAGGAAAAATAATTTACACCTTGGCCGCAGCCTTGAATTTACCTAGAAGAGGGGCATGTTCAGCATAAGAAGCCAAAAAATGACTGCCCACTAGGGGAAACCAGTCCAAACCTTACATAGTTCTCCTATACTACCCGCGCATGGGGTGTCAGTTTTGGTTTTCACTGTAATCTGCATATATGATAAACTGTAAGACAAAGACAACTAGACAAAATATCCAGAAAATCAAGATCAATCCCATCAAGGTGGGAGTCGTAAAGCAAAAAACAAACTCTAATGGATTAATTAAGCATCATGCTGAGGAGGAGGTTCCTCCAGTATAAGGCACCTATAATCCTCCATGTCCGCACTTGAGGCATCACTTTTCTTGGAGTGCTCACGCCCGCCACAAACCCTCTCCTCATCTTTAGGAGCTTTTCCTTTGTCCTTGTTCACCAGCTGCTGCTACACATCCATATCCTGAGTCGTAGCAGAAGAAGTCCCTACCTGATGCACGCTGGTATCAACCTGCTAGGGTTGTTCCTTAAAACCAACGAAATAGATGCAATTATAAGGGGTCTATTCATGGAGGAATTGAAGAAAAATTGAGTAGTCTGGGGAGTGTTAGAGGCAAGAGTGACAGGGTTGTCCAGAACAGGGCTGGCAGTTCGGAATCTACCCCACCCACTGCGACTGTTCGGATATCTACCGATGAAGTAGTCTAAGGAGGGTAAAGAGGAATCCGAATTAGAGGTGGAAGGGGTGCATTGGGGATGTCTTCTAGTGCTACCCCTTCGACATCTCATGCGATGTCACAGACGTGGCATGTTGATGGGCGTAGAAGAAGGCGCAAGAGGAGTTGGAGTAATAGAGCTGGGTGAGAGCGGGGTGAAAAGGAGATCCAGAGTAACAGTGGACTGATTGCAGAGGCCAATTCGGGAAAGGTGAAGCCCTACACCTAACTCAATGCTGCAGATGAGATGGCCTCTTCTACGAGTAGTTGTGTGATAGCAGGGATGCATAGTCGAGGGAGAAAAAATTATTTGCAATGGAGGAGGGACGTCTGAGCTCCTTCTGTCATCCTCCATCTTTAAAATCAGGGAGGCGCTATCTCGAAGCTCTCCTGGTTTTTATTCCTCATAAATCTGACCAGCTGGTGTGTGCAGAGAAAACCTTATGGAGGCTCGAGCGAGCATAATGGTCGGATCTCGGTCTCTGCTCTGATTAAATGCTGCATTGATGAGAGCACTAACTTGAATGTAGTACCTCATGGCGATGGCTTGGGTGGCCAAGTGGCCCCTCCACCTACCGAAGCCAAGTCCCATCATCACCTTAAAATAGCTATTCACCCGCATCCGAGAAGTTCACATCATACTGTACCAAATTATTGCATTCCTGTAATTGATCATAGTCATGGATTATGTTTTGAGAACCAACAAGAAGAGTGTGCTCATTGTTCACTCCCATGTTGGCCAAAATTTCTGCAACCATATTTCCATCCCTTTTAACATGTTTGAATAGGATCGCTCGGTTGGTGTTGAGCATTTGTTTAATTAGTCCCAATCTAGCTTCTAGTCTCAAACTTTTAGCTATTTTGTTAGCATGGGCCCCTTGGAGAAGTTGTTTGGCCATATTTATGAGAATTTGAGAATCCCCTTCAATCTCCAAGGGATGCAAACCATGAATATGGGAAAAGGAAATACCTTGCCATAGGCCTTCTAATTCAGTAGATTTGTTTGTGTCCCATCCTATGTTACCCAGAAAAAGAAGGAGCGGTTTACCTTTGTGATCTCTGAAGATTCCACCGAACCTTGCTTTGTTGGGATTCCCTTTGGAAGCACTGTCAAAGTTGAGTTTGGAAGTACCCGAAGGGGGGGGGGGAGTCCAATTGCTTGTCTTTGAAGTGGAATTGTGAGAAATTCCAAGATTTTTCAAAATTTGTGGGATTTGTAGATTCCAGTTAGCCCAGATGGCCTGCTCTTGAGGGAGAGTTGGAAAATCTTCAGCTCGCCATGTATGAAGTGCCAAGGTCTCCTGAAGATTAAGACAAAGGTTGCTCCATATGGTGTCTGGAGGAGTGCTTTGATTCTTGAAGATGCGCTGATTTCTTTCTTTCCAGATTGTCCATAAAAGAAGGCCTAGAATAATTCGCCATAGCTGGTTAAGAAGCTCGCTTTTGTAAGGAGGCTAATACTAATTGCGGATTGTGTCGATTATATCCTCTGAAAATTTGCACCTTTTGCGAGATCAAAAGTTGGCCTTCTCCCAGATTTGGTTCGCCAAAGAACAGGTGTCCAGGAGATGTTATATGGTTTCTTCCTGTTGATTGCAATTGGGAAATTTTGACTGTCCATGAAAATTTCTTTCCGAAGGTTGTCCCATGTGAGGATTTTCTAGTGACCAAATAGCTAGAGGAACATGGAAACCTTGGGAAAAATTTTGGGAGACCAAATTCTACTCCATAGTGGGTCGGGAGGCATTGGATTGGTGCAGATTATTTTGTATGCCTCCTCGGTGGTGAAAGATCCTCTTGGGGTATAGCACCATCTTAGAATTTCCTTTTTGTCAGAGAATCTAGTTTTTTAATTTTGTAATTAATTTTATATGGATGTCTATAGGTGTTATGTGCCATTCCTGATCAATTGGGAAGCTGGGTGCCATTGTCTGTATCCTTGAGCTAAGTTGGGTGTCCATTGTTACTAGACAGTTTCCTTTTGTTGTTCTTCCCATTCCTCACTAGGTGGGGGACTGTAGATGCTACAAAGCCATGGTTGTTTCTGCCAAGAGTCCATCGAAAACCTAGCACTGTTACCATCCCTGATTTCCCAGAAACTGTGTTGTTGGATCAAAGGAAAGTGTTGTCTAGATGCATTCCATATTAAATATCCCTTTTCTGTTGGTGTGAATCTGATTATTTCTTCAGGTGGCCTATGATTAGCATATTTAGCTATCCAGATAATTGCCCAAGGCATATTTGGAGCTGAAAGCCATTTCCAACAGATTTGGCACCCATGGTAGAATTACTATTAAGGGGATCTCTTAAGCCTATACCACCAGTTTCCTTGGGTTTACAAACACTTGGCCATTTTACCAAGGCCCATTTGTGATTTTGTCCTATGGCTCCCCAGAGAAAATTATGTTGCAGAGATTTTATTTTCTTGAGAACCCACTTGGGAGCAGCTAGGATAGAGAAAAGGTAGAGGCATTGCTTGTAACAAAACTTTGACTAACATCAATCTACTAGCTATATTAAGAGCACGGTACCTCCAAGAAGAGAGACAGGCTTCTATTTTTTCTAGAAGTGAATGCCAAGAGGCCTGTTTTATGGCCGAGTCAGTTAAGGGAGCCCCCAGATATTTGGAAGGAAGAATAGCTATGGAGAAGCCAAGAATATGAGCTATAGCGTGTTGAGTCAGGGGAGGAGTATGAAAGAAAAAGATTTGGGATTTAGCAGTGTTGATGTAGGCTCTGGATGCCTCTGAGAAGTCATCAAGAAGCAATTTCCCAGAAATTGTGTTGTTGGATCAAAGGAAAGTGTTGTCTAGCTGCATTCCATTTTAAATATCCCTTTTTTGTTGGTGTGAATCTGATTAGTTCTTCAGGTGGCCTATGATTAGCATATTTAGCTGTCCAGATAATTTCCCAAGGCATATTTGGAGCTGAATGCCATTTCCACCAGATTTTGGCACCCATGGTAACATTACTGTTAAGGGGATATCTTAAGCATATACCACCAGGCTCCTTGGGTTTACAAACAGTCGGCCATTTTACCAAGGCCCATTTGTGATTTTGTCTTGTGGCTCCCCAGAGAAAATTGCGTTGCAGAGATTTGATTTTCTTGAGAACCCACTTTGGAGCAGTTAGGATAGAGAAAATATAGAGAGGCATTGCTTGTAACACAGCTTTGACTAATATCAATCTACTGGCTATATTAAGAGCACAGTACGCCCAAGAAGAGAGACGGGCTTCTAGTTTTTCTAGAAGTGAATGCCAGGAGGCATGTTTTATGGCCGAGTCAGTTAAGGGAGCCCCCAGATATTTGAAAGGAAGAGTAGCTATGGAGAATCCAAGAATACGAGATATAGCGTGTTGAGTCATGGGAGGAGTATGAAAGAAGAAGATTTGGGATTTAGCAGTGTTGATGCAGGCTCTGGATGCCTCTGAGAAGTCATCAAGAAGCGATTTATATTTTAAAGCTTCTTGCACAGAAGGATGGAAAAATAACATGTTATCATCTACAAATTGTTGGTGAGCAATAGCTGGATAGTTAGGGATGGAGATGCCTCTAAGGTGCAGAGATTGTAGAGCTTGCTTGATATGACAACCTAGACCTTTCACCATTAACACAAAAAGAAAAGGGGAGAGGGAGTCTCCTTGCCTGATACCTTGATAGGGACTGAAAATTCAAGAGGGAATGCCATTGATGAGGATGGAGAATAAGGTGGAAGAAACCAAACTCATTACCCAATGGATCCAAGGGGGGGAGAAGCCATAGGATTCCAACATTTTTTGAATATAAGTCCAGCTTAATTTGTCAAAAGCTTTAGATAGGTCTATTTTAAGAAGCATACCTACCTTTTCGGAGTGCTTGAGGGAGTTTATAACTTGATGGGTGAGAATTATACCATCCAGGATTTTCCTACCTTCTACGTATCCTGATTGCTCTGGTGAGATGAGGATGGGAAGAAGCGGTTTCAGCCGAGAAGCTATGACTTTGGAGATGACTTTGTAAATGACATTGCATAAGGAAATTGGGTAGAATTTTTCCAGTGTAGAAGAATTCTCTTCTTTAGGAATTAGGGTGATGAAAGTTGAATTTAAAGATGGAATCAACCAATGTAGGGTTCTAGATTCTTCCACCACTTGCCGAACTTCCTCTTTGATGAGGTCCTAGAAATTGTGAAAGAACGTGGTGGTGAAACCCTCTAGACCAGGAGCCTTACCTTCCTTGAGCTGTTTCATAGCCATATCTACTTCTTGAGGGGTAACTGGCCTTAGGATTAGCTGGTTATGTTCCCCTGTAACAATTCTCGGAATATTTTGAGTGAGTTTTTCTATAGCTGGCTGCCTATTGATTTGGGGCTTGTGGTGAACCACCTTGAAATGATTGATGATCTCCTCTTCAATCCCTTCATGATCTTCCATCCTTCCCCCTTGTTGATTCTGAATGTGAGAGATGTTGTTATGCATTCGCCTTTGTATTGTAGTTCTGTGAAATAATTTTTTGTTTCACTCTCCCTCTTTTAGCCACCTGACTCTAGATTTTTGTTTCCAGAGGATTTCTTCTTTCTTTCTCCGCTCCTCCAATTAATATTGAATCCACCTCTGTTGTTCCAAAGTATCTTCTGTTCTTCCTTCATTGATGATATTTTGCTGTAGAGCCATCATTTCTTGGTTTAGAGCATTCTGATCCTGAAAAATGTTTCCAAATGTGGAGTGGCTCGATCTTTTGATATGAATTTTGAGAAATTTGAGTTTTTGCTAGAATTTAAACATTTTAGATCCCTCTGGGGGAGAGAAATCATTCCAATTATTACAAACCAAGTCGTTGAAAGTTGAATGGGTGAGCCAAAATGCTTCAAAACGAAAAGGTCGACGTGTAGAGTTTCTTGGTCTTTTCCATTGCAGAGATATTAGCCAATGACCCAATCAAGAGAGGGGCTAAATGGAGGCAGAGATATCCCCTCCTAGATGAATGGCATTATCAGAGATTAGGAAGCGGTCTAATTTGGAGGCAATTTGCTGCCTACGTGCTCTGGAATTGCTCCAAGTATAAATTCCATTTCTGAACGGCATATCTATTAACTAGTTGTTTTGTATGAAGTCCTTGAAGTAGCCACCTTTGTTATCCAATTTGGCTCTTCCCCCCTGTTTTTCCTCAAGTCTGGTTATCATATTGAAGTCGCCTCCAGAGATCCATAGTGGTTGGAGTCTATTGGAGTTGAGCTCAGCTATAATGTTGAGCAGAGCAGTCTTACTACTAGCATCTTGAGGGAAATAGACATTGGTGAGATGTCCATGAATATTGGTTCATATTATGTGGAATGTATTTTGAATGATATGATGGGATGCATGAAAGTCTGAGAGTGTGATAGCCTACGTATTCCATGCAATGGCTAACCCTCTAGATGCACCAGGGGCATCCACTGCAATGGAATGACATCCTGGCCAAGATTTCGCTAGTATGTTTCCAAGGGTGGTGCTATTACATTTTGTTTCTTGCATGAAGAAAATTTGTGGTTTCTCCTGCTTTATCATGTTTTTTATCATTCGAATTTTTTCTAGACTGTTTAGCCCTTCTAAATTCCATGAGATGAGCTTCATGATTCACTATTTGGTAGGGGTTTGTAGTACTTTGTCAACTTGGAATATCTTCCTGAATCCACCAGAATCTTGCTGATTGTGATGGTTCTTTGCAGATCTGTCTTTATTCCACGCTTCTTGGAGTCCTTGGGAGATAGTGCTCCATCCCGTTGACTTCCTGGTTGTATTCCTAGTTTGCGCTACTGAAATGCTTTAGATATTATGACCTCCAGGTTGTCTACCTAGATTTCTTGAATTTTATCGAATTCTTTCTTTCTACAAGCTTGCTCAAGACTAAAAATGTCAATTCCTCTTAAGTATATACTCTCAGGCTCCTCCTCCATATTTTGCGCCTGCATGCTGCCATCCATGGTGTCATTTGAGTAATGAGGCTGGTGAAGAATGCAATCAATATCCATTCCATTTGGTTTCCAATCAGGATCTGTATGTGTCATAGCCATGTTAGTCTAGGTATCAGTTGGAGGCAGGGGATTTAGAATTGAACCAGAGGGTGGGGTAGCTTGGGATGGTTTGGGGGGGCGGCATCTTACTGGTTTGTAGTTGGGATAGTATCGTTTTCTTTGGCTAGTGCATCAAAGTTGTTGTCGATGGAAGGGACGGAGGAGATGTCATGGAGGGATTTTTTCCCAGAGGCAGGTTTTTTATGAGTCCTTTTTCTAGTGGTGAATTTGGTGAATCCTTCAGGATCATGCTTATCTGATACATCAGTGTTCTGAGGCTTAGCATTTAAACGACAGCCATATAATAGATGACCATGGACATGAAATTTTTGGCATCTAAAAGGTATATGTTCATGATCTAAAGGCTGGATCCATTAAAAATAATCATGATAAAGACTTACCGAGTCTGGGAGATCTTGGTCTAGGCGCATGTAGACGCATATGCGAGCATATGAAGTATATCTTCGGATCTTTATTTCTTCAGCTATCTTGATAAACTCTCCCAAGCCATTTCCTATGTCCTTCAATGAAACTTCATCCTAGTATTCCAGCGGAAGAGAATACACCTCGATCCACACAGGAGCCTAGCTCAAATCCTCCTTGTCTGGGTTAAATCTTTCCACCCAGTCCTGTAAATACAGTCCAACTGAGTTGAAAAAGTAAGGGCCTCCATCTAGGACTCTGTTACGATCTTCAATACAGTAGAAAGCCACAGTAAAGAATCCTTTTGGGCCAAGCTTCAAGGTCACGTGTCCTTTGGGTTTCCATTTTGCTGTTATCCACCCGTGAAGAGCTTTTTCAGTCGGCCAAAAGCCGATAAATTTACCAATGACGGCATAGTCCTTCATATACTAGATTTGACCATTTATCCTATGACTTGGCAGTTCTATTTTGGGTTGTTTGGCTGCTATGGTCTTATAGGTTGTAGATGTCGCTGTGGGAATATCCCTGTGTAGTGCAACATCTCTCTGTACATCACTTGTCTTTTATGTCGAATCTTGTGAAGCTTTTGGCGGTTCTTGTGTCGGGATAGCTTGCCTTTCATCATTGCCATTTTGAACTTGGGAGGATTTATTTGTCATATCTGAAGCTCTCTTTGTGCTAGAGCTAGATGGGGGAGGAATTGAAACCCCCCCTGGCGGGATCGCCATTACAGGGATCCATTTGGTAGTGAACGACAGTCGAACATGTGTACGAGAAAGGTTTGCAGAGGGTTGAAAGGGTCAGACTGCTCTGTTGCAGAGGTTGATAGAAACCGTACTTCGTGTTATGGATTCCCCATAACCTAAAAAATAATTATTACAATTCAGAATTGATGAATGCCATACCACCAAATTCGATGTCAACATTACAGAATGTGATAAAAAAAGACATAGTATTTTTTCTTCATATAAATAAAGACAATTACACCGCAAAATACTGATAGGTCTAGGGCTAATAACCTTTGGGTAAGGTATGCGAATAAATATTCGAATGGGACACCCGATAAGAGGCGAGCCCCGCTCAACCCACCACCCTTACATAGAAAATGGTAGACAATGGTATGGTGGAGAGAAGAAATTCTCTCTTGTCATGACAATAAACTATAAAGGTGAGAATGTGTATTGAACAACTTTCCATAGCAAGAAAGTCTTGAAACAAAATAAAAATAAAAACCCTCAGCCATAAATGTTTATGTGAGACATATTGTGGAAGAAACGATAAGGGGTGAGAGCCCAAGCCGTCTTAGTTTCTAGCTGCAGACCATTCAGAACAATGAGGAAAAAATAGAAAATGATGGGGTATGCAGTGTTAGCAACACAGTGCTATAGGTAAACAAACTGGTGAGTTCCATACCATATCTGGGTGCAAGGATCGGAACCAAGACCAGAGTTAAACCATGAGAACCCCATCGATTCGAGCACAAGAGCTCTACAACCCCAAGAGGAGGTCTCCATAACACTGAGATAACAATAATGTGAAGGAATGTGGAAGAATCAAGATGAAAATCCATAAGAAATTCAAACCTAAAAACGATTATGGAGAAGCAACCTAAAACTATGGTAAGAATGGTAAAGAGGTAATGTTGTGGGAGGGTTTGAAGACCTATACCTTGGTAACAATAGTAAAGAAGATAAACTTTTCGAGTTGATTCAAGAATCCTATGAGGGTTGTCATGGAATGACAAAGGTAGTTGCAGAGCCAGAGATGCATTCGGCGGAGGAAGAAATACAGGACTAACAATAGGGTGGGTTGGGTGGCTACCCTAACCCTCCCCCCACCACATCTCCACCGTAAATTTTCAAATAGGGTATGGATGATCCATATGTACCCATGCAAATTCAGACAGATCACACCCATGAGGATGCCATTGATAGATAGGTTTACCGAAAATCAAAGATCTATGAATTCAACTTCTATAACATCCGTTAATCAATTCATAGTATCATGATCCAAGTTTAAATAAATAATATGTAGCCGAATATATGGAGTTAGACAGTAATATATGCTAGAAACAAAATGATAATCATTGCCGTGTAAAGGACTATAGAGAAATGAGTATAGAATAACCATGTTAACAAGATATATATATATATATATATTCCGTAAGGAAAAAAATGATTATACACCTACTACAGTGTTGGGGATTCCCCATAACCTAAAAAATAATTATTACAATTTAGAATTGATGAACGCCAAACCACCAAATTCATTGTCAACATTACAGAAGGAGACAAAAACAAACATAGTATTTTTTTCTGCATATAAATAAAGACAATTACACCACAGAAGACTGACAGGTCTAGGGTTAATAACCTTTGGGTAAGGTATGCCAAGAAAGATCAGAATGGGACACTCGATAAGGGGCGAGCCTTGCTCAACCCACTAGCCTTAAATAGAAAAGGGTAGACGATGGTATGGTGGTGAGACAAAATTCTCTCTTGTCATGACAATAACCTATAAAGGTGAGAATGTGTATTGAACACCTTTCCATAGAAAGAAAGAATTAAAACAAAATAAAAATAAAAACCCTCAGCCATAAATGTTTATGCAAGACATACTATAGAAGAAATTATAAGGGGTGAAAGCCCAAGCGGTCTTGGTTTCTAGCTATAGATTGTCTATCCACCTATAAAAAACAATTCACAACAATGGGGAAACAATAACAAATGATGGGGTATTCAGTGTTAACAACACAATGCTATAGGTAAACAAACTAGTGAGTTCCATACCATATCTAGGTGTGAGGATTGGAGCCAATACCAGAGTTAAACCATGATAACCCCATCGATTCAAGCAAAACAGCTCTGCAACCCCAAGAGGAGGTCTCCATAACACCGATATAACAATACTGTGAAAGAACGTGGAAGAATGAAGATGTAAATCCATAATAATTTCCAACCCAAAAACGATAATGGAGAATAAACCTAAAACTATGGTAAGAACGGTAAATCGGTGATGTTGTGGGAGGGTTTGAAGACCTATACCTTGGTAACAATAGTAAAGAAGATAAAATTTTCGAGTCGATGTAAGAATCCTATAAGCGCTGTCATGCAATGATGAAGGTAGTTGCAGAGCCAGAGATGCATTCGGCGGAGGAAGAAATATAGGACCAACCGTAGGGTGGGTTGCGTGGTTACCCTAACCCTCCCCCTACAACATCTCCACCATCGATCACCAGATAGGGTATGGATGGTCGGTATGTGCCCATGCAGATTCAGACATCTATACCATATCACACCCATGAGGATTTCATTGACGGACAGGTGTACCAAATATCAAAGGTCTAAGCATTCAATTTCTATAACATCCGTTAATCAATTTGTAGTACCTTGGTCCAAGTTTAAATAAATGATATGTAGCCAAATATATGGAGTTAGACAGTAAAAAATTATATCCAAAGTTATGTCGGGTAAAAGCCTACCTTTGTTGGGTATTCAGAAATGAATTTAATTTCTTTCCAAAACTTGGATCAGGTTAAAGCATTAAACTTATTCATTAAACCATAATGTTGTAAGTACACCTAACATTTAAGCACATTAAGGTAATGTCGTGAGGATTAGAAGGAAAATATTGCTACATAGTAAGAGAGTAGTAAATTTTTTTTGAACTGTGTATAGATTGAAGTATGTAAATGTTACAGTTTATTGGGGAACACATAATAGTTGCTCATGGTATTCCATAGAATATTTATAGGAATGATGACCAGAGAGCACTCAACATTCACCTTTTCTACTGTTGGTTTAAACTTTAGTCAAAGAGTAGTTAGGATAACCTTGGTACAATCAATTAAGGGTTTACCATTTACATTTTATTGATCCATTTTATTTGATAACCCATCCTACATGCTCATGGTTTTGCATAGAGAATTTATAGCAATGATGTCCCAAGAGCATTGAACGTTCACTCTTACAATATCAGTTTAAGCTTGATTTAGTCATAGACTAGTTAGGATAACCTTGCCAATCATATTGGATAACCAATGGTACTTGCTCATGGTATTACATATCACTAAGTCTATCTGACTCTATTTATATTGTTCATCATGCCTCATAAAAAATAAATTATTTTGACATATTTTAGTAATTTTCATTCACAATTTCAACTTTGTTATAGAAAAAGATATCTTCAAGAATCTTCAGCCACTAGCACTAGATATTTACCCTTTGTTAATCTTGACTTAGTCATAAATTAGTGAAAATAACCTTAATACAATTAAGAATACATTTACTATTCATAATTATAAACCAATAATATCAAATATAAAATCAATCCATGATATTTCCTATAATAAAAATGTAAAATCAATCCATGGTATTTCATATAGTAAAATGCTATATCTCCACATATGAAAAAACTAACTAAAACCCTCTATATTTTTTATTATTTCATTCATTTCATTTCGTTTTCTTTATATTTTTACACATATCTCATTTCATTTTCATTATATTTTTACACATATTTCAACTATAATTTGACTGTAAAACACATATTTCCCACCTCTACCTGCTTAGCAGGAAGAACACCACATATGTCGGCCCTATATCTATATCCAGCATCTATATCCACCGTAGAAAAATCTTGCCATTTTTAGAAACTCCTCTCTATATATAAATATTGTAACAAAATTACCATTGACATGATCAAAAGCATCTCAGAGGAATCCGGTCTTTTCAATTCATCGGGTCTATCTATCCAACTGCTCAGGTAATGGATGAATCAGAATCAGCCAGGCCGATGGCCGAGGAAGTATGCAGTAATAATAACAATGATAATGAACCACACTGCTGGTTCGAAACGCGTTGACCTCGTTCTTTTGCATGTGATTACTACCGAAAGAATTTCTTACAAACAATGATAATGTGAAAATCGAGAGCTGCGACGGCGAAATACTTGAGGTGGAAAAATAGGTGGCATCGACTTCAGGCATCATTCTCTTAATCATGCGTGACTTGGGTAGCAACAACACTAACATTCCTCTGCCTCTCATTTGTGCGAGCACTCTGCGTCTCGTTATTCAATATTGCAGATACCATGTTCTTCATGCTCCCCCTGCATCGCCTGATGCTGTCAAAACGTGGGATAAGGAGTTCGTGAGACCTCTTGTAGATGATCGCGCCATACTCTTCGAAGTCACTAAGGCTGCCAACTACCTGGTTATCAGAAATCTTTTGGAGTTGATGTGTAAAACTATTGCGGATATCATGCAAGGGAAAATAGCCGAAGAGTTGCGCGAGCTTTTCAACATTCAGAAAGAAAATTAATTGTGAAATCACTTAGCAATGCTAGAGTACCTCGATTTTCGCAATTCTCTTCGTGTGAACATGAATTTGGTAGTGTGTCAAAATTAATCGTTAAATCATTCTCAAAGGGTTAAATCATTCTCAGAGGGTGCCACGGTGTCTTCTTTGCTTCATTTTAACAATGAATCTGTTAGCGTGTCATTATGATTCCATTTTCCGCAAACATTTTGTTAGCATGTCATGAAGCGTAGGTAGGTTCTCAGAAAACATTTTGTTAGTGTACACAATAATTTTTTTCTCCCTTGCCAGGTTTTTGCTGGGATATATATATATATATATATATAAAATAATTTACACTTGTAATTAAAATTAGCAAAGATTTTGGATTATGTTGATATAAGGTAAGAATATTTATGACTAATTTTTATGTATCTATTTATGTATCTTTCTCAAACACTAGTAAGTTTGCACCATATGTTGCAAAGGGCATATTCCTGAAGCATCATGATATACAAAAATTAAAAAAGCATTGAAGATAAAAGTAGCAAAAAAAATGTTATTCAGTTTTCTTAAATCATAAGTGGCAGTTTCATGTGAGCTATCAAATCCTTGAATGAAAAGAGAAAACATTTATATATTAGAATAAACACAATTCACAAACCATATTTTTAATACCAAATTAAATATTCTTATTATTATAAGACATAAATATATAATTACTATATTATCCTTGTGCAAAATATTTAACTATAAAGTTGGCTCATCTAGAGACTTTATTCATATGGCATTGACTAGTTTAAAGTCTTTATTCATGATCTATAAACCTGTTCAACATTTGTAATAAACCTAGAACCAGATCAACATGTGTAATAAACCCAAGGGCTACTAAGATGCAAATAGACATTATTCTGAGAATGATGGTTTAAGCGGGTTTTTTTGGCATTTCCAGGCAGATTGAATTTGTGAAATGACATTCTTAGCTTGTGCTGATTAGGCTCAAGGAGTAGGTGGCCCTAAAGAGTTTTCACTAGTCCATGGTCAATATTGGATGACTTGGCTCTTAGTCATTGGGTCATTATTGTTATAAAAAAATAAAACTAAATACATCCATAGGAACAATAAATTATAAATGAAATCCACTCCATCCATAGTGGACTTGTGGGGTTTTTCCTAGTTATTAAATCATTATTGTTATAAAAATATAAAAGTAAATAGATCCATAAGAACCATAAATATATATTGTATATATATATATACATACATATACAACTTTCTATATGAAATTATTTATTATTATTATTATTATGAAAAAGACAATTAGAACTAAAGAGAATATTAAAACACAATGTTAGGAACGTGCATCAAATTTATGTGTTAGAACAAGCTCTTCATCCACGGAGTTCTGTTTGGAGAAAGAGGAAATGATAAAAACATGTTAGTGAATGGGAAAATTTGTTACTACATCACACATTACATTTGGAATGAACTACTGAGCCTGGGTGCCACACTCACCAATGTCGACGACCACGTTGCGACTGTAGTTTTTTTGGAAGGTCCTAAAGAAATTTGGGAACAAGTGGCCACCAGTAGGAACATGACACTCCAAGAAATTTTAGATGATGTAATACTAGATAACCGCATTGGGAGGCATTTAGAGGGTAGTTCCAGTCATTGGTTTCTTCCTGTGCACTTGATAGTTTCTAAGGAAAAAATACTGAAATTTTTTAACTTGCGTGGGTTGTTCTTACAAACCAGGAAGGTATATTGGCCAATCCCTGTGTTATTAAGATTAATTTCCACACTGTTGGAATTCAGTACACCATTCAGGAAATGGATTTATGCAAATATCAACCTCTTGTTATATTCTACAATGCATCTAAGATGTGACCCACTGCCCTGCTCGACGAGCAGGCAGATATAGGTATGTTGGTGGAAAACTTGAGGCCATCCAAAAACATAAGCTTGAAGGTTGTGAGCGAAAATATAATTGCTAACATAGTTTGAGGTGGGAAATTCCATACGGTAGGTGCATTAACTTTGGTGCCTTTTTTTTCTTGGAAGAAGGAGCAATAGAAGCTACTTTACATTATCACAACATTGAAATACAATGGAGGTTTGATGCATCCAAGAAAATATGTGTCAATTCTCACATTGGTTTCTTCCATTTTAAAGAATGGGTGTGGTTCATTGAAATATTATGGTCCAAATCAGTAGGTGCAAGCTCGTGGGCTGTTACTGTAACATACCTCGATAACCTCGCAGGAAAAATGCACGGAGTTAGGAATTTTTTTCAACATTTACGAATGTGCAGCCTTATAAATTACTTTATATATTTCTGCATTAACCATTTAAATACCCATCATCATCACTTAGAGAAATATTTAGCAAAAATCATAGTGAGTTACACAACCATTAATTGTCCTTGTTGTAGCATATTAACTTAAATTTCCTGCTATAACTATGTATCAATCCCATGATAATTTTAATTCAATTAGTACATCACCTAATTGATAATATAAGCATCACATCATGAAATAAATTAACATCATGAAAATGACACAATGAACAATCACATAAATAGACACCGATATACCCTGGAAACCCCGTAGGGTGAAAACCAGCAAACGTTTAATTTTATTATTAAACGCTCGTGAGGGTTGTCACCCCTCACTCAATGGTTATAAGGAAGTCCATCCCTTGACAATTTTCATAAAAATTACATAGAAAAATAATCTTAAACAAAACATAACTAGCTATAAGCTATTACAATCATCATGATACCATTTACCCACGAATCATCAATATCTGTCTTTGTAGTCAGACTGTTTCCTTCAGGGGATCATCGTGCAATTGGAACTACTAAAACTTCATGGACTAACAACTCTTTATCTTCCACGATGTTAAACTTGAAAATTCCTTTTCTCAAGTCATCCTTCTTTCCTGCCATTTCTGTCGTCAGCACACTTGATATCATGATTAGATAAAATATTAATAAACCAATAATCAATCTCTATTTGTGACACTTCAACAAATATTTGTATGCATGTATAAAACATAACCACATTGACATTAGTTTCCTTATTTAACATCATTTCACATGCATTAGCAACAAATAAATCACTATCAAGCATCCTCTTTCTAACAAATACTAACAAAATCTTGCATGCACTTTCATATTATTTCCAAAAGAAAAATAACATACTATATAATAATATTGTGCATGCAAATGCATAACAAGATTCCAAGATAACTATCCCAACAAGCAATTTCTCTTTTTGCCTACTCTTATGTTTTCTTTTCAAAATGGATTAATGCAATAGATGTTATACTTATGCATGTGAATACATGTTCTTTTCCAAAAACATCTTTTCCACCCAAGATCTATTCATAATGGTTATTATGTATAACAATGGAAACTCTATTTCAATCAAAGTTAACATACTAGTTATAGTTTTGTGCATGCAATAACATATCTTGTCCTTCCTGCATGTAAAACATATATTTCTTTCCAAAATAAACTAAATAAATATTTCATGGAAAAATAAACACATTTCTTTTCCAAGGGTTAAACACATACCACTTATTATTTCATGCATGCAAAGTGACATTTCCCTCTCATCCAAAAGATATAACCAATAACTATGCATAATATTCTCCCAAGATAAAGCTAATACCATAGATAATCCCTTTAGGTTTGCAAAATACATATTATTTTTCCCAAAAGAGGGCTAACACAATAAATATTATGTGATTTCATCTTCGTTTTCTCTAGAAATCTAATACTCAAAACTATATTTTTCCCATGCATACAAGCATATATGTTTCTCTAAATAATATTACATAATAAAGCATGTGATTACCCTTTTTCCTCTCCAAGAATATAATCCAATAATGCATACAAGGATATATTTTTCTCTTCTATTCATTTTGAAGAGTTTTAACACAATAATTATTTCCTTGCATACAAGTATGTAATGTTCCAAATGGGAAAAAATAGGCTCAGTAGGGAATATCTTAAGATATTCCACTATGGAATCACAACAATATGGAATTACACCAATAGATATAAAGCATAGATAGATTGGTAGGGAATTTATTGGATGCATCACCTTCACAAGGAAGGGTGAAATCCAGAGGCTTCCTGGCTCGTTCCAGACTTTGTCTATAGAAGAATGGTGAAACACAGAAAGTGTTGGAATGACACACTCCTATTAAAATTTTCTACTATTAGGAACCTTAGATTTATAGATCTAAATAATGGATCCAAAAGAGAAGAAAAAACCAACCAAAGAAGAAGCGGAAAATTCCACTCTTAGGAAAATCTGCAATAAGCTCAAGGAGGACGATGTATAAGAAATCCAGTGTGAAAATAATGTAGAAAAGGGATGGTTTCCCTTATTTTAGGCTATTTGGGACCTCCAAGCAGAGTTTCAGCAAAAATAAATGAGTTTATATGGTTTAAACAGATCTCCCACAATCACCACTAGCTCAAAATCAGCTAAAGGAGAGAGTTGGTAAATAGAGAAACCCTCCTTCAGGAATTTCACAGTTTCTATTGGAAGACACTAGAAATAAGCCATTAGACTCATGTTACAGTATGGCATCAAGAAATCAGATCTATAATCAAGTTCCTTTTTAGAAGCATTGGATTAACTTGAAGCAAGAGCAAGAATCCTTCAGAAATATTAGAAGAAACAAATGAAAAAGCTGCAGAAAGACTTGACAGCATTTTATATGAGGAGCTTCAGCTGATGTAGGTTAATATTCAGATCTACAAATGATATATGGCTGAAACATCAGATCCATACCAGATCTGAAACTACATAGCCTTCTTAACAAGATCCCCTCGGGGTTTTATCAAAATAATGCATAAATAAGTGTAGATCTAGCTTTTAATACACTGAACATTTTATCGCAAATAAATTCAATAATTATAGAATCATGGCCCATATGAAAACAAAAGGATTTTCAAAGAATATGGTTACTTATCTCTTGATGCATGCTTGGAATACTCTCTTCCTCTTCCTTGGCTCCATTCTCCATGTATTCTCCCCTTCCTCTCTTCTATTTCCCTCATAGTCTTATAATAAAATAGAATTAATAGAATGGAATAAATTTTATAAATCATAAAAGTATTCTAGTTTTTTTCTAAATCATAAAATAATTCCATCTTTTCTAAATCATAAAAGCATTCCAAGTTTTCTAACTCACAAAGGAAATCCATAAATCTCTCATGCTTTTATTTTTAAAGCTATATTTGTTTTTTCCTTGTGAGCAAAATATCACTTATCCATACTTTTTCCAAATCTATTACTCATTATTTCTTAAACCAAACTATTACTCATTATTTCTAAAACTCATAAAATATACCAACTTGGAGATATAATTTATTTCTAGAGAAGAATTTAAATTACTCTAAATAAAATAATTAAGAAATAATTCTTCCAATATTCTTATAATTAAGAATTACAAGAATATTCTTCATGTAATATCAATATAATAGTTAATAATATTTAATTATTTAATAACCCTCATTTTTTGAGAGCTTTTACGATGGCTTACATGAGTGATATTACAAACTCCCGCCCCCCCCTTAAAGGGAACATCATCCTCGATGTTCTTCTCTTGTTGGAACATTAACCTTTAATTTTCATTACCAATTATTTAGGAAATGTAAAATAATACTTAAATCATAATACTTTCACAAAAACTCAAGGATCCCTTAGCCCTTTAATCATCAAAATGATCAGAAAAACTCTATCAAGTGCATGTTATATTTTATTTAGGAGTTACACTAGTCTTTCTCTCCCACTAACGTTTTTGCAAATTACTATCTTTCTCTTCCACAATAATTTCAATCAAATTCAAACTCATGGTATTTATCTCTAACCATTTCATTTGCAAATTATTGTCTTTCTCTCCCATAGTAATTTCATTCAAATTTAAACTCATAGCATTAATCTCCAGCCATTTTACTCTAGCGTGTTAGGAATTTAAAGTTCAATAACTCATTATTTTATCTAACATGATTTATTTCAATCCCCTATATATTTCAATTTATTTCCTCTATGCATGGATATAGATAAGTCATTTATGACATGATCATTTGCTCATAAAAACACAACCTATTTCATCAAAATTGTTTGTAAGATAATTTAATATATCGTCTATGCAAAACTATAAGATATGCAACAACTTTGAGTCATGCAATTTACAGTCTATTCTAACATACAACATATTTAAACATTTTAAAAATCAATAACAAAGCATTGACATAATTTCATCTAACCGTACTTAATTTCTATGAGTTATTGAGGAACCAAGCATATTCCACCCAACCGTGAACTATCTCCAATAGTTACCCACCGAGCTAAAATCTACTTGCCATTAGAATCAACAACCTCATTGATTCCTTGGTGATTTCTTCCAAGCATATTTTTAGCAATGTCCCGCTTTAAGGTCTACCAACCTTTTTGCCTAGGCCTTTTTGTTTTATATTGTTCGAAAAAGATACTCTTCTTTTTCTTTAAAGCATGCCTTTCTCTCCCGCTATGCTTTATTTTACCCCACTTACTATTTATCTCCAACTAAGTCATTAACATAATCTTTCTCTTCCATTATGTTAATATTTCCTCTTTATTATTTTCTCCTAGGGATTTTTAGGAGACTTCTAGGGAAGGTCCATGTTGAACTTAACCACCAATAGATTTTCATAAGCTGGCAAGAATTCTTCTAAAACTCTAGAGTTATTTCCTGAATACCCCAAACAAAGTATTCATTAACTCAACAATAAAATAAAATATTAGCTCATTACATCAATCCCATCATAGCTTCCATAGCCATTGAATCCAACAAAAATTAAATGTCTAAAAATAGTCAATGTCTACAAATCCACTGTAATTTACATAATTTTCCATTTTCATATTATCCTTAAGGAAAAGGAACATTTATGTACACCATGCATCTATACTTGACCCACAACATGGGTCCCACAATTTGTCAAAGTACATTGACAACAATTCATCACATGTAATATACATGGTATGCATTCAAAATTGCCACATAATAAAAATAATGCAACTTAGAAAAAATACATTAACATATCTCTCATACCATAAAATTATACTTTATTTAAGGTCTCACCTTAGCAACCATCAATATTGTACAGAACTAACAGTCCCATTGAACACTAGGACATAAAATGTGATTTTTTTCTTTCCTTACCATTAGCTTGCAGCCATGTAAGCAACAACCATTAGGGAATTTTCGGAAAATAATTTTGCAATCATGCAATCTACAACCACTGAAGAATTTTATAAAATAGTGTGCAAACATGCAATCTACAACCAATTCGACATTCTGAAAAAAAATTTGCAAGGATGCAATGTACATCCATCTTGGAATTATAACAAGAATTTTCAAGCATGAAATATGTGGTCAATGAGATATTCTACCCAATATTTGGCAAGAATACAATCTACCGCCATTGAGGGACTATTTAGCAGACATGAAATAAATTTCCATAAATATGTTCAAAAATTTCAGAAAGATAGTAAAAATAGAATTTATAGAATAGCATGAATCATATTTATATCATCAATGGTAAAATTTATACCCATAACACAACCAAAAATCCTTACAGGAGTGTCTAATCAGAAAAATCGACCAAATTATGGATCCAAGTCTAAAAATGACCTTTTCTTGGAATCAACATGAGGGTTACATGACCTCAAGGTATGAATACCCATTGATGTTAAGATGAATCATATGCAATTATTTAAAACAACAAAACTATGGATCTCAATTACCACTTTTTGTCGAACACATGGAATGCAAACTTTCCTCTACAATTTTAAATGAAGAAATAGAACCCATAATTATGCTACTATGATTTTTTCGTTGACTTTAACTTCACTGTGTGAGTTCTACTTCACTTATTTCTTAATTTTAACAACTAAAGAGTTTCATTCAATTTTTGTTTTTGTTTTGTTTTTACAATATTCCATTGTCCTCTTCAGGGTCAACCCCAACTTCTATATTATTTAGCTATCACACCAACCATACATGTATTCATTATTTACAGGCAGTGCATGACAACTTTACCCATGTTTTTCCACCTTTTTTTTTCTTATGCACCATAATCAGTTTTCTCATATTATGCATGCAAAGGTTGGTAATTAATCTACAATATACAAAGTGAGTGCTCAAGATGGTTCATAGGTACAATAGAAGTTTTATTGTCTTTTATCCACATCCATATTCAAATTTCATGAGCACAAGCTTTAAAGAAACATTATAACTATCTACTCTTTCATGCAGTCATTAATCATGCAACATGCATCTCATGTTAATTGTAGTATACTACAATTTTAATTAAAATCATACCTGAGATGATGCCCAATAGAATCATACCTCTACTTATTCCTTTTTCATAACGATTCCCAAAAGGCGCTAGTGTTCCAACCTTTTGCTCTAATACCATTTGTAACATACCCCGATAACCTTGCAAGAAAAATGCATGGAGTTAGGACTTTTTTTCAACATTTAAAAATGTGTAACCTTATAAATCACTTTATATATTTCTGCATTAGCCATTTAAATACCCATCATCATCACTTAGAGAAATATTTAGAAAAAATCATAGTGAGTTACACAACCATTAATTGTCCTTATTGTAGCATATTAATTTAAATTTCATGCTAGAACTATGCATCGATCCCATGATCATTTTAATTCAATTAGTAGATCACCTAATTGATAATATCAACATCACATCATGAAAGAAATTAACATCATGAAAACGGCACAATGAACAATCATATAAATAGACACCGATATACCCTGGAAACCCCGTAGGGTGAAAACCAGCAAACATTTAATTTTATTATTAAACGCTCGTGAGGGTTGTCACCCCTCTCTCAATGGTTATAAGGGAGTCCATCTCTTGACCATTGTAATAAAAATGACATAGAAAAATAATCTTAAATAAAACATAACTAGCTATATGCTATTACAATCATCATGATACCATTTACCCATGAATCATCAATCTCTGTCTTTGTAGTCAGACTGTTTCCTTCAGTGGATCATCGTGCAATTGGAACTACTAAACCTGCATCGACTAACAACTCTTTATCTTCCAGAATGTTAAACTTGAAAATTCCTTTTCTCAAGTCATCCTTCTTTCTCGCCATTGTTGTCTTCAGCACACTTGATATCATGATTAGATAAAATATTAATAAACCAATAATCAATATCTATTTGTGACACTTCAACAAATATTTGTATGCATGTATAAAACATAACCACATTGACATTAGTTTCCTTATTTAACATCATTTCACATGCATTAGTAGAAAATAAATCACTATCAAGCATCCTCTTTCTAACAAATACTAACAAAATCTTGCATGCACTTTCATATTATCTCCAAAAGAAAGCTAACATACTATATAATATTATTGTGCATGAAAATGCATAACAAGATTCCAAGATAACTATCCCAACAAGCAATTCCTCTTTTTGCCTACTCATGTTTTCTTTTCAAAATGGATCAATGCAATAGATGTTATACTTATGCATTTGAATACATGTTCTTTTCCAAAAACATATTTTCCACCCAAGATCTATTCATAATGGTTATTATGTATAACAATGCCAACTCTATTTCAAACAAAGTTAACATACAAGTTATAGTTTTGTGCATGCAATAACATATCTTGTTCTTCCTGCATGTAAAACATATATTTCTTTCCAAATGAAACTAAATAAATATTTCATGGAAAAATAAACATATTTCTTTTCCAAGGGTCAAACGCATACCACTTATTCTTTCATGCATGCAAAGTGACATTTTCCTCTGATCCAAAAGATATAACCAATAACTATGCATAATATTCTCCCAAGATAAAGCTAATACCATATCTAATCCCTTTAGGTTTGCAAAATACATATTATTTTTCCCAAAAGAGGGCTAACACAATAAATATTATGTGATTTCATCTTCATTTTCTCTAGAAATCTAATACTCAAAACTATATTTTTCCCATGCATACAAGCGTATATGTTTCTCTAAATAATATTACATAATAAAGCATGTGATTACCCTTTTTCCTCTCCAAGAATATAATCCAATAATGCATACAAGGATATAATTTTCTCTTCTATTCATTTTGAAGAGTTTTAACACAATAATTATTTCCTTGCATACAATTATGTATTGTTCCAAATGGGAAAAAATAGGCTCAGTAGGGAATATCTTAATATATTTAACTATGGAATCACAAAAATATGGAATCACACAAATAGAGCTAAACCAGAGATAGACTAGTAGGGCATTTACTGGATGCATCACCTTCACAAGGATGGGTGAAATCCAGAGGCTTCCTGGCCCATTCTAGACTCTGTCTATAGAAGAATGGTGAAACATATAAAGTGTGGGAATGACACACTCCTCTTACAATTTTACACTCTTAGGAAACTTAGATCTACAGATCTAAGAAATTGATCCAAAAGAGAAGCAAAAACCCACCAAGGAAGAAGCGAGAAATTCTACTCTCAGGAAAATCTGCAATAGGCTCAAGGAGGACGTTCTATAAGAAAGCCAGTGTGAAAATAATGCATACCAGGGCTGGTTTCCCTTATTTTAGGTTGTTTGGGACCTCCAAGAAGAGTTTTAGAAAAAATAAATGAGCTTAGAGTGTTTAAATAGATCTCCCACAATCAAGACTAGCTCAAAATCAGCTAAAGGAGAAAGCTGGTAAATAGAGAAACCCTCCTTCAGGAATTGCGTAGTTTCTGCTGGAAGACACTAGAAATAAACCATTAGACTCATATTAAAGTATGGCATCAAGAAATCAGATCTATAATCAAGTTCCTTTGTAGAAGCATTGGGTTTACTTGAAGTAAGAGAAAGAATCCTTCGGAAATAATAGCAGAAACAAATGGAAAAGCTGCAGAAAGACTTGACAGCATTTTATATGAGGAGCTTCAGCTACTGTAGGTTAATATTCAAATCTACAACTGATATATGGCTAAAACATCAGCTACTGTAGGTTACTATTATGATCTACAACTAATATATGGCTGAAACATCAGATCCATACCAGATCTGGAACTACTCAGCCTTCTTAACAAGATCTCCTTGGGGTTTTATGAAAATAATGCATAAATAAGTGTAGATCTAGATTTTAATACACTGAACATTTTCTTGCAAATAAATTCAATCATTATAGAATCATGGCCCATATGAAAACAAAAATATTTTCAAAGAATATGGTTACTTATCTCTTGATTCATGCTTGGAATACTCTCTTCCTCTTCCTTGGCTCCATTCTCCATGTATTCTGCCATTCCTCTCTTCAATTTCCCTCATAGTCCTATAATAAAATAGAATTAATAGAATGGAATAGATTTCATAAATCATAAAATTATTCCAACTTTTTTCTAAATCATAAAAGAATTCCATCTTTTCTAAATCATAAAAGTATTCGAGCTTTTTTCTAAATCATAAAATAATTCCATCTTTTCTAAATCATAAAAGCATTCCAGCTTTTCTAACTCACAAAAGAAATCCATAAATCTCTCATGCTTTTATTTTTAAGGCTATATTTGTTTTTTCCTTGTGAGAAAAATATCACTTATCCATACTTTTTCCAAATCTATTACTCATTATTTCTAAAACCAAACTATTACTTATTATTTATAAAGCTCATAAAATATACCAAGTTGGAGATATAATTTATTTCCAGAGAAGAATTTAATTATTATAAATAAAATAATTAAGAAATAATTCTTCCAATATTCTTATAATTAAGAATTACAAGAGTATTATTCATGTAATATCAATATAATAATTAATAATATTTAATTATTTAATAACCCTGATTTTATGAGAGCTTTTATGGTGGCTTATGCGAGGGATATTACAATTACAATCTATCTGCTACTATCCAGAAAATGCTTTTCTATATATATATATATATATATATGAAATGGAATCGGAGAATGTAGTTATGAGTTGTTCTGAAGTAACAAGGGCTGCATGCAGCAGTAGTCCCTTCCAGGATGCGAGTTTGATATGAACGAACTCAAAAGCATTCTGGAGACTTCTGCACAGAAGGATAAGCTTAGATACTAGGTATAAACAACATGTAACTATATGCAAGTATATATATGTTGCAACAAGTGGATATGCCCGGGTCTACTTTTAAAGACCCTGCTCCTGTTTGAAGTTCAGATGGTTAAATACTCTTTTACTGCTGTTGAATGTTTTTAGGATTACTGTATATAATTAATAACCAAAGTCAGCAGTTAGATAGTAATATTTTGGAGCAGTTAGCTAATGCAGGATATAGAAAAATGAAACTCTTTCAGTTTTGGAATGCATTTCATGCATTCAGATGGCCAACAAACCTGGTTTCCTTCGGGCAGGTTGAGGCTAGATCTGAAATATCTAATTTTGTAACCTGCTTTTTAAAGATAAATAGTCAATAGAATGGGCCTACCATATTTAAAAAAAAAAAAAGTATATATATAAATTTAATTCTACTTATATATATATATATATATATATATATATATATATGTATATATATATATAAGCTTACCAGAAGAGTCTTTTCCTTATATTGTGTTTAAGTTACTATAAATAATTGAAGGGTGACTTGTACAGAATGGAGAAATTAATCTAGAGATGGGGATGGAATTTACTCCTTCTCGGTGAATCTATAAATCTAAAATTAAAGAGAAAAGACAACCACAACATACATACTCTCATTGGTAGGGAATGGAATAACTCAATTAGAGGTGACGCCCCATCCCTAAGCATGCCATTGGTTAACTACCAAAGCCATACTTTCTGGTCAATAATGATTACAAATTTTGATAATCAAGAGTACTACTAGTATAACCAATTCTAGCAGGGCTCTCTTTTGTATTATGTAAGACATATTTGATTTCCATATAATGTACTTTTATTTCTTCAAATATTTATAGCTTGTAGAAAAAGTCACTACCTAGTTAGGTCTTCTAGAGAAAAATTACAAAGAATGGTCTCACAAGCTCTCAACCCCACCAAACATTGAAAACTTGTTAACTAAGCTGATATGGCTAAGTGCTCAATAATGATCACAAATTTCGATAATCAAGAGTGTAACTAGTGTAAACAATTGTAGAAAGGTTCTCTTCTTGTATTATATGAAATAGATTTCATTTTATCATAAAAATGTATGGATTTAGAAGGTCCGTGATGAGACAAACACCCATTATAAAACACATAAGACCATATTATTTACCAAATTGCACAATAACAGTGATATAAAATAGGAAACTCACATGATACTGCTTGTAAATTTCTAAGAAAATTATGATATTGAGACTATGGAAGTTGATTATGCTATATAGGCACTACATATTTACTTCCAATATCTTCTTCAATTCAAATAATAATATTAATTTCCTTTTGATAAAATAACATATAAAAGACTCTCAAATTTCTTAATGTAAGTCAATAGATAGTTTTCTTCAAAGGAGGAAAAATACAATGTAAATTTACTTAATCCATTGGTCAACATAAAAATAAGATAAATTAACAGATCCATCCAGTGCAACGCTAAAAATAAGTATTCAAATATTAGTGCAAGATAATTATTTTGTCATTTGGAATACAAAGGCACTACTGCAATGAAACAGAGGTGTGTCCCTTCTCCCCTGTTTGATTTAGGTTATACAAAGATCAACAAGAGGATTATCCTCAGGAAAATATAGGACCAAATTATGGACATTACCTTCTTAAAATAAATATTCATAACTTCCTATTTTCTGATGTTGTGGAACTTTGACGTCGTATCTAACCTCCTACATTCTGAAATTCAAAAGTAGTACACTACCCTTGCCACTAATAAGTGGGCAACACTTCTCCTTGCACTTTCAAAACATTGATCCTAACATCTATTAATTCGATAATAATATCATATCTAAGGATCTTATGGCTCTAATGCACCGATTTAAGCTTGAGTTTTTCAGAAATCCTAGTGGATTCTATTATATAGACATAGTCACTGCTTTAGCTTTACTGTCAATATCATCTTTAAATAGGAATATTAATTTCGTTTTGATAACAGATTCGTTGAGTGTTTCTATGGAAGAAATAATTCCTAGTGATAATGTACTAGTTGATCCTACATAGTCTACTTCAGCTCCTCAACCCAATGAATCAATTGTTTCTTATTCTTCTCAGGCTGAAGAGCTTCTGACTAATACCAATATTGATTATATATGGGAATAGTTTAATCAAATTATACAAGGTATAGGGTCTCAAGATTTGGAAACTCCTGGGAAGGGGTCTACAGCGAGCTTTGAAGTCCAGCCAGGACACTAGCAAGAAGTACAAATCTGCTCCAAGATCTACGACAAAGGGTAATAGCGCTGGCCTAGAAAATGGGAAGACTGGGGGCCCCCGAAGCCCCCACTTTCAAGAAGGTTACAATCGACAAGGGCACAAGGGAGGTGGAGGGCTTGAAGATGATAAGCTCTACAACTGATATAATTTTCACGAAGGATAGTGACTCTATCCTGATCGATCGCACAGTCAATCTGACTAAAGGCGTCGCAAGAACACAAGAATTGATCACCGTACTTCCCTCACAGGAAGTTGATCCTCAAGAATAAGTTACAGATCTGAACAAAAATGCAAATAGCAGCCCCGATCCAAATCGATCAACTACAAGGGAGTCTACGGACAATGATATCCACTCGAAATACCAAGGACGCTGCAAGCCGAAGACTAAGGAAAGCCTTAGGGTAATCATTAATGAACCAGATCTGCAAGCCTACAAGGATCATATGTACATTCATGCAGTGATCTGTAAATTCATGGGGTTTTGGTCAAGTGAAAAATCCCTTTGTTAGTGGATAAAACAAGTCTAGAAGCCAGGGGGGGATGTGCAGCTACACTTGGGTGCCAAGGGCTTTTTTACAGTGGTATTCACAATTATGGAAGACAAGGATCGGATCTTTGAGGGAGGACCATACTTTTACACCTCAGCGGGCCTCTATATGAGGCCTTGGAAACCCAACTTCGCACCTGAACAGGAAAGTTTCACACAGGTGCCGGTTTGGATCCGACTATTCTCTTTTCCAATCGATTATTGGAGACTAGCAGCGTTGGAACAAATTGGCAACACCTTGGGAACTTTTGTCCGTGCTTATGAAGCCACTCTTCAAAAAAGGTAAACTTCCTATGCCCGCATCTATGTTGAAATGGATGTATCCGGGTCTCTGCATGAGGGTCTGTGGTTGGAATATAGGGACGAGGTCTACTTTCAAACCATCGACTACGAGCAGATACCCTTTGGATGCCGTAAATGTCACGAAAATGGGCATTTAATCCGCGAATGCCCTCAAAACATGCTGGCCAATAAACCCAAAGAGAAACCCACCCTGGTTTCGGATGTATTTATTCGACCCACTGGTAGACATCGGGCAAATCGCAAAACCACACCTAAAATGGATGACCAGCTCACCGGAACATTAAACACCTTTGAAATACTGGGAGAAAACTCTCCATCAGAGAAGACAGCTCAAACCCCAGCTGCGGAGCAACCAACTATCAGAACATCAGAACAAGGCAACCAGTCACGGGAGCCTGTCAAACCTTTAGACCCGCTCTCGGCTGCAACAGAAGACAAAGATGAGGAAGGGGATGAGGATATGGCCCTCAGCGAACTCGGCATGGAAGATTAGGAATTAGTGGATATCCTGGAGAAAGAAGGGTTAGATCTCAATTCTATAGTGGAGCAATGGAAACAGAAAGGAATAGACCAAATACCAGAGGAGGAAATCAACAGGGTAAATTACCTATTCCTAACTAGACAGGATGCAACATTAAAAGGTATGAAACGAGGCAAAGGAGAAACCAAAGGTTTGGGTATAAAATCAAAGACTCTACACCACACACAAGCTAGTCTCAAGCATAGAAGGAAATGGGGCAGAAGATCCAACAGGGATGTTCTTCATGAACTGGGTCAGATATTGATTAATTCGGGAAAGATGAAAGCCCTTGAGGCTTTCTCCTTCTCATATTAAGCATTTTTTAACCATGAAAGTCCTCTCCTGGAATGTAAGAGGACTGGGAAGCCTTAGGAAACAGAGGCTCCTGAAAAAAAAATTACTCGAGAAAGACCGAACTTGGTATTCCTCCAGGAAACCAAATGTCTAATCAGAAATTAGATGAGTTGGGTAAACTTCTAGGCAAACATCTAGAACACCTAGCAGTATAAGGAAATGGTATGGGTGGTAGTCTATCTATGTTCTGGACCCACGGAACTCTTCATCTTCTTAATGCTGAATCCACAAAAAAAAAAATTGGCCCTGGAAATGCAGATCATAGGGGAAAGAGGCACCTTTCTGTCCACTAATGTTTACAGTCCTCAGCGAGAAGAGGAAAATCTGCTGCTGCTGAGCAATCTCACCAATTTACATCAGCGACATCTCCATTCCAGAGCTATCTATGGGGGCTACTTTAATATGATAACCTCTCTCAATGAAAAGAAAGGGGGAACTCGAGCACTTAGCAATGATGCCATAGCCTTCGGCTCCTTCATTCAGGCAGTCAATTTGGTGGACATCCCCCCCCGGTAATGGCATTTTTACCTGGACCAACAGAAGAGGGGGAGATAGGCTTATTGCCTCTAGGTTCGACTGCTTTCTGGTTTCTGAAAGCGTTCTATTAGAAGGAATCACTATAGATTCAGATATCCTCCCCTGCAGAGGTTCGGACCACTGGCCTATCACGCTGCAGGCCTCCATTATGGGCATTCCTAAAAACATGGCTTTCCGTTTTGAGAAATTCTGGCTAACTCACAAGGATTTCTCTAGCAATATAAAAACATGGTGGAAGGAACCCCTACTCGTAGAGGGAATGAAGATGTTCAAGCTACAAGCAAAGCTAAAATTTATCAAGACCAAGCTAAAGACATGGAACCATGAATTCTTTGGCAACATCTTTGAATACAAACAACACCTGGAGCAACAACTGGAAGATATCCATAATAATTGGATTCACGGAAGCATTTCGCAGGATTCAATCAACATAAAGAAGGAAATTATGCATAAATGGAATGAAAGATGCGAGTAGGAAGAAATTATTTGGAAAAAAAAATCTCGAATTCAATGGCTTAAGGAAGGAGAAAGGAACACAAAATTTTTCATAGATCAGCTATGGATTATAGATTCAATAACAGAACTACCAGGATTCAGGATGAGCAAGGGAATGTCTTTCACTCGCACCATGACATCACCTGTCAACTCCAAAACCATTTCAAACTTATTGCAACTGAACCAGTAATTGATCGACAGGAAGCCATTAACGAAGTTGTTTCTTCTATTCCCGTCCTCATAATAGAGGAACAAAATAGGGCCCTGGAGAGACCTGTCTCCCTCCAGGAGGTGGAGGAAGCAGTTAGAGAAATGGCCAATGGAAAAGCACCAGGGCCAAATGGATTCACTGTGGATTTTTTCAAAACCTGCTGGGATGTGGTTAAGGAAGACATTTGGGAAGTAGTGGAGGACTCTATAATCTCCTCTTCAATTCTCAAGTCCCTGAATTCCACGTTCATAGCGCTAATTCCCAAGGAAGTTGATGCCTGTACCCCTTCCAAATTCAGGCCCATAGCGCTTTGTAATGTGCTGTACAAGGTCATATCAAAAGTCATGGCCAACAGATTGAAGCCTATACTCCCTCAGATTATCTCTGAGGAATAGTCAGGTTATGCGGAGGGTAGACAAATTGTGGACAATGTCCTACTGGCTCACGAGATGGTCCACACTTTTCAATCACTTAGAAAAGCCGACATGATCATTCAACTAGACCTCTCAAAGGCTAATGACAAGGTCAGTTGAGATTATCTGGAAGTAGTTCTCAAGGCCTTTGGCTTCAGTCATAGGTGGAAAACCTGGATTCTAGCTATGATCAGATCTCCCAGTCATTCTATTTTGGTCAATGGGGCCCCCTCCAAACCTTTCTTTCCTTCAAGAGGCATCCGACAAGGAGACCCCATCTCACCTTTCCTCTTTATAATTTTCATGGAAGGCCTTAGCTGAATCATTAGGTCAGCCAAGGAAAATAATTTAATAAAAGGCCTTTAGCCCTTAAGCAATATCCCATCCACTACTCATCAACAGTTCGTGGATGATACCATGCTACATGGCACCCCTACTGTGAAGGAAGCCAGGGGTTTCAAGCGTCTTTTAAATTTGTTCAATTGAGCCTCGGGTATGGACTTTAACTTTGATAAATCCTCTGTCTTCTTTTTTAACACGCATTTGGCTATTCAGAAACATTTGATGGATATCCTAGGTTTCAAAAGAAGCAATCTATTGTCCAAATACTTGGGTATTCCCCTTACAGATAAACCTTGGCAAAAGTGTCACTGGGAAAAGCTTCTTTCCAAGTTGGCAGATAGTTGCAATCACTGGACCAATCGAGTCCTCAATCTGGCTGGTCGACTGGTCATGACAAAGGCCATACTCCAGGCTATTCCTCAATACCTACTTTTGATCCTTCCATCTCACAAGGGATTCCTTCAGAAAATCAAAAGCATTCAACGAAACTTTCTTTGGTCTAGAAATTCTAGCAAACCAAAGTAGGCGCTTGCTGCTTGGGAAAAGCTATGTAAACCTAAGAGCCTTGGAGGGTTAGGGTTACAGGATCTGGGATCGACCAATAAGGCTTGCAGATCCAAACTCTGGTGGAGATGGCTCTTAGAACCTTACACCCCATGGGCACGCATCTGGAAAGCCAAATATGCATAGCACTGGCAGCATCAAGAGCTCATAAGAATAACAGACCCCCCTGTAGGCTCTCCTATATTGAACCTTGCCTGATCCAACCTGAATATCATACAAGATCACTATTTTTGGGAGCTTAGGAATGGTCATAATGCCCTGTTTTGGGAAGATGCCTGGCAAAAACTCCCGAAAATTGAAAATCTTGACCTACACGCTCCGTAGCAATGGTTTCAGAACAATGGAAAACTGAAAGTGCATCAGTACTGGGCCAATGATACGGGCCAACAACATTGGAGGACTTGGAGTCTCATCCCTCCCCCATTGGACGAACACCTGACGAATCTCCTCAATATCCTCAATACCATTCTAAGGAAGAGACTTATAAGGCCAGTGCAAGGGCCAGATATCCTTCGCTGGGGAAAGCTTAATGGAGGTTCATTTAACCTCAAAGAAGCCCGCTCTTATATTTAAAACAAGGACAATGAGGACAAGGTAGCCTGGTATGACAATGTTTGGAACTATAACCTATGGCCCAAAATCAAGACTTTTCTATGGCTTCTTCAGAATAGGAAGATCTTAACTAGGAAAAAAATTCTAAAAAAATGGTTCACAGGACCTTCCTATTGCCCCTTATGTGAGGAGTAGGAGGAAATGATGAATCATCTGTTCAATGAATGTGTCTGGACTAGAAGCCTATGGGAATGGATACAAAGCATATTCCACCAAACGAACCAAAGTAGCAATTCCATTCACGAAACTATTACCAACTGGCACTTAAACTATTCCAACAGCGATATGGTAAACAATCTGTGGAGGCCAAGTCCTAGTTTCTTAATCTGGACGGTGTGGAAGGAGAGGAACAATCACATTTTTCAAAAACACAGCTTCAGATAGCCCGATGAGATAAAAACCATTATTATGCAGGGTTTGAAAGAAACTACTCTCACCTGTTGCAAAACCGAGAAAGTAAATTCGCTGTCTCCTAATGACATCAGGATATTGGCTATTTTTGGCCTCTCTGAAGCGGCGGAGCATTGTATGCAGGAGAACTCCCTCCGGCATGCTCCCTCCCCTGCAATTTGGCATAATCCTCCTCCAGGATACTGCAAGCTCAATTTTGACGAAGCCTCAAAAGGCAACCCAGGCCCTGCCAGAATGGGAGGCATCTTGTGCAACGAGAAGGGAGAAATTCTGCAGATCTACTGTAGATATTTGGGAGAAACCACTAATAACGAAGCAGAATTCGCAGCTTTGGAACAAGGTTTGATGCTTCTAATTCGGCTCGGCAATGGACTAGCCATCGTAGAAGGTGACTCCCAGCTCGCCATCACAACTATTATGAAAATTCAGCATGGAACAAAGCCCAGTAAGGCTATAAAGCACTGGCACCTAGCTTCTGTCACTAAGATCATCGTGCAGCACCTCGCTTCCCTTAGTGATATCATCCTTCAAGATGTGCGAAGGACAGCTAATACACTAGCAAACCACGCGGTAGATCACCCAGTTGATGCCCAGGACACGTGTTGGCAAGATCTAATGCATGAAAAGCTTAGGGATCAGTGCAACATCATCTCCAAGCAAGAATTTACTGGCGGTACTACCGTAGGGATGGACGGAAGCTTATAAATCATAAGTAGCTCATGAACTCCCCCATTTCAATTGATCATGTCAGACGGCACAACCCAGAAATGTTACCAAGTAATTCTCAGGTTTACCAGTCCATTATGTGAAAGGACAATCATAAGGGTAACCAATACTTACAGTGGATCAAACGGAGGTCTCAAGCATGCGAAAGGATTGCTCAGGCAAAGAAGATCTCGGCTCATGACCCCGACATTGGCGGAAGGCTCAGACAGCAAGTTTCCATGCATCATAGCATTAAATGGATTTCAAGTGGCATTTCACACTCCACTACTCGTCACTCTATTTACATGAAACCTTGCTACCCCATTCTCATTTCTCATCTTGCCTTGTGGTATCTCTGCTTAAAGCCAAGGTTTGGCTCTCCTCCTCTCGGCAAATTCTTCGTGTAGGTTTTAACCCTGAACAGAAATTATCTACACACGAATCTTATAACAGAAAATAAGCAATAGAGAGAGCATAAAACATAAAACAGATAAACACAGTGATTTTCCCCTGGATCCCAAATTGGGACGACCAGCTTGATTTTTCATTATGATCATTTTAGTGTTACAACACATATATATACATGTCGAAGCATACATAAACCCCAATCCATTAACCCTGGATTAGAACATAACCATAGTTCCCTTGACTGGATCTACAAAATACCAGGGGCATGTGGGGCTAGTCGTGGAAACAATATAACACATACCCAACATTCTCCCACTTGTTGTTTTCTTTCCACGGGGGGCCACAGGAGAGCTTAGTCATTTGGCTAATTCTTCAACACCCATTGTTTCTCTACACCAAGAGAAATTCTGAGTGCTCACAGGCTTCGTCAATGCATCTGCAACATTCTTCAAAGTGTCCACCTTTACCAGTAACACCCTTTTAGCCTCAACCATATCTCTAAAAAAATGATATTGAACATCAATGTGCTTTGTCTTTGAATGATAAGCAGGGTTCTTAGCCAAGAAAATTGCACTTTGGCTATCACAGTCTATCTGACCCCATAAGCAGCTAACCATAACCCATACATGAACACCCACAATCTCTACAACTAAACTGCTTCCTTGCTTGCATGAGTGGCTGCTATGTATTCTGCCTCTGTAGTTGAAAGCGCCACTACAGACTGTCTTTTACTCATCCAACTGACTACACCTCCAAATAGGCTAAACACATACCCACTTGTAGATCTTCTTTGGTCCATATCTCCAGCCCAGTTTGCATCAACAAAACCACGAATGTCCAACACTCTTTCCAATCCTGGTCTTCCTTGGTAGCACAAGCCATAATCACTAGTGCCACGTAATGTCAACACCCTTTAACATTTCCCAATACTCCTTCACACAGGTTTGACATAAACACACTCAAGACTCCCCCTTTTGCATGTGCAGAAATATGCAGTCTAGTACGGACATGTGCATACACCGCTCGGAAGCTACCCTTTGCACTTGCATATGGAACAGGACATATCCTCCCTTCTTCTTGTGTCTTGGGACAACATTCGGAAGACAGCTTTACACCTACATGAATAGGAACATTCACTTGGTTACTATCCTGCATATTGAACCTCTGCAATATAGTCTCGACATACTTCCTCTGGTTTAACCAGAGCTTCCTCTTTGCCCGATCTCTCTTAATTTCCATGCCCAAAATATAGTTTGCGGCACCAAGATCCTTCATGTCGAATTTGGAGAACAGTTGGGTCTTCAAATCTTGGATAATTTCTTTGTCATTTCCAATCAACAACATATCATCCACATACAAGACCAAATAAATAACACGATCACCAATTAATTTAAAATAAACACGGTGATCCTCCTTGCTTCTGGTGAAGCCAAGTCCCCGTATATAGGTATCAAATTTCTGATACCACATCCTTGGTGACTGTTTTAACCCATACAGAGACTTCTTCAACCTACATACCAGTTCTTTCTTACCCTTCACCATAAAGCCTTCAGCTTGCTTCATGTAGATCTCCTCTTCTAGATCCCCTTGAAGAAATGTTGTCTTCACATCCATTTGTTCTATCTCAAAATCAAATGCAGCAGCAACAGATAAAAGTAATCTAATAGAAGTAACTTTGGCAACAGGAGAAAAAATATCACCAAAATCAATTCCCGGCACCTGGGAATAACCTTTCGCTACCAACTGAGCTTTGTATTTCTCCACCTTCCCTTCTACATTCATCTTCTTCTTAAACACCCATTTGCTCCCAATGGGCTTCCTTCCAGCCGGCAACTCCACCAGATCCCATGCATCGTTTTTGTGCAAGGATGCCATTTCATCAGCCATGGCCTCCTTCCAGAGTTTTCCATCCTCTGAATCTACTGCCTCCCTGACAGTTCTGGGTTCATCATCAGTTATAGTTAAGACAAAACCTGAACAGAAAGCAGATGGACTATACCTTTCTGGTTGCCTTCTTTCCCGAACTGATCTTCTCAAAGCTGGAGTTTGTGGCTCTTCATCTTCTAAGTCTTCTTCTATTGTAGAGTCTGATTCATCCTCCTTTAGCTCAAACTCTATCTTCTCAGGTTCCTTTGGTAGGACTTCATGTTTAACAACATCTTTCACTTCTCTAAACACCACATCTAGGCTGTACACAACCTTCCTTGTTTCTGGGTTCCAAAGCTTGTAACCCTTTAAACCATCCTTATACCCAATAAAGATGCACCTTTCAGATTTATTATCCAACTTAGTCCTTTTCTCCTTTGGAACATGTACATATGCATCACATCCAAATACCCTTAGATGTGAAAGAGAGGGTTTCTTACCAGTCCATACCTCATGTGGAGTCTTATCCTCCAACGCTGATGAAGGTGATCTGTTAACTAAGTAACATGCAGTCTCCACTGCCTCTGCCCAGAATTCTTGTCCTAACCTAGTACCACTGAGCATGCTTCTTGCCTTTTCCATCAGTGTTCTATTCATTCTTTCTGCAACTCCATTTTGCTGAGGTGTGTATGGAGTAGTCTTCTGTCGTGCTATACCACACTTCTTACAGAACTCTTCAAATTAATTCTTGCAGAACTCCCCACCATTATCTGTCCTCAGCGCCTTTATCTTCTTCTCTATCTGGTTTTCCACCAGAGCCTTAAATTCTTTAAATTTGTCAAAGACTTCAGATTTCTTCCTCAAGAAATATATCCATGTATTCCTTGAGAAGTCATCTATGAATGAAACATAGTACAAAGACTTTCCCAGTGATGGAACTGACACAGGCCCAAACACATCACTGTGCACAAGTTCTAATATCTTGTTCGCCCTCTTAGCACCAGAAGGAAAACTCACCCGATTCTGCTTTCCATATACACAATGTTCACAGAAATCGAAATCCAGAGAGCAATTAGACATACCTTCTACCATACCATTTCTATGCAGTATTCGAAGGCCCTTCTCTCCAATATGTCCAAACCTTTGATGCCATAGCATGGTCTTTTCTCCAGAGACAACTAGGCTTTCCGCTCCTCTTTCAGGAACCATAGAACTGTTACACCCATCAATAACAGTGCTACCTTGTAGCTTTTTGCCAATAGAGTTCAGGATTTGAACTCCTCGCATTAATACCCAGTTCTCCGAACCATCTTGCGGGCATCTTTCTCGGACACCTTTGTTTTTACACCGCATCATCCATCTTCAATCGTTAGGCAAGTAACGAGGAATATGCGAAACACCGGAAGTGTTCTAATCCTCCCACCTTGCGGCTTCGACTTCGACACTTTCCACGTCCGATGATTCTGGCCCTCCTATCATCCCCTAGGAAGACATCACCACATCATATTTCTCATACTCGCAGAACCACTCCCTATGGGGAGTGAAGTGAAAGGATGCACCTGAGTCAATCAACCATGACTCATGATCTACATGTGTATTTGAAGAAGAAGCCAAATACACATCCCCACCTTCATCAGAGGTGGTTTTTGCCTCTGCAGAAGGAGCATCATCAGATCCCTTTCCTTCTCAGGAGCTTTAGATCTGCATTCCTTTTTGTAGTGTCCTTCCTTTCCGCATTTCCAGCACACCTTTACAAACTTTTCGGGAGATTTAGATCTCCCTCTAGATTTAGATCTCCCACTCGAAACCTTATTCTTGTTTATGTTCTGGGACCTTCCTCGTACAAATAAGGCATCTCCATTCTGACCCTCCATATTTCTCCATCTCATTTCCTCCGACAGCAAGGCCGAGACAATGTCATCAAAATTCAAGGTAGTTGTATTGCTACCTATTGCAATAACCAGACTGTCCCACGAGTCTGGTAGAGAACACAACAAACTGATGCACTTATCTTCATCTGAGATTTTAATATCAATAGATGACAGCTGACTTACCACAGTATTGAAGGCGTTTAGATGCTTTGTCTGGGGTCTCCATCCTTCCATCCTCGGGTTATACGACTTTTTCCGAAGGAACAGCTTATTACGAGAGACGTGGAGATTGGTACAAAGTCCTAGCTTTTCCCACAACCTAGCTTTTCCCACGAGGTCTTCGTCGCCTTTTGAGATAGATTCTGCAATGCGAATGCGGGAGACCTGGCAAGTATTGTTAACTCTTAGCCTTCCGATACAGTTTCTTCTAGTCTTCATCTAACATTGCCGTTGGTTTAGTACCTGGATCTACCGCGATCCACTGATCTTTATCCACCGGCAGATCCTCCATCTTGAGCTTCCACAACTCAAAACTCTGACCATTAAATTTCTCGATCTCTATCTTTCCGCCGCTCGCCATCTTCTTTCACCGCAAGAATCGATCCCGCAGATCTCCCACTGAACAGGGTCTACCACAGGCCCGAGCAAAAAACCCTCAACAACAAAGGTGTCCCCTTGAAGCTGAAACAACTTGGATACCAAATGTAGGTTTTAACCCTGAACAAAAATTATCTACACACGAATCTTATAACAGAAAATAAGCAATAGTGAGAGCATAAAACATAAAACAGATAAACACAGAGATTTTCCCCTGGATCCCAAATTGGGATGACCAGCTTGATTTTTCATTATGATCATTTTAGTGTTACAACACATATATATATATGTCGAAGCATACATAAACCCCAATCCATTAACCCTGGATTAGAACATAACCATAGTTCCCTTGACCGGATCTACAAAATACCAGGGGCCAAAAACCATCGTACCCCAAAACCATGTGCAAACTCATGCACAAAACATGGGTGGGTCCACATATGAGTGGGATGGGGGAAGCAAATGATCGAAGTGTTGTAGGAAGAGGTGGAAAAATCTCAGGCTTGGATTGATGATAGTGCTATTAGTGAAGAGGTCGACTGGTTAGTCGACCTGGGGACACCTTCTACTCGCAACATGCAATTTCTGCAAACCCAGGTTGTTGCCTAGCAGATGAAGACCATCCTGGTGAAGGAAATTGCCATGCGGGGAGCAGAGGTTAAGGAGACCTTCGCAGCAACCTCCATGGCTTCTACCAAGAACACTGCATGGCTGGAAAAGCTGGAAATTGCCTTCACTTCACTGACAGAGGAGCTTCGCATGCACGGCAAGGATGTGGATAATTTCGTTCGCCGGTTTGATCTCTATCTCTGTCATGTCCTCAACGTCTCCATTGAAATCCCAGCATATGACTCGCAAACTACCAGCATTCGATGGTTCAAGCCTAGGATTCAGCCAAAAGGTGGCGAGGAGGCAAGTCCAAGCGCTGTAGGAAAATCTGGAGCTTCAAATCCCCTTCAGTAATGTTTATGCTATCTCTCTAGTTTTATTTCTTGTCTGTTACTGTGTCTATGGTTATGTCTGTTTCTGTGTCTATGTATTTTACTAGTTTTAGTCGGTATGTACCAGGCTATCCTCAGGCCTTCAGTAAAATTTTGGTCAGTCTTTCGTCTTTCACAAGTAACCCTGCATTGTTGGCCTATATTTTTGTTTATGGTATGGTGCTCCTACAAAGCAAGGCTATATATGGCCCAATAATACTCAGTCTCATCCTCATCGCGCAAAGGAGCAGGCCTGTGGCGCTCCATGGCCAACAATTTTCAGGCCTTTTTGTACACTCATGTAACCTCTGTTTCTTGATTTAATATACTGCTTCTGACTTACAAAAAAAAGATTCTATATAGTGCATTAATGTTATTAAAATTTAACCATAATTTATAACCATATATATATATATGGGGCTTGCCTCCTAACCAAAAAATTACTAAGCTAGTGATTTCTTACATCTCACCTTGTTTAATTATGAATATAACAAGCCTGTGTACTCTTACTTCCACCTTATATTTCTTTATTCCCAGTGTTAATAGATTTAAACCCATAGAAACATAACATTTTGAATTTCTCTACATAACTAGTCTTTTTGGAAAATACTCTTACTCTTAGATTTTCCATACTATGGCTGAATATTTCTTTAGCCCAACTATATAGCTTTTGTATTACCACTTGTATTAATTCCAATCCTCTTTCTAGTTTAAATTGGGTTACGTTCCAATTTCAATGGTTATATCTCTCCACGTCCACTTTACTATATATAAATATTCTAGGACTAAGATTTTTATGTATATAAATACCATTATAGTTAACGGTAGGAACTCACACTAAATCTTTGTTTTATATATTTAACATTTCTTTATTAAACTTTTGTGCTAAGCTTCTCATGTTCTTATGAACACATTATAATACGACCATTTTATCCTCACATTTCCACTAAGTGATAATTCCGAGCATTCCCTTTATGGCATATACATAAAACGATATTTTAATTTGTTAACAAACCATAACATAACCAAAATCCATTTTATTATTGGTATTACCCTACTCCTTATACTTTTATATTGTACATGAATATTCAGTGAACTACTTTGTCGTTTCCCAAGGCATGTAGTGATAATGGAATTTAATATATTTTATCACATAGTGTTGGCATCCTTGTAACCAATGCTTTGTGGCCCTAATCTAGACGTTGAGTACTCAGCCACCTTAAACGTACCTGTGCCTGTACAATTTGTGTAAGTCTGCCTCTTTAATAGCCCACCTATCCTATACCCATATGAGATATTTGGGAGCTATGTATTAAATGGTGATTTGACCATTTTCATAATACGACTTTCATTTGATAACCTTGGTTTTATTAACAATTCAACGTGTCTCTTCCTTGTGAACTGGGTATACAAATGCCTACTTAGTCTGGTGTACATAGACTTTAATTCATATTTAATACCACAGGGAGTACTTACGCCTTTATGGTGATTAAACCCAATCTCCGCTATTGGTACTATAGCATAAAGTCTACAGATTTTTATTGGATTCTTGGAGATTTGATTATTAATCTTGATTACCCAAATGGAGTTTTGATCTATGTACATTCCCTTGATCTTATGTCAAATGGACGATTATATTTACGGATGAGGATTAGGGTTTTTTTGAATCATCATACTTAATGTCTCATTCTGACTGATTTCATCCTTTCCCATTTCATTTCTTCATCTTCCCTTCGAAGAACAGACTCCGCCCTATCTGTTTGAGTTTTGATTGAATGCGTTCGAACTCCCGGCGTTCATTTTCCATCATATTGTAAGCACTTACAGGTAATGTCAACTACTTTTGTTCATATTTTTATTTTTAATATGAACTAGATTTTATTTTCTTCTGTAACTTCATATAGTGGTTTTCATTTAATATTTTGCCTTAAAGCCCAGCTCTACTCTGGACATATATATATATATATATATATATATATATATATATATTCATCTTGAAATGGGATTTAAAATTATTTCTGTTTCATCCTAGTTTCTCTTTTAAATCTCTATTGATTTTCCAAACTGTCTTCTTGGTGTTTTCTAATCGGGCTTTGCATTTTTACATGCCCTCGCTTCACTGATAGAGAGAAGTTCGTTCTCCCTACCAATATACAGATATATGAATTTTTATTTATCAGTTCTATGTTTGCATGTAGTTTTGTTTTGGAATCATATCCGGTAACAATTTCAACTGATACGTGACCATGAGGATTTAGAATGTCACCCTCATCGCTGTACCGAAGCGCCCATACGATTTGATCGTTAGCTATCTCTACCTGTCCAAAAATTGATATATTATCGATTCAAGATGTCTTATTTTCGTTTTCTACTTCCAAATGTATTTAGTTTGGTTTTTACATTTCGTGGGCATAGTATAAATGTAACTAACCCTCGTTATATCCTCCACAGACTGTTCATGTTGAAGCTTTAAAATTATGAGGTAATAACTTCAAGTCTGTGATTTTGTTACGTTTTACAAGATATATACAATTATCATTTTCATATTGTTACTCATCCCTTATTTGGTTTTGTGACTTGCAGGTAACCCTGTATTCGTCCTGGTTGCATAATTTCTTCCCATATGGAACTTAGTTCTCGTTAGAAGTTTAAACTCAAGGCTTCTTTGGCTTACCAGTCGGTATTGGCTTTTCACTTCCTCGGAGTAACCAAAAATGGTCCCCGGACTTAATTTCTATATTATTATAGCAATTAGTAATTCGATATTAATTACAAGATTTTATATCTAATATATTTTGAATCAGAACTGAGATTTGGACTCTTTATGAATCCTGGTTACACTAAATAGTCATATATTTTTATATATTTGTTAACCAGAAAAGTACATTGTTAAGTTGTGATACTTGTCATGTTTTATTTCAATATTTTTATAATTCTGGTTATTTAATTTGGTTTGTTGATAATGGATACGAGTCTAAAACTGCTTATCCGAGATATAAGTAAAATTTTTATCTTGTTTTATAAATTCTCAAATTGACTGTATAATGTTTTCATTCTCATTTACAACCATTTGGTGAACCAGATTTGGAATTTATTGTTACTAGTAACGTATATTTAATAATTTCTCTTTCCTGCAAAATATGGAATATAGACTTCTTTCTACTTTACACTTTACCTTTTTTCTTCATATAACTTCAAGTAAAGAAATCATATATATAAGAAAATTCTTTACTATCCATTATGCAGTGATTTTGAATAGAACTACTAATATGCAATTTACCTGTATTCTTTTATACAGTGAAGCATTAGATGTACATTAATATACATGTCTATTTTTCACTTCAATATATATATATATATATATATATATATATATATATATATATAGTTTTTTTTCCAAGCAGATATATGTCTATATAAAAGTTAAATTTTTTTCATACTTCTTTCCTAACAATATGCTTAATCTATTTGCCTTCAGCTTTAACTCGGAATCCAACGATTCTGAAATCTTATTTTATTTTCCAGGAATTTCTTGTTCTGAGTTCAAGCAATCTTATTAGATGTAGTTTTGGTTTTTTTTTTTTCCTTACATTGTTAAAATTATTCAACGGAAAGGTATTTCTTACTCAGATAAAATTCTCCCTTAGGTAGAAAATTTTAGTTTATATGCATGCAAACCAGTAACCTCTTCTTTGCCGTAATTGTATAGAATGTAATATTTCTTAACTATTAAATTCGCATTTGAGTTATCAATTTACGAAACCTAATTTTTTTTTGTTCATACATATACACATATTTACATTACAGAAACATATTAAAGTTACTACTTTAATTTTCTATGGGAGTAAGATGTATCTCCAAATTTAAACTGATATCAGGTTTAGAGATTCTGGTTGATATTACCGAGTAAATTTCATTACTAAAACTATACAAATTTTAGAAGATTAATTTCTTATAACCAATTCTGTTAAATGTAAGGAATTTAATATCTGCAGCATACAATTTTTAATACTTCCAGTACCAATTAAAATGTTAAAATTTCCTAATAACATCTATAGCAGAATATTATAGATTAGGTGTGCATACCAATTTTTCCTATGACCAATCCTCCCAACCTTAGAATTATTCTGTCTCCAGAATTCACCCCCGAGCTAAGATCCTCCCAAGAATAGACTAACTTATGTCTGTTTTGGAGCAACTTACTTAAGCTGTGCTTTCCCCAAGCTTGTTTCCAATTTCTGCGTCCAGAAATTTCAAGATGCTTTCTTCCTGTTTTGCCTAGGCTTTCCATGAATGAGGTACTTTAAAGATGCTTTCTCTACTTTTCCAGCTTTTCCACCTCTTCCCAATTACTTTCCTCTTCATTGGAGAATTTTAGATTTTTCCTCTCAAATCTACTTTAGCATTATTCCTTTCAAGGCTTTTTGAAAAGTTTTGGGAAAGTCTTAACCTTATCCATATCCTCATGGATCAAGCTTATGATCTCCAATCTCCTCTGGTCATAGTGCACAAATAAATATTCCGTCTATTTTTCATTAATAAATATTGAAATAAATCCACACAATAATTCTCCATTGGGGTCCACTTTCCCCTTTGGATTTTATGCCAATTAAAAATCATAGAACTAGGGGTGTTACGTATTCCCCCCCAACACTGAAAACTGTCCTCGGTGTTACTCTTTGAGATTGATTTCTCAACTCAAGACAAAGATTACTCCTTCATAATTGCTCCTGTCTTGCATCAGCTTTCTGCAAATTATGATTCCTTTCTTGACTTACTGATACCCTCTAGAGTTTGATTTTCTTTCTAGTTCATTGCAAGAAGTCTATCTGGAAGAATATTTTATTCCACTCTCTCTCTGTCCACAATTCATAGCAATTCATATAAGTAATATTACATACATATATTGATAATCACAACAACATTCAGAAATTTAATAATTTCAATAAATTCGGTTGTTAGCCAAACCATTCAGTTTCATAGTAGTTTAGTGCACTTTTAGCACAACTAATTATCATTCCTTGTCTTTTGGTGAGGTTTCCTCCTCACGTAAACCTGGTCTAGCTTGGATTTCTTTGTTTTCTTGGTGAATTCTCTACACATATTTTCACCTTTCACTCCTTTTTCCAGAGTATACAATTCATGTTACACACTTGGCTAAACAAAATATATAACTTTTCATTAGTATTGCATGAATTTAGAAAACCAACTTTATCATATGAGATGTTCTTCTTTACCTTTTTCTCATTGCATTTATGTACTTCAAGTACCTTCTCGTTGTTTGATTTTTTTCCAAACAATCAGTTTAATTTGTAATAACTAGGCTCAATAACAAGGTCTAAAATTCAATTTCTACTCTACACTTGAATTATTTTCTTATCAAGTATATCAGCTAGTACCATAAATCTTCGACTTTCATCTCAATCTGTAGTTCAGCATTACACTAATTGATCGATTTTCCATCTTCCTATTTTTATATAGGATCTAGATTTCATTGTCTCTTAAAAATCCTTCCACATAGGATTTTTTTTTTCATTATTCTTTCTTCCTAACCTTGAAAACATGTCTTTTTTTAATTATCAAACTCGATTGGAGTTATCTATATTTCCGAACTAAGGACATATTATGGAATTTTTTTTTTCTATCAAATATGTTGTGTTAGGGTCACATGATTTATGTACCCTAAATTATTTTATACTTATAACTTCTTTCTCACTTGAGATATTTATCAACCTTTTATAAATTTGTACACTTAATAAGTAACCATCACTTATTTATCTCACTAAGGAAATGCATTTGGATGTCTATACTCCACTGTTGAATTTATGTAATTACTTGAGATATTCCTTTAGAAATTTGTAGAGGTAATTTAGTACTTTATTACTTAATCATTATTCAAAATTTAGGGATATTCTTCCTTTACAAACATCCCAACATTTTTTTATGTTCCTTTCAAATTCTTTTGTTCTTGAATCAACCCCTTCTCATTTTTCTCAAGCATACATTTCAACAGAACCTTTACTACCAACTTAGAGGATATATCCATACTGCAACTAATTTCACTCTTTTTGAGCTTTAGTACTGCTCTTCTAGGCTTGTACAATTTTATATCCCAATTCCTCATTTTTCTTATATCATGATTTAATTGACTGGTAAAATATGACCGATTGTCCTCTAGAATTTCAATTCAAATTTTTGTTTTTTCAGCAATCTATGGTTTTCTTTGAGGTTCTATCTCCCCTTTGAACCGAAATGACCTAGCAACAATCTACTTGATCTTACATAGGTCTCACATCAGTAGTATGAATGTATTATTATAAGACCATTTGATTCTCACATTTCCACTAAGTGATAATTCCAAGCATTCCCTTTATGACATATACATAAAAGGATATTTTAATTTGTTAACAAACTATAACATAACCAAACTCCATTTTATTATTGGTATTACCCTACTCCTTATACTTTTATATTGTACATGAATATTCGGTGAACTACTTTGTCGTTTCCCAAGGCATGTAGTGGTAATGGAATTTAATATATTTTATCACATAGTGTTGGCATCCTTGTAACCAATGCTTTGTGGCCCTAATCTAGACGTTGAGTACTCAGCCACCTTAAACGTACCTATGCCTGTACAATTTGTGTAAGTTTGCCTCATTAATATCCCACCTATCCTATACCCATATGAGATATTTGGGAGCTATGTATTAAATGGTGACTTGACCATTTTCGTAATACGACTTTCATTTGATAACCTTGGTTTTATTAAAAAATCAATGTGTCTCTTCCTTGTGAGCTTGGTATACGAATGCCTACTTATTCTGGTGTACGTTGACTTAAATTCATATTTAATACCACAGGGAGTACTTACGCCTTTATTGTGATTAAACCAAATCTCCGCTATTGGTACTATAGCATAAAGTCTGCAGATTTTTATTGGATTGTTGGAGATTTGTTTATTAATCTTGATTACCCAAAAAAAATTTCAATCTATGTATATTCCCTTGATCGTATGCCAAATGGACAGTTAGATTTACGGATGATGATTAGGGTTTTTGTGAATCATCATAATTAATGTCTCGTTCCGACTGAGTTCATCATTTCCCATTTCATTTCTTCATCTTCCCTTTGAAGAACAGACTCCGCCCTATCTATATTAGTTTCGATTGAATGCGTTTGAACTCCCGATGTTTGTTTTCCTTCATATTGTAAGCACTTATAGGTAATCTCAATTCCTTTTGTTCAAATTTTTATTTGTAATATGAACTAGATTTTATTTTCTTCTGTAAGTTTGTATAGTGGATTTCGTTTAATATTTTGTCTTAAAGCCCAGCTCCACTCTGGATATATATATACATATATATATATATATATATATATATTCGTCTTGAAATGGGATTTAACATTATTTCTATTTCATCCTAGTTTCTCTATTAAATCTCTATATATTTTCACAATTGTCTTCTCGGTGTTTTCTAATCGGGCTTTGCATTTGTACATGCCCTTGCTTCACTGATAGAGAGACGTTCGTTCTCCCTACCAATATACAGAAATCTGAATTTTTATTTATAAGTTCAACGTTTACATGTATTTTTGTTTTGGTATCATATCCGGTAACAATTTCAACTGATACGTGGCCGTGAGGATTTATAATGTGCCTCCATTGCTGTACCGAAGCGTCCATACGATTTGATCATTAGCTGTCTCTACCTCTCCAAAAATTGATATATTATTGATTCAAGAGGTCTTATTTTCGTTTTATACTTCCAAATGTATTTTGTTTGGTTTTTACCTTTCGTGGGCATATTACAAATGTAACTAGCCCTCGTTATATCCCCCACGGAATTTTCATGTTGAAGCTTTCAACTCATGAGGTAATAACTTCAAGTCTGTGATTTCGTTACGTTTTACAAGATATATACAATTATCGTTTTCATACTGTTACTTATCCCTTATTTGGTTTGGTGACTTGCAGGTAACCTAGATTCGTCCTAGTTCCATAATTTCTTCCCATATGGAACTTAGTTCTCATTAGAAGTTTACACTCCAGGCTTCTTCGGCTTATCAGTCGGTATTGGCTTTTCACTTCCTCGGAGTAACCAAAAATGCTCCCCGGAATTAATTGCTATATAATTATAGCAATTACTAATTTGATATTAATTACAGGATTTTATATGTAATATATTTTGAATCAGAACTAAGATTTGGAATCTTTATGAATCCTGGTTACACTGAATATTCATATATTTTTATATATTTTTTAGCCAGAAAAGTACACTGCTAAGTTGTGATAGTTGTCATGTTTTATTTCAATCTTTTTATAATTCTGGTTATTTAATTTATTTTGCTGATAATGGCTACCGGTCTAAAACTTCTTATCCCATATATAAGTAAAAATTTTAGCTTGCTTTATAGATTCTCAGATTGACTGTATAATGTTTTCATTCTCATTTACAGCCATTTGGTGAACCAGATTTGGAATTTACTTTTACTAGTAGCGTATATTTAATACTTTCTCTTTCCTGCAAAATATGGAATATAGACTTCATCCTAATTTATACTTTACCATTTTTCCTGCTATAACTTCAAGTAAAGATATCATATATATAAGAAAATTCTTTACTGTCCATTATGCAGTGATTTTGAATAGAACTACTAATATGCAAGTTACTTGTATTCTTTTGAATAGTGAAGCATTATATGTACATTAATATACATGTCTATTTTTCACTTCTATATTTATATATATATATTTTTTCCAAGCAGATATATGTCTATATAAAAGTTAAAAAAATTTCATACTTCTTTCCTAACAATATTCTTAATCTCTTTGCCTTCAGCTTTAACTCGGAATCCAACGATTCTGAAATCTTATTTTATTTTCCATGAATTTCTTGTCCTGAGTTCAAGCAATCTAATTAGATGTAGTTCTAGTTATTTTTTTTTTACATTGTTAAAATTATTCAACGAAAAGGTATTTCTTACTCAGATAAAACTCTCCCTTAGGCAGAAAATTTCAATTTATATGCATGCAAACCAGTAACTTCTTCTTTGCTGTAATTTTACAGAATGTAATATTTCTTAACTATTAAATTCATATATGAATTATCAATTTATGAAATCTAAGTTTTATTTTTTCGTACATACACACATCTTTACATTACAAAAACATATTAAAGTTACTACTTTAATTATATATGGGAGTAAGATGTATCTCCAGATTTAAACCGATATTAGATTTATAGATTCTGGTTGATATTACCCAGTAAATTCCATTAATACAACTATACAGATTTTAGAAGACTAGTTTCTTCTAACCAAATCTGTTAAATGTAAGGAATTTAAAATCTACAGCATACAATTTTTAATACTTCCAGTCCCAAATAAAATGTTAAAATTTACGAATAACATCTATAGCAGAATATTATAGGTTAGGTGTGCATACCACTTTTTCCTATGACCAATCCTCCCAAACTTAGAATTATTCTATCTCCAAAATTCACAACCGAGCTGAGATCCTCCCAAGAACAGACTAAATTCTATTTGTTCCAGAGCAACTTACTTAATTTGTGCTTTCCACAAGCTTGTTTCCAATTTTTGCGCCCAGAAATTTCAAGATGATTTCTTCCTGTTTTTCCCAGGCTTTCCCTCAATGAGGTACTTTAAAGTTGCTTTCTCTACTTTTCTAGCTTTTCCACCTCTTCCCAATTACTTCCTGTTCATTGGGGAATTTTAGATTTTTCCTCTTAAATCTAATTTAGCATTATTCCTTTCAAGGATTTTTGAATTTTTTTGGGAAATTCTTAACCTTGTCCATATCCTCATGGATTAGGCTTATGATCTCCAATCTCCTCTGGTCATAGTGCACACATAAATATTCAATTTATTTTTCATTAATAAATATTTAAATAAATCCACACAATAATTCTCCATTGCGTTCCACTTTCCCCTTTGGATTTTGTGCCAATTAAAAAGCATTGAACTAGGGGTGTTACAGTTGTTTTGGTTTTTTGAAATTCGTTTCCATATGTTCGTAATATGCATCCAAATTGGATGGCTAAAACATGAAAAATAGAGTAAAACATTGTGCTTCCATTTCATTTTTCAATTAAATAAGAATAATTGTTTATGTACATATAGATATAATAATTATTTTCATAATTATTTAAAATGAATTGAGTTATTTCTTTTAAGATATTACAAGTATGTTCTCATGATGCATATGCATTAAAAGTTAGGATAAATATTGGACTCTTGAAGAGAGTATGCGCTTAGTTGCTCATGAATAATATCAAGTATATTTGATCTACTAGAGATTATTCTGTGATTTTGCATGCCTGAAGAGCTTGAGTCATGTAAAAATATACAAATAACTTATGTGAGGGGTAGCTCACATAAAACCCTTTGCATAAAAGTCAATTGGATGTGTTATTTGAGAATGATTTGTTATTCATGTTATTTCTTGAGGAAATATTACAAATCTCTGTGGTGTGTGAAATGATAAGAAAGTATTTCATGCATAATAGCTAGTGAGTTAGCTATATTTTGGAAAAAGAATAATTAGGGTGTAAAAATACTTGGAAAATAAATATATATGTATTTCTATGCAAGGAAGAAATTATTGTGTTAGAAATCTTCAAAAATAATTGAAGAGAAAAATATATCCTTGTATGCATTATTGGATTAGATTCTTCGAGAGGAAAAAGATTAATCAGATGCTTTATTATGTAATATTATTTATAGAAACATATATGCTTGCATGCATGGGAAAATTTTAGTTTTGGATATTAGATTTCTAGAGAAAAGGAAGATGCAATCACATAATATTTACTGTGTTAGTCTTCTTTTGGGGAAAATAATATGTATTTTTCTAACTCAAAGGGATTAGCTATGGCATTAGCTTTATTTTGAGAATATTATGCATAGTTATGGGGTTATATTTTTTTGGATGAGATGGAAATGTCCCTTTCGATGCATGAAAGAATAAGTGGTATGCGTTTGACCCCTTGGAAAAGAAATGTGTTTATTTTTCCATGAAATATTTATTTAGTTTATTTTGGAAAGAAATATATGTTTTACATGCAGGAAGAACAAGATATGTTATTTCATTCACAAAACTATAACTAGTATGTTAACTTTATTTGAAATAGAGTTCACATTGTTATACATAATAACCATTATGAATAGCTCTTGGGTGGAAAAGTTGTTTTTCGAAAAGAACATGCATTCTTATGCATAAGTATAACATCTATTGCATTGATCCCTTTTGAAAAGAAAACCTAAGAGTAGGAAAAGAGAGAAATTACTTTCTGGGATAGTTATATTGAAACCTTGTTATGCATTTGCATGCACAATATTATTATATTGTATGTTATATTTCCTTTGGAAATAATATGAAAGTACATGCAAGATTTTGTTAGTGTTTGTTGGAAAGATGATATTTGATAGTGATATATTTGTTACTAATGCATGTGAAATTATGTTAAATAAGGAAATTAATGTCAATGTGGTTATGTTTTATACATGCATACAAATATTTGTCGAAGTGTCACAAATAGAGATCGATTATTGGTTTAATATGATTGTATCTAATCATGATATCAAGTGTGCTGATGACAACAATGAAAGGAAAAGAAGGATGAATTAAGAAATGGATTTTTCAAGTTTAATATCGTGGAAGATAAAGAGTTGTTAGTCCATGCAGTATTAGTAGTTCCAACTATACCATGACCCAATGAAGGAAATAGTCTGACTACAAAGACATAGATTGAGGATCTGTGGGTAAATGGTATCATGATGATTGTAATAGATTATAGCTATTTATGTTGCACTTAAGATTATTTTTATATGTAACTTTTATGACAATGGTCAAGGGATGGACTCACTTATAGCCACAGAGTGAGAGGTGACAACCCGCATGAGCGTTTAATAATAAAATTAAACGTTTGTTGGTTTTCACCCTACGGGGTTTCCAGGGTATATATGTGTCTAATGATGTGATTGTTCATTGTGCCATTTTCATGATGTTAATTTCTTTCCTAATGTGATGTTTATATTATCATTAATGTGATTTACAAATTTTGTTAAAATGATCATGGGATCGATGCATAGTTATGGCAAAAAATTTAAGTTAATATGCTACAACAAGGAGAATTAATGGTTGTGTAACTCATTATGATTTTTAATAAATATCTCTCTAGATGATGATGATGGTTATTCTAATGGTTAATTAGGGAGTAGAGAAAGTAAATTAGAAATTTACCCATTGGTAAATTTTGAAAAATTTTCCTAACTTTATGCATTTTCCTGTGAGGTTACCAGGGTATGTTACATCCCTCTCCCCTGTTCGGTTTAGCTTATACACAAATCAGAAAGAGGATTATCTTCAGGAAAAAATAGGTCCAAATTATGGACATTACCTTCGTAAATAAATATTCATAGCTTCCTCTTTTTTTATACTGTGGAGCTCCTACCTCATATTTAACCTCATGCATTGTAAAATTCAAAATTAGTACACTACCCTTGCCACTAATAAATGGGCAACACGTTTCCTTGGATTTTAATATATCATATCTAAATATCTATTGATTTTATAATAATATCATATATAAATATATTATGGCTCTAATGCACTCATTTAAGTTTGAGTCCATCAGAAATGCTATTGGATTATGTTATATAGGCATTGCTTCAGATTTACTCTCAATATCATCGTTAAATAATAATATTAATTTCCTTTTGATAAAATAACATATAAAAAGCTCTCAAATTTCTTAATGTATGTCAATAGATATTTTTTCTTAAAAGGAGAAAAAATATAATGTAAATTTACTTAATCCATTGATCAACATAAAAATAGAATAACTTAGCGGATCGAGTACAACGTAGGAAATAAGTATTCAAATTTTAGTGCAAAATAATTATTTTGTCATTTGGCATACAAAGGGACTCCTTAACTTTGGCACTACTGGAATGAAACAAAGGTGTGTGCCCTCTCCCCTGTTCGATTTAGCTTATACATAGACCAGGAAGAGGATTATCTTCTGGAAAATATAGGACCAAATTATGGACATTATGTTCTTAAAATAAATATTCATAGCTTCCTATTTTCTTATGTTGTAATAGCTTATAGCTATTAATGTTTCATTTAAGATTATTTTTATATGTAATTTTTATGACAATGGTCAAGGGATGGAATCAGTTATAACCACTAAGTGATGGGTGACAACCCTCATGAGTGTTTAATAATAAAATTAAACGTTTGTTGGTTTTCACCCTATGGGGTTTCTAGGGTATATCTGTGTCTAATGATGTGATTGTTCATTGTGTCATTTTCATGATGTTAATTTATTTTCTGATGTGATTTTTATATTCTCATTAATTTGATTTACTAATTGACTTAAAATGATCATGGGATTGATGCATAGTTATAGCATGAAATTTAAGTTAATATGATACAACAAGGAGAATTATTGGATGTGTAACTAACTATGTATTTTCCTAAATATATCTCTAGGTGATGATGATGTTTATTCTAATTGTTAATGAGGGAATAGAGAAAGTAAATTAGAAAGTTACCCATTGGTAAATTTTGAAAAATTTTCCCAACTTCATGCATTTTCCTGCGAGGTTACTGGGGTATGTTACACCCCTATTGCCTGTTCGATTTAGCTTATACACAGACCAGCAAGAGGATTATATTCAGGAAAACACAGGTCCAAATTATGTAAATTAACTTCTTAAATACATATTAATAGCTTCCTCTTTTTTTATATTGTGGAGCTCCTAACTCATATTTAACCTCCTGCATTCTAAAATTCAAAAGAAGTACACTGCACTTGACACTAATAAATGGGCGACACGTTTGCTTGAATTTTCATATATCATATCTAAATATCAATTAATTTGATAATAATCACATATCTAAAGATCTTATGGCTGTAATGCACTAATTTAAGTTTGAGTCTGTTAGAAATGCTACTGGATTATGTTATATAGGCACTGCTTCAAATTTACTGTCAATATCATCATTAAATAAGAATATTAATTTACTTTTGATAAAATAACATCTAAAAGACTCTCAAATTTCTTAATGCATGTCAATAGATATTTTTTCTTAAAACGAGAAAAAATATGATGTAAATTTTCTTAATCCATTGATCAACATAAAAATATAATAACTTAACAGATCGAGTACAACTAAGGAAATAAGTATTCAGATATTAGTGCAACATAATTATTTTTTCATTTGGCATAAAAAGGTACTCATTAACTTTGGCACTACTGGAATGAAACAAAGGTGTGTCCCCTCTCCCCTGTTCGATTTAGCTTATACACAGATCAGCAAGAGAATTATCTTCTGGAAAATATAGGATGAAATTATGGACATTAAGTTCTTAAAATAAATATTCATAGCTTCCTCATTTCTGATGTTGTGCAGCTTCTACCTAATATCTAACCTCCTGCATTCTAAAATTCAAAAGCAGTACACTACCCTTGCCACTAATAAATGGGCAACATTTTCCTTGCACTTTCAAAACAATGATCCTGAGATCTATTAATTTGATAATAATATAATATCTAAAGATCTTATGGCTCCAATGCACCGATTTAAGCTTGAGTTTGTCAGAAATGCTACTGGATATACAATCTAGTGTGTTGGAATGCTATTCTTTAATGTTGTCACTTCCATGTCAATATTAGGAAATGTGTATTTTCTGATATGTTTCCTTAATGTTTGAATCTAAAATTGCACATTGACTGTCATCATATGAAAAACAGAAATAATTGCAAAATGAGAGCCAATTCAAATAACCTCGGTTTAAAAAAACTCCTTGCATAGTTTATAAAATGACTAATTAGTAACAATCTGTTACGCATTGATGGCTTTGAAATATATTTAAAGTTTATGCTATTTCCCAGTGGTCATATATGGTATTCTGGATCCAATACTATATGAAGGAATCTCTAAAATTACTTCTATTCAATTAATCAAAACACTTTCTAGAAACACCTAATTGGCCTTGACTTATATTGACCACATTATGTATCAAAAAATCCACTCTACTTCATGTTAATAATATATATAAAGAATTTAAAATAGCTTTGAATGGTTACCTCTATTCAATTAATCAAAATAATTTCTAGGAACACGTAATTGGCCTTGAGTTATATCTACCGCATTCTGGATCGAAAAATCCACTCTACTTCATGTTACTAAGATAGATACATAGTTTAAAATAGTCCTAACTAGTGATAACTAATAGCTTTCGGACGTGTTCTACTCCAGGTACTGAGTGATGAGTAAAGAATATATTGGAATCATTTGTTACTATAGAAACCTAAAAAGCAGCGTTTCGTAAAAAAGATATGATTTCCGATCCAAAATTAACTTTCTTGTCGTGTACAATATTAGTCCAAAATTAAAATGATGATTCAACGACTTCGTGACTGTTGGCTGCTAGATCATATGGACCCAAAAAAAATCAATATCTTCTGATAACCTCTCTTTTTTAGCTAATGGATATGTAAGTCAAATTTTTTATGGACTTGGTACAGTGGCCTTGGTCTTTACCATACAAATGTATCTTGTTAAAAACAATTATTGAATACCAAAAGATGACATTTATAACCTCTTGTGTTAACCTAATGGTTGCGGTGTCGCTATTCACCAACCTTTGTCTCACCACACAAATGTTTCTTGTTTATAAACAAAGCCGACTTTCGAAAATAGGGGCAAGCTTTTATGCAAAACAGAAAGAGAAAAAGTCGATGGGAAAATATATCATGATATGAAAAATTAGGAGCTTTAAAAGGAAAATATAGAAATGATAATGGAAACTAACATAATTTAAATCACCTCTGCGAGCATCGATATTAAAAGAAATCCAACCCCTATCATATATTTCATGAGACATGGGCATCAAACACCTCCACACTAAATGGCGACGGGATGCAGTCTCCTATTCCAGAGCAAAGTGCTCAGTCAATATGGGATCCAAGGCACTCGTCAACTTTTCTAGTAGTAGTACATGTGTCTCACAACCACCATACTCAAATTTAGAGAAAAAGAAACTCGAAAAATTCTACCCTTCCTAAAAAAATTCCAATTCCCAGAAGAATAAGTGAATTTAAAAAAATTCACCCTGAAAAAACCCCAATTCCCAGAAGAATAAGTGAATTTAAAGAATTTTGGTGAAATCCTTAGCCAAGGCCACCAGCTACGCCTACCTGATAGACAGACCGCCGGAAAATCTGGCGACTAGCGAGGACTCCAAATATGCCAAGGCCAAATAATCAACCACCTTATCGTCTGACAATTTTGCACCATAGAACATTGACCCATACCTTATGTTATCCACAACGCTTCATGTGAATCAAAGAAATTAGCGTGAAGAAAGTCATGAATGTGAAAAAGAATTGTGCATGAAATTGATTACTGACGTTCAAAGAGGGTTGGCGTCTAGAAGAGCATACCCACACAGTGTCGAAGGGAGAGAAAATACGTTAGTGATGTCGTGGTTCCCGAGGAAGAAAGAATCAACAAGCTATTGTGAAAGCCTCTTCAATTCTGCCAACAATGTCGATTTTCCATTTTTTCTCATCCCTATTACACCCACCATCGTTGCTTCTTGAAGATGGTTACAAAAAAGATGAGAAAATTATGGAAACTGTCACAATTTAAAAATAAATGGTTAATAGTAATTCAATCATCTAAAAAAATATCAAATGGCACATATTATGACAGGGAGGCAACAAGGGGAGTTGTTTTCAAATAAAGACACCTTACAGTGTAATTAAACTTCCCAAAAATTAAAATTTATTCATATTAATAAAATTAATCTAACAATTTTTTTTTTAACAATCTCCAATAAATTAAATAAATATAAGACATTACATGTTAATTTCATACATATTTTTATGAAAATAATAAGAGGTTGCAACCTCTCAATACTCCAACTTGCCATAAATATAATATAAAATAATAATCAATTGTTATAACAAATTCACAAGAAATTTGTAATACAAATGTATATAAGAAGATGATTATATTTTTTAGATTTTATAAATTTATTTTAATATACAATTTCTAAATCTTCTCAAGGTTTTTTCATTATACAATTTTATTAAAAGGAAGATGTGGAAAAAGTAATGCACGAATTCCCCTGGTTCTAGGGACATGGTTTGATCTATATGACCCATTGGTTCCCTGAATTTGACCATGTAATGCTTGTAGTATCAGTAACGCTTGTGGTGTTAACAACACCGGTATGCATGAAACTACCAAACCTCCCACAACAATTTTGGCATCATCAAGGCCTAGAAGATATAAGGAATACTTTGGGGACTTACAAAAAATAGATAATGATTAGATAGAACAAGGATTTTTTACTCGTGCTTGGATTTGTATAGAGATATATCTGGGAGAAATCTTAGGAGGCAACATACTGGTGAAAAATGGAGAATATGAACGGAACCAAATTTTTTATTATGAAAATACAACATTTATATGTTTCACTTGTTTTCAAATAGGTCAATTAAATTATTAATTTCCATAGGCCAAATAACACTCGAAGAATAAGAAGGGGGATGCTCGAAAAAATAAAGCTTGGCAACACACTGACTTTGCAGAATCAGAGTAAGAAGCTAAGGAAGATTTCCATTCTCAATATACTAAGGATAATAAGAACATACAAAGCAATTAGTAGTCATAATAGGTTGACGGTGATGGGGAGAGGATTGAGGAAGGAATTCCTTCAACTCAAATGGAAAGCCAAGAAAATGGGGTTTCATCAACAAATAGAGCTCACGAATAGGGAAATTCAGATTCAAAGAAAGACCAACCCCAGTTAGATTTGGGTCTAGATTTGGTAATCATCTAGTGGAATCTTTGGGTGGTAACTGAAAAAAATGCATAGGAAGAAATGGAAAAAATGGAATGTTTGTTATTACTAAAAATGCTTATTTCTTTGTATTTTCTACTTCCTATTTTTTTTGTCTCCCAAGATTTTGATCTTGGTTTCTGTTTGGAAGAGTTTGACTTCTAGAAAATTTGATTTTCTGTATTTATAATAAATTACAATTCTCTTTGAAAAAGAGAAATAACACCTCAACCATTATTTTAAAGTTCTTCATAATAATATATTAAGACATATTAATGAACTATTAAACAATTTTTTCTATTTCTTTTATTTCCGATTTAAGTAAAGTAAACTTATTCAAAACTAATAATAAATATGAATTTAATTCTAAATGATAAACTTATTCCTTGCAACAAATTTTTAAATGGCATACTTACCATAAATTGAATCCTCGACAGAGGAATGGTAGGAGTGAGCTCAAGGGTTCTCATAGGTTCATAGGATGTCTCTATACATGCAGGGAAATGGTAGATTAGGGCTATAAAAATTAGAGAAAAGGCCAATATTGGAGGTCTAAAATGATGAGGAACCTTATGTTTTTTCAATTCTTCATTCTATTATACCTGCATCTATCGATTCAATGTGTTTTGTCTCAGATCATATGCTTTACATAAGTTGATATACACCTCGTCGTCAAAGAATTGTAAGATTTACCTATGTTGTAAAGGTTTTTTCATTGTAAAATTTGCTTGAAAGGAAGATCTGGAAAAAGTAATTCAACAAGGCCCCTGGTTTTGGGGACGTGTTTTGGTTCCCTAATTTGACCTTATAATGATGGTGGCATTAACAACACTAGTGTGCATTGGAATACCAAACATCCCATAGCCATTGTGGCATCATCAAGTCTTAGAAGATATAGGGAATGTACTGGGGACTTACAAAAAATAGACAATGATCGCATACAACAAGGTTTTTTTTACCATTGTTCAGATTTTTATAGAGATAAATTTGAGAAAAGGATTACAAGACAACATATGGCTGGAAATTGGAAAATATGAATGGAACCAAATTTTGGATTATGAAAAAAAAAAATCTATATGGTGTACTTGTTTTCAAACATGTCACCTACAATACTCATGTCCATGGGCCAGAAAAACCCCTGAAGAAGAAAAAGGTGGAAGCTCGAAAAAACAAAGGTTTTCAGCACAATGACTTACAGAATGACAATAGGAAGTTGAGGAATATATCCTTTATTAGAATACTAAGGATAATCACATCATGGAAATTAGTTATGAGTTAGAAAAAATTGACCATGATGGGGAGAGGACTCTAGAAGGAATTCCTTCAACAAATATGGTAAGATAAGAAAATGGGTCCCGAGGAAAAAATAGAGCTCGTGAATCGAGAAATTAAAATTTAAACAAAGAAGCACATAAATAATAATTCTAAAAATACACTTACAATATAACAAAACTCTTAATAATGTATATTCACCCTCATTTTACCATTGATATTATTAACTTGCAAATATGTTTTTTTGCAATACCATGGCATGTTGATACCAGATCGCCAAAAGCCATAACTCATTTCAAAATATATATATATATATATATTAAATATTTTATTTTATTTTTATCCTATATTACACTTTAATAAATAATATACAGATATTATTTATTTGGATTTAAATAGTAGAAAAAAGAAATAAAATGAAAACAAACTCTAGAAAACTTTTCAACTTAACTAGGGTAAAAATGAAAATTGACATAGATTTCAGTTATGATTGGTTTCATCAAATTTAATCTAACCACATACAAGGAACAATATCAAAATCCACAACAAGGTGTGGTAATCAATAATCATTTTCATTTTCTATGTAGAAGTTATTAATTCTACTTAATACGCACCAAATTCATAATGTCCTTATATTTCAATTTACCCATGTACTCAATGTTTTCAAAAGCTACTTCATCTCACCCTCCTCTAGGAATTTTGTGTAGATAGGAATGGCATTGATCTTTCAAGGGTAATTTTTGGGGCAATGGTCGATTTATTTTATTTTCCACATCTTCACTCATTTCTATATTAAGGGTTCCATTTTTCATTTGGAAGAACTACATGGTGTGAGGGTTTTGTGCTTAATGTATATCTTTACCTTTCGAGGCTATCTAGGAGACTATCTGAAAAGCTACATATGGACCACAAAACCCTTACACCTGAATGCTGAAGATGCAGTCATATTCTCATCTATAGAATATTATAAAAGGACAGTGAGATGAAGTAACTTCTGTAAAATTTGAGTATTTGTTAAAATTAAAATGTAAGAACAGACCAAAATTTCTAGGGTACAACATGGAAAAAGGTTAATCTTGTACTCTTGTATTTTCAATCTCATCATCAAAACATACTAACTTCCATATTTAAAGAAATCATGAGGATATTTGATATGAGTGGCATATTCTCATTAGACCTTGTTGGAGAAGATTGCGTGGGATATATTGGAAAAATTATACTCTTGGAATCCTCTAGTGGTAACTAACAAAAAGTGCATAGGAAGAAAGGGGAAAAAAGAATCTGCATGATTATTAAAAGTGACGATTTCTTTATTTTTTCTATTTTCTAGTTTTTGATACTAACTAAGGCAGGGTTTTGATGAAGCATCACTCATATGGCTATTGATATTTAATGTTTTACCTAACTAGTCTTATCACCTAAGCGAACTCATTTATTAGAGACTCCACGTCACTGCTAATTAAAATTGCCAACCCTTATGTAAGACCTTTATACCACCCATTTAGTTAATCCTTCCAACATGGAATTTTACATGGACTAACTATATGATAAGAACGCATATATAACATGCCATGTTTAATAATTTAGGGAATTCACTAGTTTTAATTTGTACTACACATTAACGACAAAGTCAGAAATAATGACCTTGTTGGACTTCGAGGCTTAATAGTTTCTATGGTTTAATTTGGGTGGCTTCATCATAAGTGTGTATAGGATATCTATACATGATCTTCCTCAAGATGTATTGACATTTAATTCATATTCCAAGGTCACATGGCTCATCTGGTTATTGACAAAACCCTTCAATCCACTAGAAATTCGTTCCACCACAGATCTCAGACACGTGGATGGTTAGGACTCGATAAATGTTAGGGTTTGGAGTTCCATAAAGAATTTTGTTTTTGACTCATGGTTATTTTTCACTCCCTGCCTCAGTTGAACGCCTCCCGTTCTGTGTCAGATCATCTTTCCTTTATTGTGCATCCATTTCACTCTCTATTCTTCTACTTGCCAAGAAGACTAGCTCCAGCACCCTGAGTAAAAGGATTCGTTTTGCACATAGAGACTACCTCCGCACATTGTCACGGTAAGATGTCCCACCTGCTGTGTATTCTATTGAATCTTGTGTTTATTGATTTTGGTTTCAGTTCATTGTTTTTTAAATTTAATTTATTTCCTCAAAGTAAATTTTATGGCACTAGCGAGAACTATAAATGATGGAGTCATTCTTCCACAATGCGGATTTCTGGTAAGCAGGGTGTAATGCATTTTTATGAACTCTGCAACTCTCGTTTCGATACTCATTTTCATTCTAGTTACCGTGACCTGTATTTTACTTCCTTTAAACAATATTATCGTAACTATAAAAGACGTCTTGAACTTTCAAATTTTAGCTATAGATATTGGTGAAGCCTCGACGGTATTCGGTCATACTGTCAATCTGAAATTTTCGTCTACATTCTTGTAGTTGTGACTTTCTCTCTCGGAATTTTTGGTAGTGGTTTAGATTGTTCAGTTTTACAACACATTTTAATTTTGAGATTCCTACTACCGTATATGGTATGGAATTTGCTCTCGGACATCTCCTATCCGCGTTCACTCCGAGATTGGAATGTATTTTCTAGTTTTAATATACTTCTTAATTTTTCAAAAAAGTATGTTTGTATTCAGTTTAAGTTAGGTATGGAACTCCTTTAAGCATGCATACTCCTTGGCTAGGGCTTTCACCAACCTTATTTAAATTCACTTATTCTTCTGGGAATTGGGGTTTGTTCAGGGTGACTTTTTTTAAATTCACTTATTCTTCTGGGAATTGGGATTTTTCAGGCAGAGTAGAATTTTCCGAGTTTCTTTTTCTCTAAATTTGAGTATGGTGGTTGTGAGACACATGCACTACTTCTAGACAAGTTGACGAGGGCCTTGGATCCCATATTGACTGAGCACTTTGCTCTGGAATAGGAGACTGCAGCCCGTTGCCATTTAGCGTGGAGGTGTTTGATGTCCATGTCTCATGAAATATATGGCAAGGGTTGGACTTCTTTTAATATCGATGCTCGCAGAGGTGATTTAAATTAGGTTAGTTTTGATTACCTTTTCTATATCATATTTTTAAAGCTCCTAAATGTTCATATCATGATATATTTTCCCGTCGACTTTTTCTCTTTCTGTTTTGCATAAAAGTTTGCCCCTATTTTTGAGAGTCATATTTTTGTATAAACAAGAAACATTTGTTTGTTGAGACAAAGGTTGGTGAATAGCGACACCGCAACCATTAGGTTAAAACAAGAGGTTATAAATGTCATCTTTTGGTATTCAATAATTGTTGTTAATAAGACACATTTGTATGGTAAAGACCAAGGCGACTGTACCAAGGCCATAAAAAATTTGACTTACATAGCCATTAGCTAAAAAAGAGAGGTTATCAGAAGATATTAAATTTTGTTGGGTCCATATGATCTAGCAGCCAATAGTCACGAAGTCATTCAATCATCATATTCATTTTGGACTAATATTGTACATGACAAGAAAGTGAATTTTGGATCGGAAATCATATCTTTCTTACGAAATGCTGCTTTTTAGGTTTCTACAGTAACAGATGATTCCAATATATGCTTTACTCATCACTCAGTACCTGGAGTAGAACACGTCTGAAAGATATTAGTTATCACTATTTAGGACTATTTTACACTATGTATCTATCTTAGTAACATGAAGTAGAGTGGATTTTTTGATCCAGAATGCGGTAGATATAACTCAAGGCCAATTAGGTGTTCCTAGAAAGTGTTTTGATTAATTGAATAGAGGTAACCATTCAAATTTATTTTAAATTCTTTATATATCTTATTAACATGAAGTAGAGTGGATTTTTTTATCCATAATGTGGTAGATATAAGTCAAGGCCAATTAGGTGTTTCTAGAAAGTGTTTTGATTAATTCAATAGAAGTAATTTTAGAGATGTCTGCATGTAGTATTGGATATAGAATACCATAGATGACAACTGGTAAATAGCATAAACTTGAAATATATTTCAAAGCCATCAATGGGTAACAGCTTGTTACTAATTTGTCATTTTATAAACTATGCAAGGATTTTTTTTAAAACCGAGGTTATTTGAATGGGCTCTCATTTTCCAACTATTTTTTTTTTGAATCTGATGACAGTCAATCTGCAATTGTAGATTCAAACATTGAGGAAACATATTAGAAAATACATATTTCCTAATATTGACACGGAAGTGACAACATTAAAGAATAGCATTCCAACACACTAGATTGTATATCCAGTAGCATTTCTAACAAAATCAAGCTTAAATCGGTGCATTAGAGCCATAAGATCTTTAGATATTAGATTATTATCAAATTAATAGATCTCAGGATCATTTTTTTGGAAGTGCAAGGAAAATTGTTTCCCATTTATTGGTTGAAAGGGCAGTGTACTACTTTTGAATTTTAGATTGCAGGAGGTTAGATATTAGGTAGGAGCTCCACAACATCAGAAAACAGGAAGCTATGAATATTTATTTTAAGAACTTAATGTCCATAATTTCATCCTATATTTTCCAGAAGATAATTCTCTTGTTGATCTGTGTATAAGCTAAATCGAACAGGGGAGAGGGGACACACCTTGTTTTCATTCCAGTAGTGCCAAAGTTAATGAGTACCTTTTTATGCCAAATGAAAAAATAATTATGTTGCACTAATATCTGAATACTTATTTCCTACGTTGTACTCGATCTGTTCAGTTATTCTATTTTTATGTTGATCAATGGATTAAGAAAATTTACATCATATTTTTGCTCCTTTTAATAAAAAATATCTATTGACATGCATTAAGAAATTTGAGAGTTTTTTAGATGTTATTCTATCAAAAGGATATTAATATTCTTATTTAACAATGATATTAACAGTAAATCTCAAGCAGTGCCTATATAACATAATCCAGTAGCATTTCTAACAGACTCAAACTTAAATCAGTGCATTACAGCCAGAAGATCTTTAGATATGAGATTATTATCAAATTAATTGATATTTAGATTTGATATATGAAAATTCAAGGAAACGTGTCGCCCATTTATTAGTGTCAAGGGAAGTGTACTTATTTTGAATTTTAGAATGCAGGATATTAAATATGAGGTAGGAGCTCCACAATATAAAAAAAGAGGAAGCTATTAATATTTATTTAAGAAGGTAATTTCCATAATTTGGACCTATGTTTTCCTAAAGATAATCCTCTTTCTGATCTGTGTATAAGTTAAATCGAACAAGCGATAGGGGTGTAACATACCCCAGTAACCTCGCAAGAAAATGCATGAAGTTAGGAAAAAATTTCAAAATTTACCAATGGGTAACTTTCTAATTTACTTTCTCTATTCCCTCATTAACCATTAGAATAACCATCATCATCACCTAGAGATATATTTAGGAAAAAGCATAGTGAGTTACACAACCATTAATTCTCCTTGTTGTAGCATATTAACTAAAATTTCATGCTATAACTATTCATCGATCCCATGATCATTTTAAGTCAATTAGTAAATAAAATTAATGAGAATATAAACATCACATCAGGAAATAAATTAACATCATGAAAATGACACAATGAACAATCACATCATTAGACACAGATATACCTTAGAAACCCCGTAGGGTGAAAACCAACAAACGTTTAATTTTATTATTAAACACTCGTGAGGGTTGTCACCCATCACTTGGTGGTTATAACTGATTCCATCCCTTGACCATTGTCATAAAAATTACATATAAAAATAATATTAAACGCAACATTACTAGCTATAAGCCATTACAACTACTTCTGCACATTGTCATGGTAAGACGTCCCACTGGGTGTGTATTTTATTAAATCTCGTATTCGTTGATTTTGGTTTGAGTTCACTATTTGTTAAATTTAATTTATTTCCTCAAAGTAAAGTTTATGTCTCTAGCCAGAACTAAAAATTATGGAATCGTTCTTCCACGGTGCAAATTTCTCGTAAGTAGGGTTTAACGGGTCTTTACGAACTCTAGAACTCTCATTTGGATACTCATTTTCATTCCAGTAACCGTGACCTGAATTTTGAGTTCCTTTAAGAAATAGTATGGTAACTGTAAAAGACATCTTGAACTTTGAAAGTTTAGCTATAGCTATTGGTGAAGCCTCGACAGTATCTGGTCATACAGTCAATCTGAACTTTCCGTCTACATTCTTGTAGTTATGACTTCCACTCTCAAACTTTTCGATAGTGGTTGACATTGTTTAGTTTTCCAATACATTTTAATTTGAAGATTCATGATACCGTATATGGTATGGAATTGTTTCTCTCAGACATATCCTATCCATGTTCACTCCAGGATAGGAATGTATTTTTTAGTTTTAATATACTTATTACTGTTTCACAAAAGTATGTTTATATTTAGTTTAAATTATGTATGGAACTCCTTTAAGCATGCATAATATAACAACATTTTTGTGAAATGCAGACGAACAACCAGGAAGCCTCTGTCTCATCCTTGGGTTGTCATCCGACAACCATATGAAAACTACAGGTAAATTCATATTCCACTTTATCTCTTTTAAACCATGGTTTTATTTTATGGTTACCTATATTTTGGTAGCTTTGTTAGGAACCGGTTTCCTTTTAAATGATTTTTACCGTAATTATGTCCCAATTTATAATTCCTCCTTGATTTTTACTGAGTATTAGATTTCTCTCATTCATTTCAGAGAAGACTCGGGTCCCTTTTTGGGATCCAGCTAAATTGGAATACTATTTTTTTTAAAATTTGTATTCAATCTAGTTTTATTTCTACAATGGTTCTTCTCATGGTTTCATTTGTTGGTCCATACTTTCGAACGTTTCAACTACTGTCATGCATATATAATTTCCTTCACCTCATACAGGAACAATGCCAATTTCCTTATGGTGAATGTCTAATAATAATTTTCTGATATTTTGACCTAACAATTGTAAATTAGTTATTTTCTAATTTGGTTGTACAATCCACTGTTCACTATAATAATAACCCTTTTTCCCCTTTATTGCAGGTGGATGTCCTACCTCTATCTATAAGGTAATTATTTACCCTGATAGTTTTTCCTTTAACATCTGTTCAGGTTTTCTATTATGCTTATATTGTTTAGCTAATATATCGCCTCTATCTTATGTAGGTACCATTTAAATTACACTAGGTTTGCATATTGTTGTCATAATTTATGCTCAGTCATAATGATGGATTTTCTTCTATTTAGGTTGGTCAAGAAACCTACCTTGGATTGTTCTGAAATAATATCCTAGTATAGTTACATAGTTATTGTTTAGTTTATATTGGATGAGATTGAGTTCTCCCTTTGTATAATTTAATGATACCCAGTTCAGTTATGGACTCTGTAATTATTTAGATGTAATATTTAACCTACATAACTCTGTAATATTTTTAAAGAACTTATTTCATCTCTAATGAATTTATATTTATAGTTCAGAAGTACTAGTTTGCTTAAAGACTGTAATTCAGGGTTATAATAATTGCTATTTTCTTTTTGCAAATTATTACATTGATAATCTCAATGCTAGTACTTTATTTCTCAGTTCTATTACTGTTTCTAATTTACTTGAATGGCTAAGGTTAATATGTATTGTTCTACATATTTAATTTACTTCTGCATTAATTGGGTTATAGAATTTCATGCTAATGATAAGACAGTAATATAATTCAAAACTAAATTCCTGGGAGTCACCTAACCTCAGATTTAAACCTTCATTAAGGTTTCGATATTCTGAGAGTTGGTACTCTATAGATTTATGTCTGTGCAACAATTAAAAGACAGACTATATTTGTTATAGTCTACTCTTTTCAATGTACAAACCTCCCACATGATTTATACTTAGCGTTAATTGCAGAATATCTACTGATGTCCATATTTTAAAAAGTTCATTTATATATAGTATCTTACTTCACGAAATTAATTGGTACCTACCACTTAAGGTATACAAGGTTCCACCCAACCTTTGAGCTCTTTCTCTATAGCTCCCCCAAAGTAGAGCTCAAATACTCTAGAAATAGACAACCCCTTGTCTATCTTGAATCTGCTTATTTAAGCCTGATTTCCCATCAACTTGTTTCATTAACTATGTCTTGTAAAATCAAGATGATTTTTCCTTTTTTGCCAAGCTTTCCTTTTGTTTCTTCCACAAAAGTACTTTAAAACTAGTTTTTCCTCTTTCTAGCTTTATTTCACCTCTTCCTAGTAACTTCCTCTTTACTGGAGTTTCTTCTTATATTTTTATCTCTAATCTAATTTTTAATTTATTTCCTCCTAGGATTTTAGTAGAACTGGGAAAGCCTTATGAACCTTATCCATCCTCATGGATTTGATTTCCAGATCTCTAATCATAAAATAATAAAATTAAAAAAAATTAAATTAAAATAATAAAATAAATCCACACAATTGTTTTCCTTTGGGGTCCACTGTACCCTTTATGACTTGTTTAAATGTCTAATAAAAGCATAGAACTTTGGGACATTACAAAACTTGTGCAAGGAGATAAGGTTGAATATGACAAAAACACTCCTCTATCAGAAATTTATACGACAAAGAGATAATTTTGACTACCAGTAAACTTGAATGAAAAGGAAATATGGTCAAATTCATCCTAGGATTTGTTCACATATATTGACATTTCCAATGTACCAATGGCATTGAACCTTGTTTTTCCTCTCTTCATCTCCATTAGCATTTGACCTTAACACATCTATTCATTTCATCTTCATTAATGTTTGACCTTAACACATCTATTCATTTCATCTCCATTAATGTTTGATCTTGACATGCCGGACTTCAAGCCAAAACCGTAACCTTCTTGATATTAGTGTAATTGTTTTCCCTAGTTGTCACGGTTTCAATATTGTGTTAAACAAAATTTAGGATGCTAGAAGTTGAATATTTTAGTTTTCAATTCCGAATGTTTCAGATTTTGATGAATTCAATTTTAGTCAATATATTACTAAAAATATTGATAAATTAATAAATGAATCGAAACATACCTTCAATTTCAGTTTGCGGTGAGATCAAATTGAAATTGAAATTTCACTAAATTAAGACACAAAAAACTTTGTACTTTTGAGCTTGGAAATGAAATACAAAGACACTATAGGTTTATAGAATAAATTAGTATAAATAATCCATAGAAAAAAACACAGCTCTTAGACAAAAAGAGAAAAGAACACCCTTATAAATCCAATGAACATTAAAATATCCACTAAGAATTTTGAAAATATTTTCCGATAGATAATTCCACTCATTAAATACATTGATTCAATATATAAAAGTATGCACACAAAGAGATCCCCTTTCCTTCAAATCACAAGCCATCATTAAATGTGATTCAATTTACTTCATTCTCCACCGTCTTCAACACCAGTCCAAACCTTTCCAACTAATTTATCGATTCATCTATTTTGAATTTTGTCATAAAATAGGAAATGCAATCACTAACCTTGAAATTTTCGTTTTCTTCCATATGAAACAAAATTTTTTGTCCAAAACGATAATGCCAACCACAATGAAAAAAATAAAAAAATTGGAATACCAATAATGAAGATGCGAATTTGTCAGCGCCATTTTTCTTGCAGGATTTTTCAAATTCTGTCATCTAGGGTCCTCCATTTAATTATTTCTTTTAGTACTAGCTTTCTCCCTTTGAGGGAGGATTTGGAATTTTGACTATAATCTCTTACAAATATTCACAATTTTATAAACCTTTGGCCTCGCCCTCATGTTCTCTTCGAATATCCTTTTCAAACCTGGATGATAATGGCAATAGTCTTGTGATTCTCAATAATGGAAATCAAGAAAATTTTTGTTCACTCTCTATTGAAATGCCTAACATGGGAGGGAACCCAGTCGAGAATGAAAAATGAGGAAAGGCGACAATTCGCGCAACATGGTGCTTGGTCGTCCTCCGGAAATCAAGATATTAATGATTTGTCAAAAAAGTTCGGCGAAGTGTGCGATCTCGAGGATGGGAATGATCTTTGTAGGGTGGCCGGTACAGTTTGCTCGAAGACCGAGGGCAAGTTTACGGTAAGGTAGTGTAATCCCTCCATTTCTCCATTCGTTCATGCATATGTAACCTTTTTGCAAGCAAGCGGGTGGAGAAAGAGGAGGGCAATGTTGCATGGTACATCGATCCTTCAAACTTTGACGGGGTATGTATATACCATTCTCCCCGGGGGGGGGGGGGGGGGGGGGGGGGAATGGTTGCGTTGTCTTTTGGCTTGGTTTGAAAGGTTGTAAAGTTTTCTTCCTCCCCAAACTTCAACCTATCCAACCGTGTTTCACCTTTTCTGCTTACCCTATACAATATACTCATATATAGGTAATGGTATTTACCTTTAATAGGATCGTATTGTGAGAGGAATACTAGTAGAATTTTTTGTCAAAATTTATACATTTCACTTGTGGGCAGTTGAATTGGTTCCTTCACTATTTTGTTTGGGTCTGGGTGCCCATATATTTCAATTGTTAAGTAGGGTTGATCATTAGGTTCGGTATCAGAATTTTTATATCTGATGCAACAACTCCCTTCAATCTCTGTTTGGTCTTACTCGATGAATATGGTTCGGGGGTTATGAGAGTGGTTGAAACCTGCATTCATCGACATAATTGAACCTTACTCTGGATTCTGCGATTTTGACATAAGACCTCAAATTTCCCATCCCTGTCTATCTTACCATGGAACATAAATTTCAATTTATTATTTATATATCCCTGTAGAGGTATATTACGCATGAGTTATTTCACTATCAATTTCTAGAATAGATTTGTACACGTAATTTGAGAATGTGAACCATAGCTTCTCGCTCTTGGTGGCTACAAAGGTTACTCACCATTGTGTTGGATTCAAATGTTTCCCATGTGCCTAGCATCATCGGTCTCAAAGGCACGGTCACGGGATGTATAAATACTAGATCCTCGCTCTTGCTGTTTTTCAATTTCCTTGTCTTGTGTTATTCAATAAACCTTCCCGACCATGGGAAAACAATGTCCAAGATTAGCGAAGGCTTCAAAGTAAACATAAACCAGTTAGAGAGCCGGCCCCCTAGAAAACAGGTACGTAAACCATTCGAGAACATTTGGAGAATCTAGTGAAAATTATGTGGTAATTCTCACGATTCGTCAAACAATTCATGGATGGGAAAGAGATCAGCAGGATACTGAAGATATGGAGGCAAGAGGCATAAATCTTCGATTTCATAACATATCTAGGAAATACCGACGGCACTTTGACTCTGTTCAATAGGGCTATTCACACATATTGAATAGTCAAATGCCTCATAGCGAAAACTATCCCGAATGTGCCACTGCCACTGTAACAAAAGTAGACCCGGCGAAAAAGACCCTCGTCATCGGGACCCTGGCAGGGAAATTCGAGGACCGAGATGCCTTGTCGAATCACACAATATCGAGCCATTTGATCGACTTAAATGGATGATAGAGTTAGCCGAATGAAGATGCCTTGGTGACTTAGGCAAGCTAAAATTCTGGTTCAATATTAAGGCCATGACTTAGTTTCCTCCTCAGATGGATAGGGTTTTATGTTTTAAGAATTTTGATGCACTTTGTAGATAGATATGAACTCTTCTTATGTTATATGAATGTACAAGCTGAGTAGTGAGAGACAGGATAGCACCTGGAAGCCTGGTAGACGGATGAAACAATTCCGATTTTGGAATGCTTTCAACACTACGGTAAAACGGAGACCTAGTTTCCTCACGACCGGAGTTGGGCTATGGTTGACTTTTATATTTTGCCATTTGTCTTTTAAATATAAATAGAAAATGGCATGGTCTCTTAATTACAAAAAAAAAGATAACTGTGGGAGGGTGGTCAATGTGAAGAGAACCTTCTGGGAATAAATAGCGAAAAATGGTTATTCAATCTAAAATATTTCTACCTATTGAATTTATTTAACAAAAAATCAATTCATCCTTTGTTTCATGATTTATATTTCTTCTTGTAAGAGACTGTTACTTTTAAAAGGTTATGACCTTCATAATCTTTTGGTAGGTAATGAACATGTAGCAGCAAGGCCCGAAGGACTAATGACGCATGAATTTCATCGTTTTTATGTGAAAATAAGGTGAATTGAAACTAGTTTTCAGGTGTGATCAATAGGTTGTGTTACGAAATCCATTGAAATGTTGGTTCAAATATCTTGATCGTGCTCAATTGGGAGGAAGCGATAATTAAACGTTATCGATTTATTTGAAGGTTGATTCGATAGGATGAAATGGCCACAAGCCTGGGATGTCCAATGCCATTGAATTTCTTTCATGTGATCAGGACCCAACAATTGTAGTGTTGTCTATGGTTCCCTCAAGCCCCTATAGAGACATTACATCCGACAGAGATTTTACATATTCCATCAGGCATCATCTTGAAAAAGGGAAATGGGGCTCTAATTATCCACAAAGGTGTCGGGTTCGAATCCAGCAAACCAAACTCTCGCGAGATAGGTTGTATGGGGAAGATCAATTTCAAACATACATGGGACAATGTGACCAATCACATGGACGACGAGAAGCCCAGGCTGATCGAATATAATGTTGAGGCTAAGGAAATTTAATATGACATTGTCTATATACACTCACAGTTCGTACCATCAATTAAACAACAGGAGCAGGCAATAAGTAACATTGACATACATTTATTCAACAATAACTAAATATTTGAACTATGAAGTGGAATACCTTACAATGAATACATGGAGATAATATTCTAGTTCTGCCTACAATCACAAAGACACAAGAGAGACTGTATCGTATTTCATAGCAAGAACACGTTAATAGCAAGGTGGAAGAGACATTAGTAAGGTTTAGTGAGTTAGTTAGCTAGTTATTTATCCTAGCATGAAGGAATAAGGCATTGGATCTAATACCATAAAACATTTCAAACATCTAACATTTGGCCCAATGGCCCAAACAGAGACACAGTGGCAGCTAGGGAAGTTGTTTTCAAGGAAGAACGCATTACAACATAAATCTGATTATGTAACCATATTTAATTTTAGTTAAGAAGCACATAAAAATTAATTCTAAAAATACACTTACAATATAACAAAATTCTTAACCATGTATATTCACCCTCATTTTACCATTGATACTGTTAACTTGAAAATAAGTTCTTTTGCAATACCATGGCTTATTAATACCACATGGCCAAAAACCATAACTTATTTAAAAAACTATATATATTTTAAATATTTTATTTTATTTTTAACTTATATCTTCTAAACTAAATAAAAAAAAACATGTAAAGAGGATGTTGAATGCCATAAATATTTTGACAACGTTGAAATAAAATTAGATTAAAATTAAATTAAAAAATAAAATATAATATAATTATAATTATTAATACAACATTTTGACTCCTTCAAATTTTCACTACACTAAATTCCAATGGTAAATTAAAGAATTTGGGAAAAAGAAGGCCCGGTTCTGGAATAATAATAAAAAAAGAGGTAACATATCGGAGAAGTATAGTCATGGGACTGTTGGTTTCCTGTGTGAGAGGGAACCTAATCATGAGAAAAGAATGCTAGAGGCACCATCCAAGTAGTGCAATTGATGAGACTAGACCTGTATACAATTGATGAGAGTTCCTTTAGCTTACTGAGATTTCAGTTGTATCTAGATATGGCCATGCGCTTATATGGCGCGCATCAAGTAGCTATGCGGGTGGATGCCGAGAAGAAAACAGATGGGCTTTCAGCAGATCATGATGATGGGGCTAAGGAGGAAGGGGAAAAAATCCTCATAGACAATATATGAAACAGCTTCTGCAGCCAATAGCGTAGTTTCCTCGAAGCTTGGATATGGGAAACAAGAAGATCTTCTCGTGGAAGAGAAACCGGATGGGAAAACGATGGAAACTTATGAATATGACCACGACATAGGTGAAGGAAAAAATTATACCCAAAATATTTTCGAGACAACCACCACTGCAAAGAATGCCATTTCCTCAAATATTGGATATGGAGGAACAGAAACTATTGCGCAACATCGTGAGCAGCAGATTTATAAGGTTAGCAAGGGTGATTCTAATACTTAGCCAGTGACTTATAGTAATTAATAATTGTATTTAAGTTGATGGATTGCAATTTTTATTTTGGAGATGGACGAAAAGAAACGGTAGTGCAACATCATGAGCAACAAATTGATAAGGTTAGTAAGGGTGAATTTAATACTTAGCCAGTGACTTATAGTACTTAATAATTTTATTTAAGTTCATGGAGTGCAACTTTTATTTTTAAGATTTTGTTGATGTGTTCATTTACATTTCAAATAAGGAGTCCAGATCTGGATAAAATGATGAAATAATCCTGGCACTAATAATGTTCGAACCATAGAAAACAAAGGCTGAAAGAGATGGCAGTTCCTACCGATTCGACATGAAACTCTTGGAAACGTCACCAACTAACATATCAACATATTTTTTCAATTTCAGAACTTTCCATAAATTATATATTCCATGAATTTCTTGTCAAAACCATATTTATTCTCTTTTCATGAGTTCCATTTGTTCCTAAACAACAGTTGGCAATGGACAACATTCGGCAATGAAAAGACAAGAACGTGGCAACGCAAAGTCAAGAAAACAAAATTTGTCAAACAATTTTTCTACAATTGTATGGCAGGCAGATAACCATTTTATATTGGCACAACTAAAAAAGGCTTACCAGAGTTTTTGTGCTCTATTAAAATTAATTTTAACAGAATTAAGTTTTAAAAAATTAAGTTTACCACAGTTTTTGTACTCTGTCTATTCTGTCAAAACTCTTCTCTGCCTATTCTTTCCTACACTCTGCAACATCTGAAAATATACAGAAGAATATTAGATTAGCTTGGACCACTATAGATCTTGCACCATGCTATACTCATGAGTTAAAGGCTTTATATTCTGGAAAAGGGAATGGAATGGACAAAGTAGAGAAGGCTCTGGAAAAGAGAATGGACAGAGAAGAGAAGGCTCTTCTATATGGTACCCTAGTTGCTGGTTTAGCAGGATATTTGCATTGTTACAATTTCTGTGAGCTTCTAGTAAGCACAACCACAGTGAAATGTCATACAGATGCTGGATTTGATGTAAAATATATAGCTGGGATACGTTAGATACAACGCAGTCGGATCCAACACAATGCTTCGAAAGTATGTATTTACATATATCCAAATGCCCATATTCATCTTGATCCAACATAGGCAGATTAACCATATTGACAAAATTACGTTATCTCTGCATATAAATGAATACAGGAAAGCAGAAATCCCTCGCTTCTAGACTGGAAAATTCTACCATTCCAGGTTTTAAGTCTGGAGAGTAAGCACTTTACGAATAATAGCACTCAAAGGGAGACAAGGAAAGTTAGCTTTTTTGACGCTCTTAACTCGAAAGTGGGAAATGGCATTGACCAGAACTGGAATTTCACAGTACCATATTTTCAACAATGGCATCTCTCTTTGTAGGGATGGCGCTTTGAGTTGGTCACGAAGTTAGTTACTCGTAAAAATTCCACCATTTTCACAAATTCAAAGTAATTTCAAAACACCTCAAATATCATTCTCGCATTTCTTTTAATTCAAAATAGATTTCAACAACCTTAAATATCATTCTCTAAATATGAGAATTAAGGATTTTGAAACCTAAAAATGTGTCTGTAATGTGCTTCTCAAGAATTATGGGATTTTCTAGAAAAAAGTAGAAAATCACAATATTCTAAGAAATTTGGTCATTATAAATGCAATTTATAGAAAAAATAAAACAAGAAGTTTCATTTTACAAATAAAATGTAGGTGGAGAACTTCATAATAATGTGTTTAGTGTAGTATGGTTTTTAGGTCGTGGATATAGTAACAAAATGCCTAGAATTAAAGACAGCTCTAAGATAAATTACTCTACAAAACTTGATGTATTATTGGGATATAGAAAGATAATTGAGTTTTAAGTTGAAGTAAAAAAATCTTGTAACAATAAGACAAGTTGAAGTGAGATGCATTAGTGATGTCTTTTATGTATGTGTATTCACATTATTGATGCCTTTTATGTTTATGTTTTAGCACATAATTTGTTGAGTGTGACATAACTTATTAAAAAGTGATATTTGTTTTAGATATAATAAATGCATTTAATATCATCAAGAAAATCATAATCAAATTGTGACATAGACATGGATTTTTGGATATTTTTAAATTATTTTTGGACTTAAGTGCCATGAAAGATGTCATCGAAACTATTTCATGATGTAATTAAGTTTTATTCTATTTTATTAATAATAAAATGAGTTGTTTTGAAATATTAACAAAAAACACTTGTGTATAGAGACTTATTGCTTATATATATATAAAGCTAATGGTTAGGTCCACATGGTCTTCTTTCCAAAAAAAAATTCCAAAAATAAAAACAAGAAAACTTTGTTAAATTAATAAATTTAATGGTAGAGAAATATTATGCTACAAACATAGTTGGAGAGAAATGTTATGTTTTGTGAAAAGAAAAATAAAACATAAAGGTATACTTCTCTTAAATTAAAAAATATATAATTCCTCTATAACTAAAGGGTGTAACCCGTAAAGGATGTAAGCCAACATGTTGCAAATAATCTATAAGAATACCCCTTAGGAATCTAATAAGGTTGTGAATTTTTGGAGGCAACAAAGTGAGGACTAAAATGGAATTATTTGAGAGAATGTTAATTTTTTCATTCTTATACATGGAAATGTCACAATAATTATTAATGGTGTCTTTGTGATTAAATTTAATTTTACCTGTGTTCATGTCTATAAGTCTATTACTTAAAAAAAACTTCTATATCTCTCATGTTTTGAGAGGAAAAAATTGTGAATAAAAGCGTCCATTAATTCTACATTATTATTCTTATCAATATAAAAATTGGGACATAGCAACAATATTATAGCAATACTTCAACATAATAAATTTTTTAAAATTTCTCAAATGAAAGACAACATTATTACTACATCAAATCTACAATGAAAGACAACATTGTTACTGAACGTGATGGCTTCTCCTGTCTTTATTAAAATTGACAAAAATCACTACAGATATCTTTCTTAGCAACCATTGGATCTCTTAAATAATATTAAGGTGTTTCTTTTGCAACATCTGGTGCAATTGCTAGTTATTTTGTATTTTGTGATTTTATTTGTTTATTATTAAATTGATAAATGTAGTTAGTTAGTAGGAATTTAGCTTTACATAAATAATTTTAATAGTAATAATATAAAAAGAGTTGATATTCAAGAGATGAGTGAGGTTTAATTCATGCTAGGTAATAGGTTTAAAAGATAGAAGTCACTTTATGATAATTAAAATATCTCAAAATACTTTGTTGATAAAATTACATTAGGTTTATCAAATAAATGGGTTATAAAAATAATTTAATTGAAATTATATATAAAATATTTTGACTTTGGAATAAGTTGTGGTATTTTGGGCATGTAGTAATTATAATCCATGGAAATAGCTTATGGTATTATAACAATATCTATTTATAGTTTAAAAATCTCTGTGATAAAGTGAGGATGAATCTTCATAATTATGAATATGGTTGCATATGTTTTTAAATTTATATATATGTTTAACTCATATAATTTTTTTTATAATAGTAATATTAATAAAGTTATTTAATTAAGTGTTATGATTTTTTTTTAAATTTTGGCAAAGTGAGATGTATCATTTTCATTCTTATTGGTCTATATCAAGTATTTAATTTATATGTTCGGGTTAGTTTAAAATTCATATTTGAATCTTTAAAAAGTTTTGGCCCTCTTGAAAACCATGGGGCACTTAAATTGTGCATATTGCACAAATCAAATTTGTGATTTAGAGCCAAAACATAGAAAAGTTAGACTAGGACTGAAAAAATGTCATGACTCATTATGAAAGATAAAATACCACTTTTTAATTTATAGTTTTAATAGAATTTTAGTTTTTTTTTTAATGATATATATATTTTGAAATTTACTCCTTTTTTGTATTTAACCCAAGAGGGATTTGAACCTTGAATCTCATAGCCTCCATAATACTTCATAACATGAAAATTCTCAATTGAGGTGCTCCTTGGGGAAAAAAATTCTAATTTAGATTATTCAATATAGATACATTTTTATTTTAAGTCTACCAAGTGTTAGGAGTTATGAAATCTCTTAAAATGAATACTTATTTTTAAGTACAAAATTTGATTTTTGTTTTCTGCAAATCAAGCCATTTAATTGTTGTGAACCTTTGCTAAATCTAAAATTAAGATGGATCTATACTCACTCTTAATAATATTATTTATAATTATATAATTTTCACATATTCATATACATAATATTTTTAATTTTAATTTTAGTAAAACTATGATAACTATTCTCTTTGAAAAAAGAAATAACACCTCAATCATTATTTTTAATCCCTTTTTCATTCTCTTAAATTGTTAGGATGAGGATGCCATGTTAATTATGGTGTTTCCTTACTTGTCCTACACTACTAGATTAATTTTGTGTCTTAACTTTTATAGTCACACTAAGATTATGTGAAGCAAGAAAAGAGGGGAAACAAAAATGACAAGGAGAATATGTCCAAAAACTAAAGCATGTACTACTTTCCTATGTACATATTTTAAAGTTCTTCATAATAATATATTAACACATATTAATGAACTATTATACAAATTTTTCTATTTCTTTTATTCCCGATTTAATTAAAGGAAACTTATTCAAAACCAATAATAAATATTAATTTAATTCTAAATGATAAACTTCTTCCTTGCAACAACTTGTTAAATGACATACTTACCATAAATTGAATCCTTGGCAGAGGAATGGCACAAGTGAACTCAAGGGTTTTCACAAGTGCATAGGATGTCTCTGTACATGTGGGGAAAATGTATATTAGGGCTAGAAAAATTAGAGAAAAGGCCAATATTGGAGGTCTAAAATCATGAGGAAACTTATTCGTTTTCAGTTCTTCGTTCTATCATACCCTCATCTATCAATTCGATGGGTTTTGTCCCAAATCATATGCTTTACATAAGTGGAGCTACAACTTGTCATCAAAAAATGTGAGATATACATATGTTGTAAAGTTTTTTTAATTGTACAATTTGCATGAAAGGAAGATCTGGAAAAAGAAATTCAACAAGTCCCTTGGTTTTGGGGACGTGTTTTGGTTCCCTGAATTTGACCCTATAATGACAGTGGCATCAACAATGCGAGTGTGCATGAGAATACCAAACATCCCATAGCCATTTTGGCATCATCAAATTCTCGAAGAGATAGGGAATAAGTTGGGGACTTATGAAAGACAGATAATGATTGGACAACAATGTTTTTTTATCATTGCTCGGATTTGTATAGAGATAAATTTGAGCAAAGGATTACAAGACAACATATGGATGAAAAACAGAAAATATTAATTGAACCAAAGTTTGGATTATGAAAAAAAATCACTTATATGGTGTACTTTTATTTCAAACATGTCACCTACAATACTCACGTCCACCGGCCAAAAAAAATCCCAAAGAAGAAAAATGGGGATGTTTGAAAAAATAAAGGTTTTTAGCACACTGACTTTGCAGAATGAGAGTAGGAAGCTAAAGAAGATATCCCTTCTCAAAATACTAAGGATAATAAGATCATGGAAAGCAATTACACGTCACGAAAAAATTGATCATGATGGGGAGAGGACTCAAGAAGGAATTACTTCAAAAAATATGGCAAGACAAGAAAACGGGGCCCCTGGAACAAATAGAGCTCATAAATCAGGAAAATAAAATTTAAACAAATAATCACATAAAAAAATGATTCTAAAAGTACACTTACAATATAAAAAAATTCTTAATCATGTATATGCACCCTTATTTTACCATTGATATTATTAACCTGCAATTATGTTTTTTTGCAATACCAGGGCTTATTGATACCACATGGCCAAAAACCATAATTCATTTCAACAAATATATATATTTTAAATATATATATTTTTAAATTTTATCTTATATTACACTTTAATAAATAATATATAAATATTTATTTGGATTTAAATAGGAGAAAAAGAAATAAAATGAGAAAAAACTCTAGAAAAGTTTTGAACTTAACTTGGATAAAAATGAAAATTGACATAGATTTGGGTTATGATTGGTTTCATCGAACTTAATCTAACAACATACTGGGAAAAATATAAAAATCCAAAACTAGGTGTAGTAATCAATTAAAATTTTCATTTTGTGTGTAGAAGTTAGTAATTCTAATTGTTACGCACCAAATTCATAATGTCCTTATATTTCAATTTACCCATGTACTCAATGTTTCCAAAAGCTACTTCATCTCACCCTCCTCTACAAATTTTTTGTAGATGGGAATGCCATTGATATTTTCAAGGGTAATGATGGGGAAAATGGTTGATTTATTTTATTTTCCATATATTCACTCATTTCTATATGAAGGGTTGCATTTTTAATTTGGAAGCACTGAGTCTTGTGAAGGTTTTGTGGTTAATGTGTAGCTTTACCTTTTGAGGATATTTAGAAGACTACCTGAAAAGCTACATATGAACCACAAAACCCTTACACCACCTAGTGCTTCCAAATGAAAAATGCAACCCTTCATATAGAGTTTATGGGAAATATGGAAAATCAAATATATCTTCACAACTTTCCCTACAATGCTAATGAAAATATGGATGTCATTATCATCTATAGAAAATTCTAAAAGGAGGGTGAGATGAAGTAAGTTCTACAAAATTTGAGTACTTTTGTAAATTCAAATATAACAACAGACCAAAATTTCTAGGGTACAACATGGAAAAAGGTTTATGTTGTACTCTTGTATTTTCAATCTCATCATCAAAACATACAAACTTTCATATTTAAGGAAATAATGAGGATATTTGATATGAGTGGCCTATTCTCATTGGAAATTATTGGAGAAGATTACATCGGATCTATTGGAAATCTTGTACTCTTGGAATCTTCGAGTGGTAACTACAAAAAATACATAGGAAGAAAGGGCAAACAAAAAATCTGCATGATTATTAAAAGCGATGATTTTTTTTTTCTATTTTCTAGTTGTTTTTGTCTCCTAACATTTTGGTCTTGGCTTTTTTTTGGAAGGGTTTATACCTATGAAAAATGTAATTTTGTTTCTTTATAATAAAATTATGATTCTCTTTGGGGAAACAAATAGCACCTCAATCATTATTATTAATCCCCTATGTATTCCCTTAAATTCTCTTAAATTTTACCATGGATACCATGATAATTATGGTGCTTCCTTACCTATCCTACACTATTAGATTAATTTTGTCTCTTAACTAGTCACACTAAGATTCTATGAAGCAAGAAAATGAGGATAAACAATCAGAGGGAGCCTATGTCCAACAACTAAAACAAGTACTACATGGTTATGTCTATATTTTAAAGTTATTCTTTCTACTAACCAATTTTGTTTTTCTTAAATACCTCTATTATTTTTTATTATTTTCTTCTATTTTATAATTAAATTCTCACTTTATTTATAAAGCCTTTTCATTTGAAATACAAACTGCAAATTCTCGATTCGAATACAAAATTGCAATAGTTCATAGTTCACCGATAAGTCTCGATTAAATTATTGACAGTAGTCTCATTCCAATTGAAAAGGATCACTTCCAAAAGGTTTCAGTTTACTCAGAGAGTAAAGTCGTTGTAAGTGAATTCTTGGTTTACTGGGATAGTCAAGTAGTGCTATGAGAAGTATACTGTGATTGATGCTTGTCTTCAGGTGAACTACTTTAATTTTCTATTTTAATTTATATATTTTACATCAAGCGTACGTTACAAATAGTTTTCTCGCCACCATTCACATGAAGTGAATGTTAACGTTCTCGATGTTTCTATTTGAAGTAAATTGTTTCAATTAAATACATTTCTTGCCACCATTGACATGAAGTGAAAGATAAGTTTTTTGTATGTTTCTCTTGAAGTAAATTGTTCCAATTGAATTGATATTTTTCTCTGATATTTCTTCATAGAGAGAACTATGAACTATTTCAAATTTGTGTGTTAGGACAAAGGAGTGAAGAATTGTGAATAATTTCAACTTGTGTTTTATGACAAAGGAGTGAAGAATTGTGAATAATCTCAATTTTGGAGCATTGGTATAAACTTAAGCTTTCAATTTTGTGTTTATTTCAATTTTGTGTTTTAAGACAAATTTATATAAAATTAAGCTAGAAATTGAACAAAAAAACAAACACTTCTTTGTAGTAAACTTGTACACGAAGATAAGGTTGAATTTGACATAAACACTCCTCTATAACATATTTATATGACAAAGGGATAAGTTTGAATACAAGTAAACTTGTATGGAGAGAAATTATGGTCAAATTTAACCTATATTGACATATATTGACATTTCCAATGTACCAATGGATGAACCTTGTTTTGCCTCTATTCATCTCCAATAGAATTTTAACTTAACACATATATTAATTTCATCTTCATTAACATTTTACCTTAACACATCTATCCATTTCATCTCCATTAATGTTTGATCTTGACATAATAGACTTCAAGCCTAAACAATAACCTTCTTGATATTAGTGTAATTTTCTTCCCTGCTTTTCATGGATTCAATATTGTGTCAAACAAAAATTAACATTCTAGAAGTTGAATATTTCATCTTCAATTGTGAATGTTTCATATTTTTATGAATTCAATTTTAATCAATATATTACTAAGAATATTGATAAATTATTAATGAATTGAAACATACCTTCAGTTTCAGTTTGCAGTGAGATCACATTGAAATTGAAATTTTCACTAAATTAAAACACAACAAACATTGTTCTTTTGAGCTTTGAAAATTTCTCAAAAAAGACACCGCAGTTGATGTATCTAAGAGGCGCATCTACAAACAATATGACCCCGATGTCAGGTATGTCACGTCCTCATACAAAATGTCAGCTTAAGTTTTAAATTAAAAAAAAATAAAAAATAAAAATCGCATTGTACTAGAACATATATCAATTTCTAATACAATTATGTATTATTTATATAATTTGAATGGATATTAAATTATATACGTGAATTTGAATGGATCATAAATTTACCTTTAACAAAAAAAATTACCACATTGAATTTCCAAATTAAGTAAAATTTTAAACATATTTACTCTTTAATAAAGTCAATACCATTTCCTAAATCAAAGGAAAAGAATTAATTCAACACAAACAATCAAAATCCAAAATCTTTTAATATTTCTTTTAATTAAATATTTGTAAAATGAATTTATACTTACTCCAGAGCTATGGTAAATAAATAAAAAAATATATAAACTAGATGTATGGTAAATAAATAAAAATTATTTTTATATTTATTCCATAAACCTTTTTATATTTGAAAAAACTTTAAAAATAGGTTTTATATAGATGAAGCCTATGGGACGAATACCATGGGACAAATTAATATCGATACCATGGGCCAAATACCATGGGTAAATAAATAAATATAAAAGAGGTATAAAAAAGTATGATAAATAAATAAATAAATATAAAATATATATAAAGAGGTATGGTAAATAAATAAATATAAAATATGCATAAAGAGGTAAGGTAAATAAATAACAATATATCAAATAAGATTATAAATAAAAATGTAATTATATAACAAGCCTATGGGCCAAATACCATAGTAAAGAAAAGGGGTATGGTAAATAAATAAAAATATAAATAAACTAGAGGTATGTTAAGTAAATAAAACCTCTTTTCATATTTACTCCATAATCTGCTTTATATTTACAAATATTTATGCTCATTAGTTTACATAACTAAGAAGAAAGAGAGAGAGAGATTTATAAGGGAGAGATGGAGAGAGAGTGTGTATGTTTAGGGGTGAGATAAAGAGACAAATTAAGATGTATGGAAAGAAGGGGGAGAGAAGAAGTGAGAAGGAAAGAGGGAGGGATATAGTAATGTAGTTGGAGAGAGAGAGGGGTGGAAAGAGAGAGAGAAAGAAAGGGATGGGGGAAGAGAGAGGATTAGAGAGAGAGAGAGAGAGAGAGAGAGAGATGGGGGAAGAGAGAGGATTGGAGGGAAAATAGAGAGAGAGAGAGGTGGGAGAGAAAGGGAGAGAGAGGAAGGATGAGAGAGAGGAGGAGGAGAGTGATGGGGGAAGAGAGAGTATTGGAGAGAGAGAGAGAGAGAGAGAGAGAGAGATCAGGGAAGAGAAAGGGATTTAGGGGAGAGAGAGAGAGGAAGGACGAGAGAGAGGACTTGAGAGAAAGGAGGAGAGAGGGATCGATAAGAGAGATGGAGTTGGAGGGGGAGAGATGTAGGAAATAAGAAATATAGAGAGTGAGAAGTGGAGAGAGAGAAGGAGTGACAAGGGAGAGCCAGAGAGAGAGCGTGTATGTTTGGGGTTGAGATAAAGAGACAAATAAGGAGATTTGGAGATAAGGGGGGAGAAGGAGATATAGGGAGAGAGGGAGGGATATATTAACATAGTTGGTGGGTGAAGAGAGAGAGAGAGAGGGAGAGAGAGATGGGAGAGAAAGGGAAAGAGAGGAAGGAAGAGAGAGGATGTGAGAGAGTGGAGAGAGGAAGGGAAAGAGAGATGGACTTGGAGGGGGAGGAGGAGAGAGGTAAGAAGAAAGAAATAGAGAGAGAAAGGTGGAGAGAGAGAGAGAGAGAGAGAGAGAGAGAGAGAGAGAGAAAGTGATAAGGAAGATGGAGAGAGAGGGAGAGAGGGGGAAGATAGAGATATAGATGGAAGGTGAAAAGAGGGAAGAAGAGAGAGATGGGAAGAGGAGGGGATTGACAAAGAGATTGATATATGTGTGTGTTTAGGAGGGTGAGATAGAGAGACAAAAAATAAGAGATGGAGGGGGATATAGATATGGATGGAGGGTGGAGAGAGGGAAGAATATTTCTCACATTAGATGGATTGATATAAGTGGAGATGGTGATTTATAATCCTATTTGATTATTTGCACTATATGCATCGATTTTAGTGTAGATATTTATTTCTAATGATATTTGATTACTTGTACTAGATGCATTGATTTCAGTGTAGGTGGTGATTTCTAATACAATTTGATTGCTTGCACTGAATGTGTTGATTTCAATTTAGATGTCGATTTATAATTATATTTGATTACTTGCACTAGATGAATTGATTTCAATGTAGATGATTTGTAATCCTATTTGATTGTTTGCACTAAATGCATTGATTTCAGTGTAGATGGCGATTTATAATCCTATTTGATTTCTTTGAGTAAATGCATTGATTTCAGTGTAGATGTTGGTTTCTAATCTTATTTGATTGATTGCATTAGGTGCATTGATTTCAATGTAGAAGTTATTTTCTAATCTTATTTCATTGCTTGCATTAAATGCATTGATTTCAATGTATATGTTAATTTATGATTTGATGTAATTGGATATATGACGGTACATTAATATTAAAGTGATTGGATTAACAATATGCATTGATTTTAGTGTAAGCACAAATTTTTTTTAACAATGTAGATTGATTTTTGTGTTATAGTAATTTAAGCTATTAATATTGGAGAGCAAGAGAGACAAGGTATCATGTTTACTACAACAGATCGAGCTAAAGATTTAAATGGTTTACGATTTAAATTTTCTTTTTCATATAATCGATATGAAAAGATAACAAAACTAACAAGGGAGGAAATAAGAATAGCAGAAGAAAATAGTTTGAGATTGATTGTAACATGAGTATGTTCTTATTATTCACATTTTCTATCTTTCAACACTATTATTGTCACTTTGCATTTAAAAAAAATATTTCATCATTATAGTTATTAACAATAATTATCATCTCAACGAACCGAGGTAACTAAGAAAATTTAAAATTAAAATGACCAAGTCAATCTCAGAAATATTTAGCATATTTAAAATGATTATATTAATATTTGATATATTTACATATTACTGATAAAATTAATCATACCTTTGATAGATTTTCCTTGGCATCACACGACTGAAACCAGCCTAGATCCATCTTACATCTCAAAAATATACAAAAATTTTAATAATCTGAAAAATGTGACGTTGATGCCTCCGATTGGAACCAGCCTAGATCCATCTAACTCTGGATCTATCATGCGCCGAGAGGGATCAAATCTCTCGAGGTGCAAACCTTTCCTCAAGTTTTGCACTCAAAAATAGGTTTTCACCTCGAGAGATTTGATCCCTCTCGGCGCATGATAGATCCGCAGTTAGATGGATCTAGGCTGTAGAATAAATTAGTACAAATCAGACATAGAAAAAACACAGTTCTTAGATAAAAAATAAAAAAAAGACCTTCATAAATCTAAAAAAATGTTAAAATATCCACTAAAAATTTTGAAAATATTTTCCCATAGATAAGTCCACTCATCAAATAAATTGATTCAATATATAAAATAATGCACACAAAGAGATCCCCTTGCCTTCAAATCACAAGCCATTATGAAAAGTGATTCAATTTAGTTTGTTCTCCACCTGCGTCAACACCAGTCCAAACTGTTCCAAATAATTTATCGATTCATCTATTTTGAATTCCATCATAAAATAGGAAATGCAATCCCTAACCTCGATATTTTAGTTTTCCTCCATATGCAACAAAAAATTATGTCAAAAACGATAATTTCAACCACAATGAAAAAAATGAAACATTCAGAATATCAAGAATCAAGATGCACATTTTTCAACACCATTTGTCTTGCAACTTTTTTCAAATTCTGATGTTGATGGCCCTCCATTAAGTTTTTTTATTTAGTACTAGTGTTCTCACTTTGAGGGCGGATTTGGATTTCTGACTATAATCTCTTACAAATATTGACAATTTCAGGAACTTTGAGCCTCACCCTCATGTTCTCTGCGAATATCCTTTTCAAACCTGGATGAATGGCAACGGTCTTATGAGTATGAATCATGGAAATCAAGAAAATGTTTTGTCCCTCACTATGGAATATAACATGGGAGGGTGAGCCATCATGAAGAGGAACCATCTGTAGAGATATTAAATGAAAAAAAAAGGCCATTTAATACTAAAATATTCTACCTAAACAAAGTTGGTTGCATCAAAGATTCCACAACTATTTTCTTGTAGGAACAACAGATTCCTAAAAAGCATGACTAACATGGCAGAAATATTCTGTAGGTATCGAACATGTAGCAGAAAGTCCCAAAGGACTAATGACTCATTAATTTCGTCGGTTATTATGTACAAATAAGATGAATTGAAATAAGTTTTTAGGTGTGATGGATAGGTTGTGTTACAAAATCCATTGAAATGTTGGTTCAAATATCTTTATCATGCTCAATTGGGAGGAAGCGATATGTAAAAGTTATGGATTTACTTTAAGGTTGATTCGATAGGACGAAATGGCCACAAGCTTAGGAAGTCCAATGCTAATGAAGTCCAATGCTAATGAACTCGTTCAACATGACCAGGATGCGGCGATTACAATGATGTTTGCGGTTCCCTCAAGCACCGATAGAGACGTTACATTCGACAGAGACTTTACATATTCCAGTAGGCATTGTCTTGCAAAAGGTAAATGGGGCTCTAATAATGTAGAAAGGTGTCGGGTTCGAATCCAGCAAACCAAACTATCGCAAGATAGGTTCTATTGGGAAGATCGAGTTGAAACATACATGGAAAAATGCAACCAAGCACATGGACGATGAGAAGCTGAGGCTAACGATGTTTGTTGTTGAGGATAAGGAAATTTAATGTGACATTATCCATATACACTCACATTTCGTACCGTTAATTAAACAACAGGAGGAGGAAATAAGTAACATTGACATACATTTATTCAACAATAACTGAATATTTTAATTATGAAGTGGAAGACTTTATAATGAACACTCAGAGATAAGATTCTAGTTCCGCCTGCAATCACAGAGACACAAGAGAGTATGTATCATATTTCATGTCAAGAACATCAAGAACATGTTAATAGCAAGGTGGAAGAGACATTAGTAACGTTTAATGAGTTAGTTATTTTTTTTTTCCTAGCATAAATGAAGAAGGCATTGGATCCAAGAGCATAAAAAATTTCGAACGTCTAACATTTGATCCAATGGCTCAAAAAGTTTGATCCAATGGTCCAACTAGAGACACAGTGGCAGCTAGGGAATTTGATTTCAAAGAAGAATTCCTTACGGCATAAATATGATTATGTAACCATATTTAATTTTAACTAATAAGCACATAAAAATTAATTCTAAAATTACACTTACAATATAACAAAATTCTTTACCATGTATATTCACCCTCATTTACCATTGATATTATTAACTTGCAAATAAGCTTTTCTGCAATACCATGGCTTATTAATACCACATGGCCAAAAACCTTAACTCATTTCTAAATATATATATATATATTTTAAATATTTTATTTTATTTTTTTCTTATTTCTTCTAAACTAAATCAAAGAAAACATGGACATGGCGATGTTGAATGCCATAAATATATTTACTACGTTGAAATAAAATAAAATTAAATTAAAATTAAAAAATAAAAGAAAATTATAATTATAATTATTAATACAACATTTTGACTCCAAAATTGCACAACACTAAAAATAAGAATAAAATAAAATAAAATACTAACCATTATGGAAGGGATGTTATAATGTAATATTTAACATTTTGACTAAGTTAAATTGCATATAACAAAGAAAAAAATAATAATATAATGTAATGTAAACATTTTAACTCGGTAAAAAAAAAAAATTAATAACCCTATAAAGATAAAATATAAATCACCAATGGTATTAACCAATGGTATTTATCCAAGGTATTAATGTGGAATATAGCCTATTTAAAGGGGGGAATTCAACCATCCTTCATCCATCTTAACTAGTGATCTACCAAGCACCTAGAAGGACCATAAATTTTGATATACAAACCTTCTTAGTGTTAATGGCCGTTCACATGAAGGTTGGTAGATCTAGAGTTAAGATGGATATAGGTTGGTTTAATCCTGGGAGGAAATGGGGTTCTCTGTAGAAGGTATGAAGGGTGAAGCAACAAGAGGTTGCTATGAGTAATCCACACCTAGTAAAATAACCAATGGAGCTCAAGAAATACCCAGAAGAATATAGACTATGCTATGAGTAATCCAAAGCTGGTAAAATAACCAGTGGAGATCAAGAAATACCGAAACTAATATAGACTGGATTTATTCCTGAGGTATAACTTCTGGTCTTGTTAGGTACCTAGTCTCTGATGGTCTTGCGGCATGAAAGAATTACAATTAGAAACCCATGCTAGGATAATTTTACAGAATAAAATGTATTAAGTTATGTAAGACTCAGTTCAAACAATAAATGTATATCCTAAGAATTTAGTTCTGCAATTATATTGATAAGGAAACAAGTACAAAAGGGTTTCCTATAAATGGAAAACAAATGCATAACTTGTGAATCATAACTATGGAGTAGTAATCCAGAATTCCAACATAAACAAAGAAAATCTTTTAACTTCTGCAATTAAAAGAAAATGAAACTTTTCCTTTATTATACATCTAAAAAGAGAAAATCAGTAGCCGAGATAACCTTATGAAGTAACCTGTGGGGTACCATTAACATTTCTTATATAAACATAGGGGGTCACACCCAAAGGGTTTACAGCTTGGAACCATGCAATGAGGGTTTGGGCCCCTGTTCCTAATGGTAGCATACCCATAAAGAAAATAATTCAGAGATGTAATACCCATGCAGGAGAAACTCTGACAAAATCCCCAGAACACCAAGAATACAAGATTGGAAACATATCTGCGAATATATATATATATCTATATATGCTAGAAATAAAACAATAATCACCATCATGTAAAGGACTATATAGAATTTAGTATAGAATAACCATGTTAAAAATATAGTACCGAAGACTAACGAAGTGCTGGGTATGGAAAATACAAAACTGTCAATCTGAGAATTTCAGGAATCACCTCAACACCAATATCCCTACCTACCACCATTGAAGCCAGTGGGGCATGTTTCATGATACAGTTTATAATTTTGGGGTGATACAATTGGATGCAAGAGATGAAATCATAAATGAGGATGGGTCGATTTGGAAGGAGAGAGCTTTGGGGGAGCGGGGAGGTTTCCTTCATTGGAGGTGGAAAAGAGAGTTGTAGAGGAGAAGGGGAGGAGGTTAACTCTTTAGGAAAAGTGGGTGAGGAGAATATGTTGAAAAACGTGAAAAATATGAGGGAGGGCATGTTGAAGAACAAGTGGCTCTAGAGGTGAAAAAGGTAAAGGTCTAAATGAAGTTGTAGATGTAGTAAAGGTAGGAAGATTTTCCATATAATTTGATTGTGGTATGAAGATAGGAGATTGCCTTGGTTTGGGTGTGAAATTGAAGATATCCTCATCCATCAATGTTCGTCATTTTAGAGGGAAGAACATAGACATATTGATGAATATTAGATTGCTAGAAAATATGATGGGGAACTCATCACTAGAGAGGAGAGAAAGGTGGATAGAATGCAAAGTAAGAATCAAGAATAAACTGAGTAGATTGTGTGGGAATCAACACTACTCTTCGTCCCTGAAGTGAAAGCTCTAGAGGGATCACACGTAGAGGAGAAGGTCTTATGCTTCCACTTCCGAGTTTTTGGCTTGGGTACGTCTAGCTCTCTTGGTGAGTGTAGACTTAACACCACCCTTGCTACTTTAATATTTTGGAGATGTTCACATTTAATTGTATGATTAAAGTGTGATGAAATCCGACAATAGCAGTGCATGATATTCTCTTGGTTAGAGAGGTATCTTTGTGGGAGGGAAGAGACTATGCGAATTTTTTTTGCAAGGTGCTTCATTTATTTGCACTGATTGAACTAGTGGCCAATTTTGTCGCATAGCTCGCATGTTATCCTAGGTGGAACCTGGGTCATGCTTGGTTGTTTTCCTTCCTAACTTGACCCATATGTCTAAATGGGTATGGAGCAGACTTCCTTGGGGCGTTCTGCCTTCCATCGTGGTTTTTAGGTTTTGGGTTGAGAAGATCCTGACTTTTCATCTCTAACATATGTATCATGTTGACTAGAGGGTGTAATCGTGGGATATAGGTACAATACTGCTCATGGTGATTTCCCCCAAAAATAGGAAAAACATCCTAGAAATGGGGTTCTCATCCAGCTTTTTTTATGGCCTGAATGGATACCAGCGGCATAGCGCTCCTAGGTCAAGGCGAGTTGTGACCATATGATTGTGAGTGTTACATAATGCACATGTTGCTCTACTCTGCGGAGGGTGGTCGGGGGTGACTAAGGTTTCCTCAACCCACCATTTTTCATTTAACAGGAAGAGGATAGATCTACTGGTCACATCCTCTTGATTTGTCATGATTTTCATGGATTCAGAGTCAGAGCCATCTTCTTGGGAGAGGCAAACTATGGCTAAATGCATACTAGCTAGTGTAGCAAGGAATCTAGGGAAATAGTGACATTGGCCTAATGGATGACTTCCACCACATATTTGACATGAATATTGTCTTGCTTGGTCAGTGTGATAAACTACATGGACCAGATACCATCGCTTAAACATTTCTAGGGTTGGGCATTCGGCGATGAAATGATCGCATTCGTGAGAGAGTGCACAACGTTAAATAGGGGGAGGGGAAATGACTGGGATTCTTTCAGGTGATTATCATTCCTCCTGCAGGTATAGAATGATGCAAGGTTCTTCTCCAATTGACTGTATGGAGGGATCCTCTTGATAGGATTGCTCTATGGTGTGTAAGGCATCCATGAATTGCGGAATTTATTGGCAATGATGGGTGTAGTGCCCATAATGGCCACATATAGGGCATGCGTGATTGGTACACAATGCATTGCCTTGATTTTTCATGGCTGGATCCCTTTTACGGGAACTTGTTTCCGCAATATTTACTGCAGAGATAAGGAGAGGTTTTAATTATTACATCTCTGGGAAAATATGGGTAGGGTGGCCTACTATGTCACATATGGCGCAAGGTTCTAAAAACTATTTTCTAGTGGGATTCTCTACCTTATTTCCTCTTTTATTATTGTTGTTGGTGGTAAAAATCGGCTTTGCAATGGGAATTTCCTTCGAAGGGAAGTTTGTGATCGTCTCTTGAATGGGTGGGGCATCCTCTTGACTGAGGGGGATTAACCTTGTAGAAGTGATGTGTGTGGCTCCTTTCATGTTAGGAGGGACCAGGTACCAAACTAGAATTTCAAATGATAAGTTTGGTAACACCACAGTGGCTAATACTAGTTGTGACAAAAAACCATCTGGGGGATAGAGGAAAGGGGTTTGGGAGGCATCGTAGGCTAGAAAATCTTCCGTAGCTGAGGAATCAATATTGTTTCTTCTTTTATCCATCTCTTGGCTGGCTTTGGTGTTTGATGTGGGCATCATGGACACTGGGGCCTCTATGACATCAGATGATGACTTTGGTATGATGTGGGGCTCTCCTTGGAATGGCCCAAGGATGGATGATGGTTTGAATCGGCCGGTGTCACACCCTTCACTTTCCCACACAATTTTTTTTTTTTTTTTCAGTATGCCATAAGAATAATTCCCATAGAATTGTTATACCATCACACTTAGATTTCTAGTTGTTTAATACACATTTCAATTCCACATACTTACTATACCCCAGTCAATATATACTAGCTTCCATCTCAATTGCAAGTTTAGTTACATCCCTGTACTACTCTTTTTATTTTAATTTTCACACTCCATTTTATTATTTTCAATACATTTAAATCAACCCTTAAGTTCGTTTTGTAAGGGTGTTATGTGAGTACTTCCGAGAGCCTAACATTTTCAGTAAGGGGTTTTTCTGTTCGGACTTTGCAGCCCTACCATATCGTTCTAACTGAACTCTATGGTGGCGCTTGACACTTATACTCTTATGCATCATTCACGAAATCAACTCGACGTGCTACCACCTCATTTCTAGTTTCGATGCCATTCAATTTGATTTGAGGATTTTGTACCTTGTCTTTATGGCTCGATTTCACACGTCGACACTTTGTAGTACTCTAGGGTTTTGTTATCAGTTCCGGTTTACTTTGCTCTTGTTCTATGCTACTGGCCAAATCTGCCAACGTGATATGGAGTACTTCGCCCTTGATTGCTCATATCAATTCCAATTGTATGGTACGCTGCATTAAAATTGAACATTAAGACTTAACCTTTTTGGATTCTTGTGGAATTACGAGACTTACTACCTTTCAGTGCTCGGAATTGGGCATCTCCAGCCACGTGTATGGTGGTGATTGTCTGGGATTAGGGTTTCAAAGGTGTATAAAATTTTTGCGTTCAACATATGACTTCATTTTCGCCTATCGTATTGAGGGTTTTCCACAGAGTTGTTCCAGAGTTCGTTTTATCATTTTGTTCCCCTACTACGCCAGAGGAATCGTTCATATGTCTCGCTCCTCACACCTCCTGGAGCTATGTGAGAACTATGAAGTCGCACTCTTCAACCCAGGTAACTACTTTTAATGGATATCGTTCATCCAGTTCGACCTTCCAATCCTCCTCTCTCTGCGTTTTAATTATATCAGTATGTATATAAGTTCAAAGTTGGATTTTAACGATTAGGATAGATTAAAACTTAGTCAACCATTTTTTTTTTATACAGCTCTCCTTTGCTTTCACTTCAATTACAGTGCTTTTCGGATGGTGTATATGAAATTTGAGTTTGCCTTAATGTCATGCTCACTCTCGCTTCGGTGAGTTACGGTAAGCGTTGATGACCTGGGCGTTCACGCGTATTTGACTCCCTCAATGTGGTTTGGAGACGTTGCAAGGTTATTCCGAGAAGGTATTTCCATCTCATTGCTTTCCGGTGACATAACATTTCCATTGCTATTTCTTCTGCATTTCTAAATTTCGATTTTTCTCAAGTGTTAATAGCCTGGCGTATTTGTTTGTTCCAGTGTCTCCATTGCCCAAGCTCCCTGAATACATTGTCAGGTAAGCTGTAAATGTTTGTTTTCATTTTTGTGGTTTAAATTCCCGTTCAGGTTGTAATTATTATTCTTGTTTATTTTCCCTCACGTACTCTATCTCTTATTCGTTGCAGGTATATGACGACTATCGCACTCTCTGCTAACCATTTGGCTTATATGCGTTTAGCTCGACTATTAATCTCGCTTCCCTCTTACTCACAGGTTGGTGCCTCGTACAAATTCCTCAGAGGGAACGATAATTTAGTTTACCCTATTTAAATTCCTTATCTCCTACCGGAGAATTTTGGATATCAGAGTTATAATTTTGTGATAATTTTTGAGTAATAACTTTGGTTGACTTCTCTTTCGAGGGGAGAGAATCTATTTGTTTCCAATTCTGGAACTGACTTCACTTTCATATAGATTTATATGTGTACATATATGTATATGACTCAGTTCTCTATCTGTTTTTCATTGTGAATTTCGATGGAAACGTTATGTATAGTAATTGTAGTTCCTCGTCAATTAAAATCTATACGGATCGTGTTCCAAAATTTTTGTTTATAATATTTAATTGCTAGAACTCTTCTTCTAGTATAGTATCGTCTGCTAAATTTGTTACCGATGTATATATTTTCCTGTTCAAATAGAATATAGCTTCTATTGTTGTTAATCCAATATAACTGAATGTATTCTATGGTTTTATTCTCCTGGCATAATATTCCCAGTTTCTTTCATCAGTCTATTAAGCCGACCCTTCAGTCCGGTTCACCAATTTCTGTTAATGGGTAGTTTGAATAATCCCGAGTAATATATTTTGTATGTAAACAAAATTGCACAGTAGTTCTATGCATGTAACTGAGGAACTATCTTGTTACATATATCACTCAGGTCTAACTTATTTTTTTCATAATTACTTGATTCTCACTCATTTATGTACCACTCTGTAGAAAGTTTATTGCATGTCCTGGTAGTGTCTATATATACACAGTGATTTAATGGTCTGAAATTTATCTTTCTTCTACTACCAGGATAGATATAATGATATAATTCACCCATTTTGGTCGTGATAACTATAAGTGTGATCTGAGAATTCTCTTATAGTAAATCTTAGATATTCGTGTCATTTTTAATTTACTGTGGACACTTACACAATTATTTCTCATGACATTTTGACTGATAAAAATGGATGATTACATACTGAAATGTGTTTATGTTCTACTTCCATTGTGCATGGTTGACATATTTACTATAGCCCTTATGTCAGGTTTAGCCAATTTATTTCTAACTCAACTTACAACTCATTTGGTTCTAATTTTAGCCATTGTAACATGCATCTCATGCTACTTTTCACTATGTATACATGCTAGAATTAATTACTAAACCAGAAGCAAATTAATGTTAAATCATTAAATTTCTTTTGGGAAATATGTATTCTCAGATTTAAACCAGTTATGGTTTAGATATTCTGATGAATTCTTTCCCATACATGTGATTCCTACAACTGTACAGAAATTGAAGGCTAAATCTGCGGAAGTTTCTGTTAAATGTATGGAATAGTATCACACACAGCATGCATATACAATACTTTCCATGCAACATAAAAATTTACATCTACAATTCATAACATAAGATTAAAATTGAACTGTGCATACCACTTAATTAGATGACCAATCCACCCAACCTTAGAATTCGTTTATCTTCAGAATTCACCCCGAAGCTGAGATCCCTCCTAGTACAGATCAACCTCTAATCTGTATAAGAGAAGCTTATTTAAGTTGTTATTCCCCAAAGCCTGTTTCTAATTTTGCGTCTAGAATATCAGGATGCTTTTCTTCCTGTTTGCCTAGGCTTCCCTATTTAGGGATTTTTTTAAAGCTGTTTTATGCTTTTCCCCAGCTTTTCCATCTTTCTTTACCTCTTCCCAACTATTTTCCTCATCATTGGGGAATTTAGAATTTTCCTCAAAAATCTAAATTATAAATAATTTCTTTCAAGGATTTTTGAAATATTGTGGGGAAGTATTTGCCTTCATCCATCCTCATGGATTTAGCAAGTGATCTCAAATTTCTTCTTTTGGTCAATCTGCACAAAATCATTTTCTTCATTTCCTCCAAATTAAATATTTAATTACATTCACAAAATACTTGTCCTTTGGGGTCCACTCCCCTTAGGATTAGAGTTCAAATGTCTAGTTTTAAAAACACATAAACTAGGGGTGTTACATATTCCCCCTCTAAAAGCAAACACCGTCCTCGGTGTTGTTATTTAACTACTAGAGTTCATTTTTCAAAAAAAAGTGGATATCTTTCCATCATTTCAGCTTCTCTTTCCCAGGTAGCTTCTCTAGCAGTAAAGTGCTTCCACTGCACCTTTACTCTTGCTACTGTTCGATTTCTCAATTCAATTTCTTCCCGCTCCAATATTTGAAGCGGTTCTGGTAGAAACTCCCCTTCTGGTTCCACCTGTACAACATTCCAATCAACTATGTGAGAAGCATCATGTACATATCTCTTTAATAACGAAACATGAAACACATCATGGACTCTAACATGGGGTGGTAAGGCCAGCTTGTAAGCTACTGGTCCCACTCTTTCTAATACTTCAAAAGGACCACAATATCTAGGAGCTAGTTTTGCACAACTTCCAGCATAAAGTGTACTCTTTTTTGGTTTAATGCTCAAATACACATGCTCTCCCACTTTAAATTCTTGGTGCACCCGTTTCTTATCAGCATAGTTTTTCTGGTGATCTTGCGCTGTCTTGATGTTTCTTTGTATCTGTTTAACAATTATTTCCATTTCCTGTAAAGCATCTGGTCCCAACATTATTTTATCTTCTGGCTGGCTCCAGCTCAAAGGAGTACGACATTTTCTTCCATACAGTGCCTCAAACAGACTCATTTTAATGGAGGATTGGTAGCTGTTGTTATAGGAAAATTCAGCTAAGTGAAAATAATCTTCCCACTTTGTTGGCCTATCCATCACATACATTCTCAGCATGTCCTCCAGAATTTGATTAGTTCTCTCCATTTGACCATCTGTCTGAGGGTGGTAAGCAGTACTAAAATTCAACTTGGTACCTATCCCTCCAAATAGCCCTTTCCAAAAAGCTGCTGTAAACTTAGCATCTCGGTCAGACACAATCACCTTCAGAACTCCATGGAGTCTTACTACCTCGTTCAGGAACACATTTGCTACTTGAGCTGTCCCAAAGGTAGATTTCATTGGTATAAAATGTGCAGCTTTTGTTAAAGTGTCCACTACCACCATCACCGAATCATGCTGGTATTTGGTTTTTGGTAATCTTGTTATGAAATACATGGAAACTGTGTCCCATTTCCACTCTGCAATCGGCAAAGGGTTTAAAAGGCCAGCAGGATGTTGATGCTCAACTTTGACTAGTTGACATTCCATGCATCTAGTTAAATATTCTGCTACATCTTGCTTCATTCCTGGCCAAAACAACTTCTTTTTCAAAGCTGTTAACATTTTCTGATATCCTGGATGTCCTGTGTATGGTTGTTTGTGATATTCATCTAAAATCTCCCTTTTTAAAGTTCTACCTTTGGAATATACAATATGTTTTTATAACAAACCAATCCTTTATAGTTTTGAGTGAAATCAACCATCTCCTTCTTCCAGATTTTCACTTGTATATTCTCATAATTGGGATCCTGGTCTGCCGCCTATTTCACTAACTCTTCTAAATCAAACTGGGCACTACTTCCACTACTGCCTATAATTTGAAAAGAATTTCTACTTAAAGCATCAACAATTTTATTTTCTTTCCCTCTAATATGTTTTATATCCATGTCAAATTCACTTAGAAAGGACAGCCATCTAGCCTGTCTCGCATTCAGATCAGTTTGGGAAAATAAGTATTTAAGACTAATATGATCAGTCATCAATATAAATTTTTTTCCAAGGAGATAATGTCGCCACATTTTCAAGGCATGAATAACAACAGCTAACTCCAAATCATAGGCACTATAGTTCTGTTCATGTATCTTCAGTTTCCTAGACTCATATGCAATAACCGCATTGTCCTACAACAGAACTCCTCCCAACCCCTCTCTACATGCATCTGTACATGCCACCAATTCTTTATCTGGATCTGCAATTTTCAGTATAGGAGTTGTAGTGAGTTTCAACTTCAATTGTTCAAAACTGTTTTGGCACTTTTCAGTCCACTCAAATTTGACACCCTTCCTTTGCAGGGAAGTTATGGGATATGCTATGGCAGAAAATCTCTCCACAAATCTGCGATAATAGCTTGCAATTCCCATGAATGATCTTACTGATGAAACATCAGTTGGTACAGGCCATTCTTTAATAGCTTTTATCTTGTCAGGATCAACAGCCAGGCCTTGTTCAGAAATAATATGCCCCAAGTATTGAATCTTGTCGTTATAAAATTCACATTTACTGAACTTGGCATATAGCTGGTTTTCTTTCAAAGTTTGCAGTACCATCCTCAAGTGCTCTTGATGTTCCTCCTCATTTCTTGAGTAGACTAAAATATCATCTATGAACACAAGGACAAATTTATCCTAGTACTTATTTAACACACTGTTCATTAAGCACATAAATGTGGTAGGGGCATTTGTCAAGCCAAAAGGTTGGACTACAAATTCGTAGTGACCATACCTGGTTCGAAAGGCTATTTTGCTGATGTCTTCTTCTTTAATTCTAAGCTGGTCATAACCCGTCCTTAGGTCAATTTTTGAAAAAACTGAAGCCCCTCTAACCTGGTCGAACAAATCATCAATTCGGGGCAAGGGGTATCTGTTTTTAATGGTCAGCTTATTCAGTTGACGATAATCAATGCACATCCTAAACGTTCCATCTTTCTTTTTCACAAATAGCACCGGGGCTCCCCAAGGAGACACACTCGGTCTGATGTAACCTTTATCCAACAACTCTTTCAATTGGATTTTCAATTCTATGAGTTCAGGGGGACTCATTCGATAAGGAGCTCGGGATACAGGTGTTTCTCCCGGCACCAGATCGATTGAGAAGTCAATTTCTCTTTTGGGGGGAAGATGAGGGATTTCTTCTGGAAAAACTTCTTTAAACTCCCTTACTACTAGCAATGCATCCAGTAGATTTTCTTCAGTTTTCTGTTCTATTCCTTCTACATGTACTGCATAAACTTGGTATCCTTTTCTAGCTGTTCGTTTTAATTGCAGGGCTGATATTTGTCTTACAGAGACAGGTTTTTGTTTTCCTTTAAGAACAAAAGGTTTCCCTCCCTCATCCATACAATGCAGGGTATTATCCTAGCAGTTTATCAGGGCTTTCTTCTTTTCCAGCCAATCCATTCCTATCAGCAAGTCATATGAACCTAAAGGCAGAATGTTCAGGTTTACTTCTGTTTGAAAATCATTTAATTTCATTGTTGTTAGGGGAAATTTATGTATTACTTTCCTCTTGGTTCCAGTATCCAGTTGAACCAACCATGACTGCTGAAATTTTTCAAGTTTAAGATTACATTTTTCTACAATTTTTGGACTAATGTAACTCAAAGAAGCACCTGGATCAATCAAAACAGTGACAGATTGGCCAGAAATCTTACCCTCCATTTCGACCATGGTAGCTTGATGGTCTGCTTGTCGATTTTCCAAGGCTGCACTGATGGTAGGTATATTTCTTGCTGTATCATTTATTGTTGTAGCTTCTCGATCTCTCATGATCATCTGAATGTTTCGATGAGGACAATCCCTCAGGAGATGGGGTTCTCCACAGCCCCAACATTTCAAGGGTTCCTTAATTTTGACTGTCCCTTCCTTTTTACTGTCTCCATCTATTTGTTTTGAAGCCACTTGAGATTGAGCAGTTTCACTTTCTTTGGGTTTATTGAATTTTTTCCGCTGATGATCTCTGCCAAAATTCTTCAAATAGGTTGGTTTTTGTTTCTTCCCTTTGAATTTACTATTATTGACCCAGTTTTTTCCATGTTCAGTTTTTCTTTTGAACTGTTGGTAGCACAATATTGCTTTTATAACAGCTTCGTCCATTGTTTTTGGGTTATCAAACTCGATCTTCTCTTTGTATACAATAGGCAAACAGTTCAGAAACCTTTGTACCTTTGCCTTTTCTTCCCTTACGTAGGGTACATATCTCAACAGATTTGTAAACTTAGTAACAAACTCATCAATAGTGAGCTGTCCCAGTCTAAGTTCATGAAATTCCTTGGCTTTATCATCATAGTAGCATTCATTCAGGTAGCGGTTTTTGAACTTAACTTGGAAATCCTCCCAAGTAACTGTCTTTTCATCGATTGCATGGACCATTTTCGTCTCCTCCCACCACAAAGTAGCCTTACCTTGTAGTTGGTAGACAACTAATCTGGCCTTCAGATTGCTTTCATATTCATAAACCTAGAAGTACTTAATCATGTTCAACAACCAGGCTTCAACATCTTCCTCCTTCTCCCCATCATAGGAGGGAGGCTTGATCTTTCGGAATTCCCCCTGTAATTCCTCTTTCTGTTTATACTGATACCTAACAGCATCATCATCCTCAGACTCATCAATCTTCCTCTTTCCGGAACCCTCGCCTTCTTGGCTGTTCCATGAAGTTAATTCTCTGATGAGCTTTTCCTGCTCCTCACTGGCTAATGACAATCTGTCATTCTGGATTTTTATCTCAGCCAATTCTTGTTGCAACCTCCGCAACATATCCATCATGGGCGCATTAGGATCTGGTGCACTATCCTCATCACGCACATCAACATAACTTTCTTCGCCCTCTGCCATTTCAGCACCACTGTACACTACACAACACAGATCAGTGGAAATAAAAAAAAAAACATAATTTTTTTTTTTTCTACAGAAATCAATTTATACAGAGAACACACAGTCACAGTGAGCACAATGTCACCAGCCCAGTTTTATAACTTGGGCTCTGATACCATTTGTCACACCTCCCCTTCACTTTCCGGCATTTTTTTTTTTTTTTTTTTTTTCAGTATCCTATAAGAATAATTCCCACAGAATTGCTATACCATCACATTTATATTTCTAGCTGTTTAGTACACATTTCATTTCCACAGAATTACTATACCCCAGTCAATATATACTAGCTTCCACCTCAATTTGAAAGTTTAGATACATCCCTGTACTACTCTTTTTATTTTCATTTTCACACTCCATTTTATTATTTTCAATAGATTTAAATCAACCCCTAAGTTCTATTTGTAAGGGTCCAAATAGTACTGGGAGAGCCTAACATTCTGTAAGGGGTTTTTCTCTTCGGACTTTGCAGCCCTACCATATCGTTCTAACTGAATTCTATGGTGGTGCTTGACACTTATTCTTATGCATCGTTCACGAAATCAACTCGACGTGCTACCACCTCATTTCTAGTTTCGATGCCATTCAATTTGATTTGAGGATTTCGTACCTTGTCTTTATGGCTCGATTTCACACGTCGACACTTTGTAGTATGCTAGGGTTTTGTTATCAATTCCGGTTTACTTTGCTCTTGTTCTATGCTACTGGCCAAATCTGCCAACGTGATATGGAGTACTTCGCCCTTTATTGCTCGTATCAATTCCAGTTGGATGGTACACTGCATTAAAATTGAACATTAAGACTTAACCTTTTTGGATTCTTGTGGAATTACGAGACTTACTACCTTTCAGTGCTCGAAATTGGGCATCTCCAGCCACGTGTATGGTGGTGATTGTCTGGGATTAGGGTTTCAAAGGCGTATAAAACTTTTGCGTTCAACATATGACTTCATTTTCACCTATCGTATTGAGGGTTTTCCACAGAGTTGTTCCAGAGTTCGTTTTACCATTTTGTTCTCCTACTACGCCAGAGGAATCGTTCATATGTGTCGCTCCTCACACCTCCTAGAGCTATGTGAGAACTATGACGTCGCACTCTTCAACCCAGGTAACGACTTTTAATGGATTTCATTCATCCAGTTCGACCTTCCAATCCTCTTATCTCTGCGTTTTAATTATATCAGTATGTATATAAGTTCAGAGTTGGATTTTAACGATTAGGATAGATTAAAACTTAGTCAACCATTTTTTTTATACAACTCTCCTTTGCTTTCACTTCAATTACAGTGCTTATCAGATGGTGTATATGAAATTTGATTTTTCCTTAATGTCATGCTCTCTCTCGCTTCGGTGAGTTACAGTAAGTGTTGATGACCTGGGCGTTCACGCGTATTTGACTCCCTCAACGTGGTTTGGAGACGTTGCAAGGTTCTTCCGAGAAGGTATTTCCATCTCATTTCTTTTCGGTGACATAACATTTCCATTTCTATTTCTTCTGCATTTCTAAATTTTGATTTTTCTCAAGTGTTAATAGCCTGACGTATTTCTTGGTTCCAGTGTCTCCGTTGCCCAAGCTCCCTGAATACATTGTCAGGTAAGCTGTAAATGTTTGTTTTCGTTTTTGTGGTTTAACCTCCCGTTCAGGTTGTAATTATTATTCTTGTTTATTTTCCCTCAAGCACTCTATCTCTTATTCGTTGCAGGTATATGATGACTATCACACTCTCTGCTAACCATTTGGCTTATATGCGTTTAGCTCGACTATTAATCTCGCTTCCCTCTTACTCACAGGTTGGTGCCTCATACAAATTCCTCAGAGGAAACGATAATTTAGTTTACCCTATTTAAATTCCTTATCTCCTACCGAAGAATTTTGGATATCAGGGTTATAAGTTTGTAATAATTTTCAAGTAATAACTTTGGTTGAATTCTCCTCCGAGGGGAGAGAATCTATTTGTTTTCAATTCTGGAACCGACTTCACTGTCATATAGATTTATATGTGTACATATATGTATATAACTCAGTTCTCTATCTGCTTTTCAGTGTGAATTTCGATGGAAACGTTATGTATAGTAATTGTAGTTCCTCGTCAATTAAAATCTATACGGGTCGTGTTCCAAAATTTTTGTTTATAATATTTAATTGCTAGAACTCTTCTTCTAGTATAGTATCGTCTGCTAAATTTGTTACCGATGTATAGAGTTTCCTGTTCAAAGAGAATATAGCTTATGTTGTTGTTAATCTAATGTAACTGAATGTATTCTATGGTTTTATTCTCCTGGCATAATATTCCCAATTTTCTTTCATCAGTCTATTAAGCCGACCCTTCAGTCCGGTTCACAAATTTCTGTTAATGGGTAGTTTGAATAATCCCGAGTGATATATTTTGTATGTAAACAGAATTGCACAATAGTTCTATGCAGGTAACTGAGGAACTATCTTGTTACATATATCAATCAGGTCTAACTTATTTTTTTCATAATGACTTGATTCTCATTCATTTATGTACCACTCGGTAGAAAGTTTATTGCATGTCCTGGTAGTGTCTATATATACACAGTAATTTAATGCTCTGAAGTTTATCTTCCTTCTACTACCGGAATAGATATAATGATATAATTCACCCATTTTGGTCGTGATAACTTAAAGTGTGATCTGAGAATTCTCTTATAGTAAATCTTAGATATTCGTCTCATTTTTAATTTACTGTGGACACTTACACAATTATTTCTCATGACATTTTGACTGATAAAAATGGATGATTACATACTGAAATGTGTTTCTATTCTACTTCCATTGTGCATGGTTGACATATTTACTATAGCCCTTATGTCAGGTTTAGCCAATTTATTTCTAACTCAACTTACAACTCATCTGATTCTACTTTTAGCCATTGTAACATGCATCTCATGCTACTTTTCACTATGTATACATGCTAGAATTAATTACTAAACCAGAAGTAGATTAAAGTTAAATCATTAAATTTCTTTTTGGAAATATGTATTCTCAGATTTAAACCAGTTATGGTTTAGAGATTCTGATGAATTATTTCCCATACATGTGATTCCTACAACTGTACAAAAATTGAAGGCTAAATCTGCTGAAGTTTCTGTTAAATGTATGGAATAGTATCACACACAACATGCATATACAATACTTTCCATGCAACATAAAAATTTACATCTACAATTCTTAACCTAAGATTAAAACTAAACTGTGCATACCACTTAATTAGATGACCAATCCACCCAACCTTAGAATTCGTTTATCTTCAAAATTCACCCCCGAGCTGAGATCCCTCCTAGTACAGATCAACCTCTAATATGTATAAGAGCAGCTTATTTAAGTTGTCATTTCCCAAAGCATGTTTCTAATTCTGCGTCCAGAATATCAGGATGCTTTTCTTCCTGTTTGCCTAGGCTTCCCTATTTAGGGATTTTTTTTATTTTTTTTTTAAGTTGTTTTATGCTTTTCCCCAGCTTTTCTAGCTTTCTTTACCTCTTCCCAACTATTTTCCTCATCATGGGGGAATTTATATTTTTCCTCAAAAATCTAAATTAGAAATAATTTATTTCAAGGATTTTTGAAAGATTGTGGGGAAGTATTTGCCTTCATCCATCCTCATGGATTTAGCAAGTGATCTCAATTTTCTTCTTTTGGTCAATCTGCACAAAATACTTTTCTTCATTTCCTCCAATTTAAATATTTAATTACATTCACAAAATACTTGTCCTTTGGGGTCCACTCCCTTTAGGATTAGAGTTCAAATGTCTAGTTTTAAAAACACATAAACTAGGGGTGTTATTAACGGGTCCATATTCTTGGTTCCATGTAAGCGTCTCAGTAGATGTGCCTACATAGGGTTGGACAACATCCATATTTGTGAGGGGTTTCTTATCATGGTATGTGAATATGTTGACAATAATGATATAGTCCTCATGGGGGAACATCATAGTCTAGAATATGGAGGAGGATATGGCTGACATGGAATATATATGACTCTGGCCAAGGAGTATATTGTAATCTAGTTGAGCATCCAAGACTTCAATGTCTATAAGAAATTTCTTGCGAGCTAAGCAGACCGAGACGTTTTGGTAGAGATTGACTGGAGCTAAAGGGTGACTATCGTATGCTCTAAGTGTGATTTTTTATGTATTTAGTTCAAGAGACCCTAACTTCTGCCAGAATTTATTTGACATGATGCATGTGGATGCACTCTCGTCAATGATACATCAGTGAATGGTGATGTTTTGAACTAACACCCATATCTAGAAGGTGACCATCGAAGGAAGCTTAGGGGTGGCTTTTTCTAATTCGAAAGTCATTAGGTGCGAATCGATGGGGTTGATGGTGCTTAATGCAGAAAGTAAGACTTTCCTTTGCTTTGGGCATGATTGTAATACCTCCAAAGCTGACATGGTGACGAGAGATTGAGCTAGATCATCCCTAATGCTATAGTTATGGGTTGCTTTGGAATGGTTTCCTGCCCGCCTATTTAGTCCCTTAGCCATTTTTGGAAAAGGTTCAATAGGCATATTTGATATGGTCAAAGGTGATGTTGGTGAACTTGTACTAGCCCTTGACGAATTGGTGTCTGTTAGGGTCTCGTAATTTCGGTTCCGTGTTTGAAAAAAATAGTTCTTCACCAGTCATGTAGATTTCATGGCTATTTTTTTTAGAATCACCAGGGGTTGTTTGTTTTTGTTGGGTGCTAAATATACCTTGATGGGGGAAAGGATCCTTCATGACGATTATATGCTGTGAGGGTTACCCTTTTCCATGATTACCTTGCAGCTTCTTCATCTCAGGGAGATTGGGACAATGGCTAGTGCAATGGTCGTACTCACCAAAAATTGAACAAGAGTGGTTCATCCAAAGGTTTTCCCTCTTGTTCTACCCTTGGGAGCTACTTGGCTCCTGGTTTTCGTTTCAGATGTAGTTGCCTCCAACCTGAGACCGCGGAGGGTGTTGTGGATTATTGCCCCCTTTTCTGGGATTTCCCCTAGGCTTTTTTTTTTCCTTTATTCCTACCTACATTAGGAGGAGAGATCCTATTCTTCTAATTGTATGTTTTCCACAGTTGTGCTTGGGAAGGTTGCATAAAGTTCACTTGCACATTATTATACATGGGTGGGTTCTGTGCTGGGGACAGGACATATCGTGGTCCTTGTCCCTCGTTTATGAATGGCTGTTGGGGGGGAGCTCTTCCGTCAACATGTCTAGCTACGTACTACGTCCCATGAGCCGAAGGATATCGACCTCCTTGCTAATGGTGGTATGACGATGCTCTATTGGTCATGTTTTGCAAAGGTGCATAATGACTTTGGTAGCCATGTTGTGATATGTTCTGGTTAAAATAATATGTGTAACTGGGGTACTAAACACCGTTCCTTAGGTGATTTTGGGTCAATGACCTAGTCAAATGATCTACAGAGTTTGATGTGCTTGGAAATTATTGTAATTTTGTAGGTACAGGGTGTTAGGAATGATATTGTAAATATATCTTGACTGTGTATAGATAAGCTCAAGTTGTTGGGCCTTACTTTTGGTGTCCTCTTCGAATGTGGGCTTTTGGGTTTCCACATCATTTTAAATATTTACAATGAGAGTTTTCAGCAACACATCCAACAGAACATGATCGTCGAGTTTGGCTTTGCACAAGCTATGATGTCGTTACCATTCATGGAGATGGTTCGAGATATGGACGAAGAATGTCTGCCTAAAGTGGATTAGAAATTCCATCCCGAAATCATGGTGGATGGGTAACTAAAAATAGGTAAGGAACATAGTAGCGAGGGCGCTAAAAGTTCCATGTGTAGAAGGTGTTTTATCCACATACCATTTCATCACTGATCTAGTTATGGTGCACTGAAATAGTCTGAGTCCAATACTATCGTCAATGATGTTGTTCGACGAACACCATAGGTGGAAAGTCATAACATGATTTCCCAGGTTTTCCATTGCTTTCTTTTGAACTCTGGAATGTACGAATGGAGCTTCGTGGGCATGGGTGGCCATATTTGATTGTGTATAATAGGGTTTTTTGTTAACTTGGTTAAATCTGGTGGGTTTAACAAAGCTAAGAATGGTGCCTGTGAATTGAGAGCCATTGCACACTATGAAGACACACTGTTTTGGTTAGGTATAGGGTTTTTTTGTAATCACCTGGCTCTGAATTCACTTGGATTCCTGAATGGGTAGTGCTCCTATGACCCCTAGGGGTTGTGGGGGAGTGGAATGTGGCAACCCTGTGTGGGTTCCCACTAGTGTGGCATAGGGTGGCCATCTAGGTTTCCCAACTAAAGCTACCCTGATAAAGGATGAACCAATAAGGGTGACAATGTTTCGTCTTTTATGCCTAAATGGAAACATACCTCAAACCCCTCCCAGTAATGGAGGAAAGTTTGAAAAATTTCTATAATTATGAGGTCCGATTGGGTACATTATGGCGTTGACTAGGTATGGTTTTGGGAATATTTGGGAGGAAATATATTATAATCAATAAAAAATCCGATCGCATACATAAAACAAAGTGAAAAATAAAAGTTAAAATTTTCCTTTAGATTAATCCTATGTAACCAGTAAATAAAAAAATATGGTTTTTGTTGTTTTCGCATATGATACTCAAATCCTAGAAGACCTAATCTCCTCACACCCTCAAATGTAACTAGGCCTTGTGAAGATATCTAGTGAATTCTTACACAACATCCCGAAGAACTTGTGACACCCCTAGTTAACCGAAGAAAATCGACCAAGGTGAACGTAGAGGATCTAGTGTTGCCTACATCGTCACCTATAGGGAAGGATGCCCTAGTTTTGATCACTAAGTAATGTCATCCCATGTGAGCGTTAGAGCCCTGATATTCTTGGTAATTCAACTACCAGTACCAAGTATTATATAGGTTAGGTAGCCCCGAATAATACCACATGCACTAGGCCTAAGCTTAACCCCCTCTGGATTGGGTCTCTATGTCGTTCTAGTTTTCTTTTCCGTGGGCAGATAGATGGATTTTAAAGTTCCCTAAAAATTCAAATTCTATGTTCCAATATGTAAACTAACCAATTCGGCTTATTAGATGCCTACCCCCTTGGTCCTAACTTAAACTATAAATTCTCTTGTGGGCCCTCTGGGGAGAGTTTAATGAGTTTAGTTAAGTTAGTTTTAAGGTGGCTTTGATTCACTTAAGGTGTCAAAGTGTGTGATAAAGAGGTGAAAAATCACATAGTTTTAACATGTGGATATGCGATGATCCTTTCCAAATCCCATTTAAAGCTAAGTTTGGTTGTTCCTTGCACAGAAGCAAAACATGTGCGGATATGGGCCACCTACAATGTTGCCTAGTTAATCTAAATGATAAACTAAAGGGAGATGACAAATTATCAGCACAGAGTGTTCATATTCTTGCCTATGGTCACCCAAGGGTCCAAAGGCATCAAAGATTACTTGCTCTCTAAGGATAATTAAATCCTAGTCCCAAATCCTAGTGCCAAAAATTGAACTAAAATAAATGACTTTAAACTAGGAAAAATGAAAAAATTTAGCTAAGCATGTGTGGACTAGGGCCACTTACTTTGGCTAATTACCTATGTATTTTTGGTGTCTAAATTCAGAAAACATAAATTATTTCAGAATGCAAGTTAATTGCCCCTACTTAGACTATGTGTTCACTTTGTGAAAATAAACTTTGAAATTTTAAAGCTAACACCTAAAACTACTAAAATGTAGCCAAGATTGAGTTTTAATAAGTCATGGGACACCTCACACAGTGCTGACAGATTTATTATGGGCTGCTAGTCACTTTACAAATAGGAAATGAAGGGAAATAACAGAAATTTTTTGCCTCTGTTTTCTGCGCGCAAAAGACTTACACAGGCACACAGTCTGCACGCAGGTCACTATTGAACGCACGTGGTTAGGTGTGTCTGTGTATGTAACAGCTGCGTGAATTTCCTACAACAAATTTTTTGGAGTTCCTGAGCTTCGGTTTCTCACTAAGGGTGAACAGGCAGAGAAGAAGAGAAAAGGGGTTGTTCAAGACAAAATCCAGAGAAAAGAAAGAGGTCTCTGCAAAAGGCACAACAACATTAACTAAGAAGAAAAATCAATGGAGTCACCAATATTGTGTTGGTGGGTTTGGTGCATGAGTGTACCAATCCATACTTGCATAAGAGGAGTGGTTGTTTCTTCTTAAGTTTCTGGTCATAGATAGATAAACAAAATTGTTAGCAGGTTAGTGAACATGCCATAAAAAAAAACACACTAGATAATGATATAGTATGCATATGTAGAGAGAAAACAATACTAAACTAAAAAAATAACACGAAAGCTCATATAGAGTCAAAAAACACAATAATACTAACGGTGGTGTCTATGTCCCCTCTTATTGTGTGCTATTAGGAATAAAAGAAAGAAAATTTACACACTTGCCAATGGGCCCTTAGAACTATGGAGTTCTAAGGCCTGATGTAAGGAGGTATTTACTTCCTAGCTACCTTGGTGCAAGGTCCCTGTCTCTACTCCAAAGGATTGAATTTCTTGGGTGGCCAACAAATGAATCCCCTCTCTACTTCTACTGCGGATCACACACGGCTAGATTGCTTGAAGAAATTTTTGAGAGCATAAAAATGTGCTCTCCCTTTGTTCATATGTTCATGGCCTTTTATATATGAATTCAAACTCTCCTTCCCTCTCTTGGTACATTTGTGGATGGTGACCCAAGAGAGGGGGGTGATTCCATTGTGGGACACATTATTCCATTGTGTACTCCCTTGAGGTCCGAAGGAGGCTTAGGCAGCTATCCTTCGGTGGCCTCAAGTGTGGGATCAATTTCCTGGAGTGTGCCTTGTGGTCCTAGAAAGTTACTTCCACCACTCTGTGGTCTGCGCAACTTTTTGAGGGAAAGCCGTGAAAATGCGCTCCTATCAAAGAAAAATGTGCATAAAGGCACATTCAGCTAGTTTCTTGAGTGCGCAATTTGATTTTTCTTCTGGGACTTAGATATTTTTTAGATTATTCAAATTCTCTAATATGTCTCAGCCCTATAAATCCTTCTTCTTGACATTTAATAATGTCATCTTTGCTTGTCCAAATTTGCAGTGATAATCTACGTGCACCGAAATTATTACCTACAATAAAATATGAAAAATTAAAATGAAGAAAAATATCATAAACTAGCTGTAGGGAATATCCCTAGCCTCACGACTCCCTCTCAACTTCAATCCTTCACTCATATCTATATCACTAGGCAACATAATTCTATATCAAAATATTTTTATATAGATATTTCAATCATAAATATAACATTTTTAGGTCCATATAAAGTAACTTATTTATATATCAACTTTATATAGACCATAAATAAAATATAGTAATGCTCACTTTAAATAAAATGTTTTAACATTTTAATGTCTATAATGTGCGGAATGCCTGCCCATGTTGAGTAAATCCATTTATGCATTCAAAAATACAATGTTACAATCTCACGAAGAATTTTATGTTAGAATAAGAGGGATCAAATCTCTTGAGGTGTAAACCCTTTTTCATGTTTTTCACTCTAAAAGATATTTGATCCATCCACCTCAAGATATTTGATCCATCTACATGATTGATAGATCCATGGTTAAGATGGAATTATAGTGGTGTAATAATACAACTTTGAATATTTGTTTTTTGTAATATTTGCACGACTACATCTTCATCATATCCAATATATCACCCCGATCTAGGTGGGTAATTGAACTTATGACTTCACATAAAGGAGTGTCTTAACATAGTACCGATCACCGTCTATCCAAGACCCCATGGAAAATTTTAATAAAAACTTTCATAGCATGCTACATACCCAATTTTGTTAATTTTTTACATTAGACACTTCTATATGTTTCCTCATATATCTAAAATTTTACAATCTAAAAGTCCCATCAATTGGGTATATAATAAATTCCAAGTTGACCTATTTGAAACTGATTTCAAGGCCATTTATAAACCTTAAATTTAATGGGGTTTATCCATCAAAGTAATCCAAAAAAAAATTTAAATTTTCAATTAAGGTATTTTTATATATATCTCCATATACCTTTGAAAATTTTGGTCTGAAACATCCCAAAAAATAAGTTATAGAAAAAATTAAACATAAAATGTTTGAAACTTATTTAAGGAGTTGTCATGAAATCTAATTTCCACGGGACATATATCATAAAGTATAAATAACCAATATTTAAAATTTGAACACACATATATGAATATCTCATGTATGAATTCTAAAAATTTCACATTCTGAAATGTTATCGACAATATGTTATAGTGAAAATGCTAATATTATCTATTTGAAGGTGATTTCACGACCATTCATGAACCATAAATTCCTTTGAGCATACCTCTGAAATTATAGAGAACCAAGCTTTGAATTCTTGACCTCAGTCTCCTCAAGCATTCTTGGTCTAGAACACTTGAAAAAACTATGTATGGACAAAATTCTAAACTGACATGATGTAAAATTATTTCAAGAGAATTTAAGAACCATAAATTCAATAGGGAATATCTTATAAAGTATAATGAATCAATTTATGAAATTTTGACTACATGTATAAAAATCCCACCTCTATCTCCTCAAAATGTTATAGTTTCAAATATTCTGGAAAATAGATTTTAGCGAAGATTCCAAGATATCTGATTTGAATTGGAATTTAGGACCAATCATAAACCATAAATTGCATAATATATATCTCTCACAGTATAGAAAACTGAGATGGAATTTTTTATGAATATTTTCCCTTTTACCTTTCCTAAAAAATCTCTTGAATTTCACCATTTTAAGTAGCCTAGAAACAAAGTTATAGAAAAAATGCCAATATGAGTTGTTCACTTCACAAATTACTTTTTTTTCTCAATCACAATTTCCTTCCTATGCTTTCTCCTTTTATACATTGTCACAACCCTTAATAAAAAACACATGTTAATTTTGAAAGTCACATCAATTCATTACTTAAATAATCAATTTTTCTTTTTATTTCACTTTTCCAAATACCATGGAAGAATACCATGGGCTTACTAAACCATGAGTTTGAAACCACCATTTTAGTTTTTGACATCTCCTTTATCATGAGAACTCCATTTTTTTCACAAAATGTTGTCTTCTCTAAATGGGTGTATAGATCCAATTATGCATCGTATGAAAGTGTTGAAAGACACAAGGCAAGATTAGTTTCTAAATGATTCTCTCAAGTTGAAGGAATTGACAATAGTGAAACCTTTTCCCCTCTTTCTAAAATGAATTCCATATGCCTTGTTCTAGACCTTGCTTCCTCATGTGGATGGGAAGTACATTCGATGGATGTTAAATCCACCTTCTTGAATGACGATCTATAAGAATAAATCTAGATGGAATAATATCCTTGATATGTTCAGAGTGACTCTTTCCTTGTTTGTTACCTTATGAAATATCTCTATGGTCTCAAACAAGATCCTTGAGTTTGGTATGCAAAAATGGATAGATTTGTCCTTGACACCAGATTTTCTATATTTAATTTTGACCCTTAAGTATACACCAATAATTTGGAATCCATCTCATAATTATGAATTAAATCCTCAAGAAGATGTTTGAAATGAAGGAATTAAGATATATGGATTATTTCGTTCTCCTCCAAATATTTCAAGCTAAGGAAGATATTTCTATTTCCAAATCCAATTATGCTTGTGACATTGTTTTCCACTATCACATGGAATATTGTAAACAAACCCCTTCTCCCTTTTAGTTTAGATTCAAACTTGTTGTCACCTACACTACAGCTGAATTTCATACCGCTTTGTACTATCAATTAGACGATATCCTCTTAAATTCATACTCATCCCAATATTTTTTTTTTTATTGATTTTGTTTCTTTGTATATGAAAACACCCCAAGAAAGTCATTGGAAAGAAACAAAACTGATACTTTGGTATATCTGAGGTACAATTTAGTTTGCGATACATTAGATTTTAGGGGGGACTCCTTTGTTCAATAGTTTCATTGATTTAGATTGTGATGGCAACCTTGATGATTAACATTTTACTATAAGTTATATTTTCAATATTTATTTAGCACTTTCCATTTTGGCTTGTAATAAGTAGTAGATTATTGTTCTTTCTTCAATATAAGAATAATATTGCGCAACAATTAATGCAAGTCAATAACTATTTTGGGTTGTGACTAATCCTTCCAAGGTTTGGATTGCAGCAACATCTAACCACCTTCTAGCCTAATTTAGCATTAGTGCAACAGACACATTAAACCATAAATGCGCTTCATTAGAAATTTCATTCATGATAAAGTTATGGAAGTGCTATTTTCCCCAAAAAATGATCAAGTTGTAGAAATTTTTACAAAGTCTCTTATAGATGTGAAGTTTTTCTAAATATCAATCTATGTTAGGAGTTCAAGAACTTGTCATTAAGGGGCGATAGACTCTAATTCCTCCTTCCTTATTCTATTATATCATTTTTGTAAATAATTCAAATATAATATCCCAAGTTGTTCTTGATGGTGGATGTTAGGAAATTTAGACACTTGAGAGTTAGTTATTTTGAAATTGATTTAATGTAGTTACTATATATATATATATATATAACAAAACATGTAAATACACACACATTATGTTAGATAAATTTATGTTACATTAAATACTTATGTGATGTTATAGTTATTATATTTAAATACATATAAATTATGTATTTATGTTATGTTAAATAGTTATAGATCAATATTATGTTTTATATTATAAATATAGAACTACAATATATAGTTATGTGATGTTATAGTTATAATATATATATATATATATATCTATATATAATTATTTAATAATGTTATGAACTCTAGTTTTAATTATGTTACATGTTATACTTAGTATGCTATCTATATATGTTATACATGTTAAATAATTTTATGTTATGTTATACAATTATAATTATATTATATTTATATAGTTAAATGTACATATTAAATGTTATATATATGTATGTTATTGTATGAATTATATATAGTTATGTTATCATGTGTGTGTGTATATATATAATTAATGTTATATATATATAATTTTTTTTTCTAAATTAGGCTACTTTTATTATATCATACAGTTAAAAATATTACAATTCTCATCCTCCAGAGTTGGAAAGCCAATTTTGGAGGGAAATTTCATGTTCAAAACCACAAAAAAGGGACTGCCCCAAATGGGGAAACTAGCCCAATACTAGAGCATATAAAGTATGGAATAAGTTGCCGATGGTGGGAAACCAACATTACATGTGACATATTTAAGACAGAACCAAAAAACTAGAAATATAAAAATAGTAGAAAATTCACTGGAATGAGAGATAAGCACCTAGAAATTAAGTAGATGGAGAATTATCATCCTTTTCTAGAGGTTGGAATGGCTCTTCCACAATTCTACATGCATTTTCAGACTCATCATCCTCCTGGTTGGATGTGTGAGCTGTCGACGGAGGAAGAAGCGCCGCGTGGGCACCAGGCGAAATGGAGGAAGTTGCGAGAGCCTCAGTACTTGCATTGGTTCCATCCTCACCAGAGCTCAAGTTGTGATGTTCACTATTCAAGGCACTCTGCACTGGTCGAGACACCATCTTGCGGGTGAAGAAGGCGGAAGCAAGAGAGATGGTAGACGTCATGCCTCCCATTTTTTTTTTTTTTTTTTTAAATTATTTATATATATATATATATATATATATATTTTATATTGGTACTAAACCTAAGTTTTTCTCCATTCCCAACTATTTAAATATTTATTTGAATCATTGCATAAACTTCTTTTAATTAGAAGGTCACCTCAGATCTAAATTTTGAAGCCTTTCGCTATTACTTGAGAATCCCATACATTATAACAAAACCCACAATGTTATAGCATACGATTTATGTAATACAAAATCGTTATATATAACGTTAACATTATATCTCCGCATAAAATAGTTATATGTATATTTAACATTATACATTAGCATAAAATCGTGATATGTATATATAACCTTTCCAGCCTCACCATATATATATATTTGTCACCTTATATATATATTGTATATCAATAAAATAGTTATGTATATTCAGCATTATATATCAGCGCGGCATATGATATATGCGTGGCTTTCACATTTCATGATTATTGTTTTACAACCCATTTTCTGATCGTGATATTGATTATCGTCAACATACATATGTTTATTGTGAAAGTCAATAGTGACCAGTCCGATTTTGTATAGGTTTCCTAACCCTAATCTTCCTGTAGCTTTAACCTGCGGGATTTTTCTTTTCACGTATTATGACCTATTATGCACCCATCTCGGAGTTTCACTGTTTTAGATTTGTAGATCGGAAATCTTTTACTCTTCGCTTGATTGCCTGCGGTGACAGAGTTCGCGTGCGACGTTGGAGAGTTTGGTACACGGCATTACGCCATCTTCTGGGCTGGAAGAACCACAATTGTACAGTTCTCCTGCGCTGCAATTTGTCCTGATTTCACGTTGGCGTGTTCCTTGCTCATGACTCAGGAACCCGCGTTTCAACACATGTACTCCTACCTATGCGCAATTTACACGTTTCATCATTAGCTGTAGTCGCAGGTGGGAAGGGTCGCTTGATAGGGTTGAGTTCATAATTTCGCTGATACTTTGACTGCCGGGTGCATTGGAGTGAATTGAGTAATGTAAATAATTCTTCCAACAGTACTCACAGTTTGCTTGATTTGATCCATACAATCCCCCTCGGGATTTCGTAAGGCTCTTGGTGGTTGAGAATTGATGCGCAAGTCTGAGATCTGAATTTTGCAGGTACGAAGGTTGGTTTTAAACCTAGGTTTCTTGTTTTCTATTTTAAACCCTCCGTTGCCAAGAATCATAACCGTTCGTCTCACCCTCTCGTTTTCCTTTTCCTTTCTAGCTTCATGGAGTTATAACGACTGGATGTGCATAGCAGGTTGCAGTTTGGTTCAATGCTGCATGTCAGCGTTTGTTAACTAACCGCGTTGTGTGTTTTCAGGGTTAAATGAAGTGATACAATAATTTTTTTTTCGCCTACGATGAAGAGAGAGTTTGCAATTCTGAGAGGGGAGACATTTGCTCCTTCTACCGGACGAACAACATTTTCTTGTCTATCTATTTTCCTCCCGAGCGAGTAAACCCCTTCTCGTTCCAGACTCACCCTCCTTCTTCGATTTCTTATTTAATTTAACTCGTGTACAGTCTCTTCTTAATTCATGACGCGTTGGTTTTATTTTATTTTAGGTGCAGGGATGGCTCTCTGCCCTCTTCGTCTGCACTCTGCCAACTCAACATTCAAATGTTTTTGAGTTCCAGATCTCCGCCGTTGTCGACTCCAAATGTGCGGTTCAGACGCAGTTAGAACTGCAGAGTTTGTGTTTTATTTGTTGTTGTAGGTATGTTGGGGATTCGGTGCGCACGTCTGTGTGCAAATGTTAGGGGTTCCAGTTATCTCATTTCTGCGACCCCTAGTGCAATGATTGATGGTTTTAATGCTATTACATTAATCTATCCTTATTAACTGGGGATAATCTGTATAATATCATGTCTACAGTAAGAGGGTTTTCATTCGGTTTTGCTCTTTTATTGGTAGTCTGTTGACGTCCTAGTTCCGGGTAACATCACTGGAGCCGGAGGACTCGGCTGTTGCTCTACATTCTCATACTCACACGCCCTTACTTCGTTTACGTTTTTTTTTCTGATTCTTGTATATACTGATGCGTAATGTTACAATAGAAACCCTTCATGTTAAGTTAATATGATGTTTTAGTTTAAAAGCCTCAATTTAATAACTAGCAAAACAATAAGGTTCACAGTTTGCGGACCTCTGTTGCATTTAAGTTGCGGAAAAAGAATTCTGTTATTCATATGCGGAGGGATATGACTATCGTATCATCTCTGCGTATCCTGTTCCATAATTTTGTTTTTAACCACAACTTTACCACACTCAGCATAACTCGGAATTCTTTCCGCTATTGAACTTCTGCTAGATCTATGTTTTACCTAATTTTTTCTAGGCTCGGCTTTTATCTTTTATATTTGGAAAGAGTAGCAGAGTGATCGCATAATGTAAATCTTAGCCATTTAGCTTCGTGGATTGTACAGGTACGTACGCGGTTTCAACCCCAAAGAGGGTTTCCTCCTGAATGGTATTAACCGGTAAATAATTTGTTATCCCTGAACGTGTGTGCCATAACTTTTTCGTAACATGCAATTTTATTAATGTTTTGATACAACTCTCTATTCGATTCTTATAGAAATGATAAAATGAGAAGAGTGTAATTATAAGCCAGACGCACTATGCCACATGTTCTCACCGTTATATACATATATATATTATGCATAACATTCTCGATTTTGCTTGAACTAAATTGTCTTGTAGCAGTAGTCTATAAAATGTCATTTCGTTTTCCCCAAAACATTTTAATACACATGAATTCATGTTATGGTATTTTCCTACGAGGGTAATAATATCTATGGAAAGGTTTTATGAAAATGGCACTAATTTCTTTTCTCTACTCTAGCTACATGGATATAAAATTAAAATCAACTCATCCAATTTCCCTCTTTATTGTAGTATAACGACACTAAATTTCTCTCTCCTAGGTATGAGTATAATTTTGATTATTTTATGAGATAGAAGTAGATTTACACATCAATTTTCTATTGAAATAGGTATCTATAGACTTGAACCAATCATCGTCTAGAAATTTTATACAATTCTACTCTACATATTAGTATTCTAAAACCATGCAAAATGACAAGGGTGCACTCCTTGGAGTTCCTTCTGCTAAAAGTAGAACTGATAATGAATATCAAATCAAGTAATTATTTTGTTTTTATATGTAGCCAATTCATACTGTTTTAAGTAAATAAACCATTTTATTTTCAAGACATACCACTCATGCAGTATACCAACCTCCCAACCGTAGAGTTCTACTTTTCTCCCAGAACTCACCCCCGAGCTGAGACCACCTCCACCACAGATCAACCCCCAATCTGTTTAGGAGCAGCTTATTTAAGCTATTTTCCCCAAGCCTGTTTCTAATTCTGCGTCCAGAATAGCAGGATGCTTTTCTTCCTGTTTGCCTAGGCTTCCCATTTTGGGATTCTTTAAAGTTGTTTTATGCTTTTCCTTAGCTTTTCCATCTTTTCACCTCTTCCCAACTACTTTCCTCATCATTGGGGAAATTTATATTCTTCCTCAAATCTAAATTAGAAATAATTCCTTCCAAGGATTTCTGAAGGATTTTAGGGGAATTCTTGCCTTATCCATCCTCATGGATTTAGCAAGTGGTCTCTAAATCTCATTCTTGGTCTATATGCACATCAGAAAGTTTATTTATTTCCTCAACTAAAATATTGAATTACATCCATAATTTATCTATCCTTTGGGGTCCACTCCCCTTAGGATTAGAGTTCAAATGTCAAACTTTAAAATTTCAACACATAAATTGGGGGAATAAGGGTGAGACTGTATCTATCTATGGAGCAGCAGGGCCAGAATTCGAGGCTTCCTGGGAAGGTGAATCCAGAAGGTGGAGAGACAGGCTAGCTAAAAGGTTTATGGGGTCAAGGATTTCCAGCTCCGCCCATTTAACTGAGAGATTCACAATCCTACTCACTGAGGGAGAGATGGGAGGTCTGGAGGGAAGACCACCACCTCTGCCTCTACGGCACCACATGTAGTGGCATCTAGGCATGGAAAATGAGTGGGAATGGGGCTGATATGACTAAGGACTCACAAAAGCATATGAGGAAATAGAGAGGGAGCTTAAGGCCAGATAAGGTTCTTTGGGGACAAGGAGTGGAGCAGAGGAGCCAGGGTTGGGGTGGGACATGAGGAGCGTCTGCGCAAAGCCAAAGGGAGATTGAGCTCTAATGATTCTAATGCTAGATCGAGCTCTAAAGCTAGATTAAGCTTATAAGATAGATTGAGGTGTAATGCTCAATCAAGCTCCTATTCTTGGGTTAAGAAAAATCTAGATCAAGGGTTTGATTTTAAACCTTCATTGAGTTATTTTTTACTGCTTAAGGATCTCGATCTGAAGTTTAAAAATGGCTTGATATAGTGCTTAAAGTGATTTGATCAAGCTCTCTTTTAACCTAAAACATGCCCTACGTTGCAAATAAGTGTAACCTAGCTCCATGCTTTTACGCATTCATACCTTTAGTTATCAATTGTGGGATGTGATATGTAATTTTTTATTTTTAAAAATATTTTAATATAGATTTTAAATACAATATTTGAATATATATCTTAGCTAATATATTTCAAAATCAACTTTATATATATCTATATAGAGAGAAGGTTAATTGATAGTAAAAAGAAAATTTCAAGTGTGAAGAATATGAGTAATTATTTAACCTCAAATAAAATGTTTTAACATTTTAATGTGTATAAGATGGGGTCTAAATAAAATTTTCAATTCCCAAACTTAGTAAAATATTTCAGTGTAAAATATGTATATAAATTATGTAAAACAATTAAAAATAAAAAAATTTAATGTTCATTTTGAATAAAATATCTTAGTGTCATCTAGATATAATTAATTGAAGATAATGAAATTCTTATGGTTAAAACATTTGTCTTAGTCTAACTAGCCTACGTTCGGGACCTTTTCCATGTATTTTTTATATACATTTTGAGTGTCAAAAGGGATTTTCAAGGCAATCAATCCATTTATGCATTAAAAAATACAATGTTACAATCTCACAAGAATTGTATTGCTAGAACATGAGGGATCAAATCTCTTGAGGTGAAATTTTGTTTTCAAGTTTTGTGTTCTAAAAGATGCTTTCACCTTAAAATATTTGATCCCTCTCCATGCTTGATACTTCCATGTTTAAGATGAATTTTTATTGGAGTAATAATACAACTTTGAATATAAACTTGTTACAACTTTCAATATAAACTTGTAGAGCATGCTGCATGCCCAATTTTGTAACTCTTATTTTGAATTTTTGCCTTAGGCACTTCTAATGTTTCCTCCAATGTGTGAAAATTTCACAATCTAAAAGTATGAGAAAAGAGATATATAAGAAATTACAAGTTGACCAAATGAAAATTAACTTGTTTGAAACCCATTTCAAGAGAAATCATGAACTCTAAATTCCACAAACTTATCACATAAAGCATTAAGAACCAATATTAAAATTTTTGAACAAAAGTATCTAAATATCTTACTTTTGTGTCTCTGGGGTCTTTGTTAAATGGTGATGAGACAAGTTGTTATAGCACTCATCACAGGTTCAATTACCTTTAGTAAAAATAAAAATAAAAAATCTCACTTTGGTATCTTTATAAAAAATATGTTATAGCTAAAATCAATTTGACTTATTTTAAAGTGATTTGAAAAACATTTAGAAACATACGGCAACTAAAATTTAAAATGAAACTCTCTTAACATTATATTTGAAATGTCGTGAGATTTGAAAAAAATAAAAATAAAATATGAATTGAAAAAAATAATAGTAACCAATATAAATACATCACCCTATTAAAAAATAAAAAAATAAACATTAACCCAACTTTGTGGTGAAAGAAGAATAACTTGTCACACCCATCTTAAAATTAAAGAAGATGAACTTAAACATAACCAAGTGGTGAAAGAAGAGTGATGTGTCACAACTCCTTTTACATAAAAAAGAACGACAATAAAACCACATATAAATATGTAACAAGAAGTTGTATAAGAAATATAAAGCGTAAACATATATTAAACATCGTCATTCTATAAAACATCATTAATCTATGATTGCATTCCTCTCAATTTGTAAAGGTTTGAAGAGGTTGTGAGGTGTTTTTCAAATTAAAAAAAACAGAAAGCAAGTTTAAAATTTTTTAAAATTTTTTCAAAAATCCATATGGACCTATATGGAGGGAAAATAATTATAAATAAGAAATAATGCTTAACCATAAACGATTCACGGTATAAATTTATAATATGACATATTTATTTACACAGTAGAAAAAAACATATATTTATGTTCTCTTCTATTTTTCAAAAATCCTTTTTAGCCCTTTTCAAATAGACTTTAAAACCATGGTCCATGGTCAAATTTAAAAATAGCTCCATGACCATCGCAACCAAAAACACAGAAAAAGATCCATCTTAAAAACCTAGTAGTTAATCAGAAAGCCCATCAAATCTTGGTGGCCAACATCAAAGTTTTAAATAGTTAATCAGAAAGCCCATCAAATCTTGGTGGCCGACATCAAAATTTTAGATGGAAAGAGAGGGTATAACATCAACATTTTTCGCGTATTTTCAATGTCACTCATTATTTTCCGCATTACGATTTTCGTATATTTTCAGTGTAACTCTAAATTTTCCATCGTATCACGGCTTCAACATTGCGTAGGAACATCAGCGCTAAACCGAAGGGAATCGTAGTTTGTATGGGCCGTTTGGTAGAGAAGGTGTAATTTTCAGTTCAGCGGTTCTGCCGCAGATTCTACGAGCGGGCTGCCGAACTTGCAGATTCTTTTGTTTGTTTAACAAGATGGCCAGAGGCAGATGCCACAGCAACAGCGGGTGGAACGAATCCCCCCGTTAGAAAATAGTGAAGTTGCACTTTGTTACGCTTCGTGGGACCAAGAAAAAATATGCCAATCCGGCAAAGAATTTGAATTATCCGAGTTGCAGAAACAGACGAATGAAGCTGTCCCGCAGCACCCAGATTCAATTCAGCCGCGCAAGGTAACAGGAGATTGTCACAAACAACAAAATGAAATAATACAGCAGGAGGTAGCGAGTTCGAGTTGTTTGCTTGAAACCCAAATTCAGACAGCTGAACAATCCATTGTTGAAAATGGCAAAACTAATACGCGAATTCAGGAACCGAATAAAAAACTTGGAGAGTTGCAGAAGACAAATATCAGAGTTGAAGAATCCATGGCTGAAAATGCGAAACCTAAGACGCAAATTCAGGAACTGAATGAAAAAATTGGAGAGTTAAAGGAGACAAATGTTAAACTAGTGCAAGAAAACGAAGACCAGGTAAAGGAGTTCGAATCACTTCATGCAGAGTTGGCCGAGAAACATAGAAAGTTGGAGGACAAATTCATCGCGTGGTTGAAAGAGAATGAAGAACATCGAAACATGGTTGAGTCATTGCAAGAAATTTCAGAGAAAAAAACGTTCCTGGAGGAGACCAACGTTGAACTCGAGAGAAGAAATTTGGTATTAGAAGAAAAAGAGGCACAACTTAAGGGAAAAATAGGGGAGTTGGAAATAGTTTTTGATTCTCTCACCACGGATCTTGAATTTTATAGGCAAATTGCGGAGGAGAGAGAGACTATATTAACTGATTTACAGTATCAATTTTCAGACGTTGTCAAGGAAAATATTTGCCTGGCGGAGTTAAACGATACTTTAGTGGCTGAATTGAACAAATGTACGATGGCTTTAGAAGAAAATGTATATCTTCACCAAAAAATCAGGGAACTGGACATTTCTTCCCACTCTCTCAGCACGGTTCTTGAATCGAAAGATATTTTGCTTCAGCAGTTGACGTCACACCATGAGAAGCTGAAGTCAGAATATCAAGGTTTTCAGTCACCTGTCCCTAAAGAATACAAGGAACCAAACGGCGTGCGCACAGATTCTTTGAAGCCAGAGATTTTACGCTCAGGACCAAATCGGATGCATGATTTAGGGCAACTGAACTGGTGTTAGAGATTATACAACAAAAATTAACAAAGGCTGTCCTGATGTACAGGGAACAGATTCTTTGAAGCCAAAGATTTTAGGCTCACGTCCAATTAGGATGCATGATTTACGGCAACTGAATTGGTGTTAGAGATTATACAACAAAAAATAACAAAGGTTGTCCTTATCTACAGGCAACAAAATTCAAGGTTAGGTTATTGATAATAAACTATCGACAAGGTCATTTGTACAAAAAAGAAATTTTGAAGATCT